>PVHT021183699.1:51706369-51788934 GCA_004024745.2 Catagonus wagneri | reverse complement strand
AGGGATGTCCACTCTCGCCACTACTATTCAACATAGTTCTGGAAGTTCTAGCTACAGCAATCAGAGAAGAAAAAGAAATAAAAGGAATCCAAATTGGGAAAGAAGAAGTAAAACTATCACTGTTTGCAGATGAATGATACTATACCTAGAGAATCCTAAAGACTCTACCAGAAAACTGTTAGAACTCATCAATGAATTTGGCAAAGCTGCAGGATACAAAATTAACACACAGAAATCAACTGCATTTCTATATACCAACAATGAAAGATCAGAAAGAGAAATTAGAGAAGCAATCCCGTTTACCATCGCATCAAAAAGAATCAAATACTTAGGAATAAACCTGCCTAAAGAGACAAAAGACTTGTACTCTGAAAATTATAAGGCACTGATGAAAGAAATCAAGGATGACTTGAACAGGTGGTAAGACGTACCATGCTCTTGGATTGGAAGAGTCAATATTATCAAAATGACTCTACTACCCAAGGCAATCTACACATTCAATGCAATCCTTATCAAATTACCAATGACATTTTTCAAAGAACTAGAACAAAATAGTTTAAAGTTTGTCTGGAAACACAAAAAACCCAGAATAGACAAAGACATCCTGTAAAAGAAAAATGGAGCTGGAGGAATCAGGCTCCCTGACTTCAGAGTATACTACAAAGCTACAGTCATCAAAACCGTATGGTACTGGCACGAAGACAGAAATATAGATCAGTGGAACGGGATAGAGAGCCCAGAATTAAATCCACACATCTATAGTCAACTAATCTATGACAAAGGAGGCAAGAATGTACAATGGAGAAAAGACAGTCTGTTCAGTAAGTGGTGCTGGGAAAACTGGACAGCTACATGTAAAAAAATGAAACTAGAACACTTCCTAACACCATGCACAAAAATAAACTCCAAATGGATTAAAGATCTAGATATAAGACCAGATACTATAAAACTCTTAGAGGAAAACATAGGCCAAACACTCTCTGACATAAATGATACCAACATCTTCTCAGATCCATGTGTCAGAGTAAGGACAATAAAAAGAGAAGTAAGGAGTTCCCTTCGTGGCTCAGTGGTTAACAAATCCGACTAAGAACCATGAGGTTGTGGGTTCGATCCCTGGCCTTGCTCAGTGGGTTAAGGATCCGGCGTTACCGTGAGCTGTGGTGAAGGTTGCAGACGTGGCTCGGATCCCGCGTTGCTGTGGCTGTGGCAAAGGCCGGCGGCTACAGCTCCTGTTAGACCCCTAGCCTGGGAACCTCCATATGCCGTGGGTGCGGCTCTATATAAAGGCAAAAAGACAAAAAAAAATAATAAAGTAAAATAAAAAGAGAAATAAACAAATGGGAGTTAATTAAACTTAAAAGTTTCTGCACAGCTAAGGAAACCCTAAACAAAACGAAAAGACAACCCACAGAATGGGAGAAAATATTTGCAAATGATTCAACTGACAAGGGATTAATCTCCAAAATTTACAAACAGCTCCTACAGCTCAACAACAAAGAAACAAACAACCCCATCCAAAAATGGGCAGAGGATCTAAGCAGACAGTTCTCCAAAGAAGACATGCAGATGGCAAATAAACACATGAAAAGATGTTCAACATCGCTCCTCATTAGAGAAATGCAAATCAAAACCACAATGAGGTTTTACACCAGCCAGAATGGCCATCATCAAAAAGTCTACAAACAATAAGTGCTGGAGAGGGTGTGGAGAAAAAGGATCCCTATTACACTGCTGGTGGCAATGCAGATTCGTGCAGCCACTGTGGAAAACATTATGGAGATTCCTCAGAAAACTCAAAATAGAATTACCATTTGATCCAGGAATCCCACTCCTAGGCATCTATCCAGAGGAAACCATCCCTCGAAAAGACATGTACTCCAGTGTTCATTGCAGCACTCTATGCAATAGCCAGGTCATGGAAACAACCTAAATGCCCATCGACAGAGGAGTGGATAGGGAAGATATGGTACATACACACAATGGAATGTTACTCAGCCTTTAAAAGGAACGAATTACCAACATTTATAGCAATATGGATGGACCTAGAAATTATCATGCAAAGTGAAACCAGTCAGACAATTAGACAGCAACACCCAATGCTACCACTTACATGTGGAAACTAAAAGGACACAATGAACCTCTTTGCAGAACAGACAATGACTCACAGACTTTGGAAAACCTTGGTTTTTCAAATAAGACAATCTGGGGGGTGGGGGGATGCACTGTGGGTTTGGGATACAAAATCCGTAAAATTGACTTGTGATGATTTATGTACACCTATAATTGAAATAAAATCCATTAAGAAAAAAAAAAAAGAATGGCTGTTACAGTATGATAGAACTCAACCTTGTGTTCTTAAAGCCCTGTCACAGCTTGTTTCCTTTGAGTCTGAATGACCACAACTTAATATTTAGCCATTTAAGATAGCACCATGTAGGAGTTCCCACTGTGTTACAGTGGGTTTTGGATCCAGCATTGTCTCTGCAGCAGCCTCTGAGGCTCGGGTTTGATCCAGTGCAGTGGGTTAAGGATCCAGCGTTGCCAGAGCTGTAGGTTGAAGCTGGGGCTTGGATTCCATTTCTGGTCTGGGAACTTCCATATGATGCCAGTGCCGGCAAAAAAAAAAAAAAAAAAAAACCCACACTTGACAACAGTTAGATTGGTTTGTCTGACCTTGCAATCAGACTAATCTATTTTTAGAAGCCTTCATCATATACTGTTCTCATGTGTTTTGTTTTTTTTTTGTCTTTTTGCCTTTTTTTATGTAAAGCCGCACCCGCGGCATATGGAGGTTCCCAGGATAGGGGTCTAACAGGAGCAGTAGTTGCCGGCCTGCGCCACAGCCACAGCAACGCAGGATCTGAGCCGCGTCTGCAACCTACACCACAGCTCACGGCAACGCCGGATCCTTAACCCACTGAGCAAGGCCAGGGATCGAACCCACAACCTTATGGTTCCTAGTCGTATTCGTTAACCACTGAGCCACGAAGGGAACTCCTCTCATGTGTTCTTAAAAAAAAAAAAATCCCAGACTATATATATCCACATGTCTTTATTGCCTGTCACTCAGCAGCAAATCAGCTTGTTTAGATTTTTAAATGATTACAATTCATTTTGTACCAACTAACAGGAAAGCTGTATTTCCTGTACATGACAAAAATAGGCTGGTGGCAAGTAAGCTGGGAAACCACTTTTAAAAATTACTATCCTTATTGGCAAGGAGTGGGCAAAATATGAAATAAAGTAGTAGTTCCTTTAGAGAGAAAGTCTTTTACATGAAGAATAAATGAGTTCTTACTCTAAAATGCTTTAGAATAATGCCTGGTACATGTCAAATGCCGTATGTGTTTTTGCATCATTATTTGGAAGAAGAGCATCCAGATAATGTCCCTCATTTAGCAGGTTACTAATGGAATTTGTAACAATTCTCGTAACAGTATTTAAAAAAAATATATTTAAAGAGTATGTAAATCTTTGGAAACAAATTGTGTCTTTTGATCACAGCACTTAATACTGGTGATTTTATGTGTCTGAGCATAAGTTTATTTTGATGTTGTCAACGTTTCACCAGTTCAAGCTGACAGCATTTAATGTTAACTTCACTGTGCTGTATACTACGCAGCATATTACATGAACCAAGGGTGCCAAGAGTAGCAGTGTGGGAGATGGGCGTTCAAATCATTATGATTAAAAAAAAATAAAAATAAGGAATTGCAATTCAAATCATTGTAAAATAACCAAATGATAAAAACCAAATTCCACCAAGTGGCATTTGAGCTTGGTGAGTTTCCGGATAGTGACGGAGAAGCAAGACTACTAACTACTCCATAACGTGCAAGAATTCCAGAAAGAATTCTCACCACCAGAAAGTGCGGCCAATGACGTCTACGCCCAAATACGAAAGCTGGGGCGGCAACCTCTGCCTTAAGAAAACATTAAAAATCTGCCTCAGTGCAACGCAATTCATAATACAGAAGGGACGGAGAGTCAGGTTTTCTGCCCAACTGGTCCTAGTGTCCTTAAAGCGCCTTGTCGTTTTCTCCCCAAGAGGACAGGCTGGCTTCTTTAGGTTCCACTCTCCTCCGGCTCTTCGGCGGCCGCTGGCTCAGAGGCTCTGACCCGGGCGGGAGGGCGCCGGGCACAGCAGGCGGTGCCTAAGGAGCCCAGTCCCCGCCCGGCCGCCCTCAGCGGGGCCCGCCTCCCCGCGCAGGCCGGCCTAGGTGTCCCGGCGGCTCCCGGGCGCCCCCTGGCCCGGCTCCCGCGCCCGAGGTTTCCGGTGAGCTGCAGACGCCGGTTATGACGACTCCCTCCTTCGGAGCAGCTGCCGCCGTCGCCGCCTCCTCCTCCGCAGCCCCGGCTTCCCCGGCTTCAGGTGGGACTAGCAGCGCGATTCGCGGAGCCTTCACCTGCCGCCTTCTCTGCCGCGGCCCTGCTGAGAGGCTCTTGGCTGCGCGCGTGGTGGGTGCTTCCGTCCGCTCCCGGCGCGGCTCCCCGGCGGGCTGGCGCCTCTCCACGGGTTCGCCTGCGCCTTTGCATCGCCGGCGGGCCGAGGAGGCGGGCGTGGGGAAGCTTACCCTGACCTCCGGATCCCGAGCGCTCGGTCCCTTCACGGTACTTGCAGCTGCGCGCAGGACCCCAGGGGGCCCGCCGGGAGCTGGGGAGGACGTCGGGTCCCCGGCCCGCGCCCCCTTGACCGGATTTCCCACCTGGGGCCGGAGCCGCTCTTCAGGCCCCTCCCAGGCGCTCGCGCTCCAGGGACTGGGACCCGTGTGGTGCAGGGTGGCGCGCGGCCCCGGGGAATCTCTGTGTCCCGAACCCCAGCGCTGCATCCTGGCCACGGAAGGGCGCTCGCTGATGACCCTGCCGCCCGGGTTCCGCTGACGTTCTGACAGACAGCTGATAGACCTCACCTACTCATCTCAGGCAGCCAGACCCTTTCTCACCCCCTGCCTGGTACCGACCGCGAGATTTCTAGCACTAGTTGGGGCGAGCCCTTTAGCAGTTCTTTTGGGTCTCAGGTGCGTTTAACTTTTCACCTGTTCAGTACCTTAAAGTTTCCCAAGCTCTGTCACAGAGCATCTTCCCCTCTCAACACCATGCTCCCTGTGAGCCTTGAGGTTTAACTTCTGATCATCTTTTAGACTTTTCCGCTTTTTTTTCCTTCCCCCTTTCTTAGGCCTGTGGAATCCAGTCAAGGGATACAGAAGTGGAGGAAGCCAGCTGCTTTGTGTTGAAAGAAAAAGTAGCTAAGCCTCTAACGCTTCCGTCTGCTGAACTGGGGCCGCCCATTCCTGGAGCGCTCTCTTTGCGAGAGGATTCAACACCGGGCAGGCTATCCGCCAGACCCTGGGGTTGTGCTTTCATGCACCAGCAGCCACCTCCTTCTAGTTTGTGCAAGTGGGTACGTGTCCTCTGCAAAAGCCAGGTGTCTGATCTGAGTCTTTAGATGTTTCACTTGACATCAGTGTTGCTCCTTCTCCATGGATCAGTGGATTTAGTTATGGCTAGAGCTCAGTCTACAACAGTGGACTTGGACCAAAAGTCAGGACTTGGTTATAGTAATGACCTTATTTCGTGGGGGGGCTGATGTGTCAAGGAATAGGCCATTCTGTCTGTTGCCCCTGAAGGCCCAAATGGTAATAAGGCCCCGGGAGCAGTGTGATTGTAAGTCGGATTGGGATTGCTGCGATAAGAACCAGGCAGATTATTTGCTCCTAGGAACGTTTTATCTGCTGAGTGTCCTATTGGTCTTACCGCTTGGTGCCTGTATGAAGTGAACTGTCTCCTTCCTGCTCACTGTGAGAATCTGGTCTAAGTCTGGTCTGTGAAAGTCTACCTTCGCATCCTTTTAAGGTAATATGTTTCATTTCTGACAGGTTTTAGATAACTGAAACATTACAACAGCTTCTGGGTGTTTCTGAGGGTTACAGAGCTAAGTGTTTTCATTACTGGTAGAGTCACTGTCACCATTAAAATGTATTTTTTTCCAGTTCTTTCTATTTAAATTAAAAAAAAATTTTTTTTTTTAATATTTTATGGCTGCATCTGCAGCATATGGAAGTTCCCTGGCCAGGGACTGAATCCGAGCCACAGCTCCAACCTACACAGTAGCTCCAGCAACTACAGATCCTTTAACCTAGCCAGGCTGGGATCAAACACACACATCTCCAGTGACCCAAGCAAGTGCAGTCGGATTCTTAACCCGCTGTGTCTTGATGGGAACTCCAACGTATTTTTAAGTTTTGTGAAATTGCTATCAACTCACTTTTGGATCAAAGTCCTAATTAAAAATATTAATTCAGATCAGCTTTACAACAGATAACAATATACTCTTCAGAGTCACCTGAAAGAGCCACTATATTTACAACTCCAGAGGGGAAAAGGATTTCTTCCTGGTCTCCCCCTTGTTCGGTTATGATTCCCGTGGTTTGGAACTTGAGGCCTGATGAATATAGCAGTCTGTTTCTAAAGACCTCATTTTTATGACCAGTAGTCAATGAAGACTGATTTTGAATGCTGGATTTTTCAGTTTGACGCACTGCTGGGAGCTGCTAATGTGAACTGGGGCTCTATCATCTGGTAGAAAAAGCATGTTAAAAAAAAAGTAGAGCAGGGAGTTCCCTTCGTGGCTCAGTGGTTAGCGAATCCGACTAAGAACCATGAGGTTGCGGGTTCGATCCCTGGTCTTGCTCAGTGGGTTAAGGATCCGGCGTTGGCGTGAGCTGTGGTGTAGGTTGCAGACGCGGCTCGGATCCCGCGTTGCTGTGGCTGTGGTGAAGGCCGGCGGCTACAGCTCCGATTAGACCCCTAGCCTGGGAACCTCCATATGCCGCGGGTGAAGCCCTAGATAAGGCAAAAAGACCAAAAAAAAAAAAAAAAGTAGAGCAAAGAAACCTAAAGTGGACCCAAAATGGCACAATTATTATCTGTGAAATAAAAGCAACATCTGGTCTAAGATTTAATCCTTCTGGGTTTAGTTAGAAATGCAGTAATATCCGTGACCATTGGCTCTTTTCACAATACTAAGGCCAGACAGGGAAAGTTTAAGGGCACAGCTTATGAGGCAGATTGCCTGGATTTCATTCCAGGAGTGTTCTTAGTCTTAGTTGCTAATATCATAGATTGTTATTATATCCACTAGAATATAAACTTCACAAAGGTTTTCAGCTGCGCGTTACTTGCTGCATCCTTGGATCTAGAAAAGCTCCTGGCATGTAGCGTGTTCTCATGTGCTGTAGAGACTGCTAGTTTCTATTCAACAGGTATCCACTTGCTCGGGACCATTGCACTTCCTTTATTTTCTCTTCCTGGCATATTTTCGCTGCTCCTTGTGCAGATCTCAGCTCAGAGGTTACAAAGCAACCACACCCCGTCCCCTGGAGCTTTAAACATTTATTTAATAAACACTTAGCGTAGTGTTTAGTGTGCCAGGTACATCTAGACATGTTACCAGTATTTAACTCACAACAGCCCTATGAGGAAGATTCGCTCTGATTTCCATTTTACAGCTGGAGATGCTGAGGCACAGAAAGGTTAAATAACTTGCTCAAGGTCATAGAGCTTAGAAAGCGGCCTCAGTGGCCTAGCTTCAAAGCTCATGTGCTCACAAATCAGACTGTATTGTCTACCATAGTACCTTACTCAGGCATCAGCAGACAGGGTCTTGCCAGGGTCCTCCTTCTATCTTTGTCAATAAAGTTTTATTAGAACACCCCCCACGCCTGCATTCCTCTAGTATAGCTATGGCTGCTTTACTGACAAAGGCCCTGTTGAGGAGTTGTCACACAGACTCTCTGGCCTGCAAAGCAAAAATATTGACTATCTGGCCCTTTCCAGAAAATGTTTGCCGCCCCCTGGTTTATTTGACTCACAGCCCTTGTCATCTGAAGTTGGTCATTTATTTGAGTGTTTATTTTATGTCCATTGCACTTGATTGTAAACTGGATGAGAATAGGGGCCTTTCCCATTCTCTTTGCCCCTCTACGCGGTGCCTGGCCTTTAACCAGTACACAGTCAGTATTTGTTGAGTAAAGGAACATTATTCAGTGAAGTAGTGAAGTTCATTGTCATTGTGCTTAGCCCTTGATTTCTCTGAATTTTGAAGGATATGGCTTTTTTTTTTTTAAAGGGTCTGTCTTAATGAGGATGTTTTCCATTTGACCTTTAGGTTTGGAGGTTGCTATGTTAATGTTGCTTGTCTTTGGAGCATTGCTTCATGAGATACCCCTGAGTGGCCAAGATGAGGCTCCTCCCCAGGCTGATGGCATTCCGGGTGCCCCTCTGTTCAACTATGCCAGCCTCCGCCTGCCAGAAGAGCATATTCCCTTCTTTTTGCACAATAATAGGCACATTGCCACAGTCTGTAAGAAAGACTCACATTGTCCTTATAAGGTAAATGTTATTTCTTCTCTTCTTGTATATTTTTAAAAGGATGCAATTTAGCCTGGCTTACTAGTTCTCTATGACTTGAACCTGAAGGTTGACTTTTATCTCTTGGTTGTAACTGTGGGTCAGTCAGTGTTTGTATTTCATCTAATGCTTCTCAGTAACTCAGCTTGGCTTAGAATTAGGTCCTGGTCCCAAGAGTGAGATTTAAAATCTAAGCGCACTAGTAAAATAAATAGGCAGCCTGTACTATTTGTAGACTCTGTAAATAAAGTATGTTAGATTTGATGCAGAAAAGAATAAAAGTAACTAAAGAATTTCACACCTCTTCTTTTTTAAACTGCACTCAAAAGGGTCTCTTAGCAACTTAATTTGGGTACTAACAGGGCCATCTCTGCCTCCTTAGAATCCAGACTGTTAGTGTGTGGGAGTTCCTGTCGTGGCTCAGCGGAAACGAATCCGACTAAGAACCATGATGGTTGCGGGTTCGATCCCTGGCCTTGCTCAGTGGGTTAAGGACTCGGTGTCGCCATGAGCTGTGGTGTAGGCTGCAGATGCGGCTCGGATCCTGCGTTGCTGTGGCTGTGGCGAAGGCCAGCAGCTGTAGCTCCGATTGGACCCCTAGCCTGGGAACCTCCACATGCCGCGGGTGCAACCCTAGATAAAAAGCAAAAAGACAAAAATAAAATAAAGAACCAGCTATTTAAAAGAAAAGAAAGACTATTACTGTGGCCTTCCTTCTGTTTTTAGAGTTGTTGGAAAGGTTGCAAATTAGAGCCCATTAAGACATCTCAGCGGCCTCAGAGATCAAAGCTGGGCAATGTGAGACATTTCCTTTCCCATGGTGCTGGCACAGGAAGTGTGTGGGGAGGGCAGAGCTGGGAATCCTCCCAGCACTGCTCCTGGAGCTTGCAGACAGCTTCTGGGCTCCCTGGCCAGCAACTGCTGCATCCCCTGAGGTCTGTAGAGCTGTGACATCTTCTGGGGTCTCTGCTGATCTTGATTATAAGGTTCTGATCCATTCAATTTAGTTCTGATTCTTGCCGGTGATAGACTTTCCAAACTTTTATGACTCTCAGGACTGATTTTAGAATCGGTTTACTCACTGATTTCATTAAGCTATTTCAAGAACTTCCAGTTCAGGAGTTCCCCTTGTGGCTCAGTGGGTTAAGAACTTGACATAGTGTTCATGAGGATGCGGGTCCGATCCCTGGCCTCGCTCCATGGGTTAAAGATCCCACATCGCCCTAAGCTGTGGCATGGGTCGCAGATGTGGCTAAGATCCAGTTTTGCCATGACTGTGGCATAGGTCTGCAGCTCTGATTCGACCTCTAGCCTGGGAACTTCCATATGCTGCAGGTGCAGCTATAAAAAAGAAAAAGAAAAAAGAAGTAATTCCAGTCAGGTGGTCTGTGGTCGTCTCGTTAAAACCCATACTTTTGGTTGGAGGACAGACATGGTGAGGGAAGGTGGTGACTAAGGGTAATTATTGTTAAGAACCCCAAGACTGCTTTTCTCAGAATTCACTTTTTTCTATTACATGGGTATGTATTGTAAAATGGAAAAGTGAAAGTTCTTTATAGATTTTTTTTCTTCACGGAAAAATCTTTGAGTCCTCTCTAAATGTCAGAGGAGGGTACATCAGTCTAAACAGACACCTCTTATGTTCCAGAAACACTTAGAACATTTAAAGTACTGCTGGGGTTATGAGAAATCCTGCAAACCGCAGTTCAGGTTTGGTTACCCTGTGTGCACCTACGTCGACATGGGATGGTAAGTTTCTGGTTGGAATTCCTCTTCCCTTGTCTGTGGTCTTCTTTCTCTGCAGTGTGTGCTGCTGCCCCGATTCCCAGTGGTATTAGAAAATAATTCCTTTAGATATAAATTTGCTTATACAGTCATGAGTTCAAGTTGACTGTCTCCCTCTGGGGCAGGAATATGTATCATTTCCTCTGACAGAGGGAGACAACAAAATATTTTCCCCCAACATGTGCTAAAAAGATAAATGGATGATTTCCTCTTGATTCTGGAGGGGAAAGTTAAGTATAATCAGTATTTTCAAGCTATTCACAGTTAATGGAGTAAAGAAAATACATTAATTAACAGTTCACTGGCTTCGGTTCCCGATTGATCCTAACTTCATGTTTCCATTGTGTATTTATTATAAGGGGGTAGGGTATTTATTAACTTATTTGGCTAACTTCCTGTCCTGGGGGATAGTTTTTAAAAATTATGATAGTTTACTTTAAAAAAAAAATTGACTGATTTCTAGCAGTTTAACATTTAGAAAGGAATTTCCAGGTCTGGAAAAAGTAAAAAGAGGAATGTCACAGAATTTTTTATTTGCCAACAGGACAGACACTCTTGAATCTGCTGAGGACATATTCTGGAAGCAGGCTGACTTTGGATATGCTGGAGAGCGGCTGGAGGAGCTCCACGTGCTCTGCCAGGCGGAGGAGACGGTGAGGGTTTAGCCCCTACAGCAGTGAATATGTTCATTTACAATAGCTGCATCAGTTAGATGATAATGAAAAACAAGGTAGATGGCACAATGAGAGGAGTCCTTCACTCTCATATATATTGAATGGCTTAACATTTTATTTAACTTCCAAAAACAGGAGGTTCTGTTCAGTTGGAAGCCATGTCCTCATTTTCCCACATATAATCAGATGATCATATTTTGAGGCAGTTATATTTCTAGGTTTAGAATTATTCCCTTCCAACATATGTTAAAGAAGATAAGTTGATGAATTACGTCCTTCTTATGAAAAAATTTTGGAGTTCCCTCTGTGGTGCAGTGGGTTAAGAACCTGACTGTAGGAGTTCCCATCGCAGCTCAGTGGAAATGAATCTGACTAGCATCCATGAGGACGCTAGTCCCTGACCTTGCTCATTGGGTTAAGGATCTGGCGTTGCCATGAGCTGTGGTGTAGGTCACAGATGTGGCTCGGATCTGGCATTGCTGTGGCTGTGGCATAAGCCAGCAGCTGCAGCTCTGATTTGACCCCTAGCCTGGGAACCTCCATATGCCATGGATGTGGTCTTAAAAAAAAAAAAAGAATCTGATTGCAGCAGCTCAGGTTGCTGGAGAGGTGTGAGTTTGATTCCCAGCCCAGCTCAGTGGATTGAAAGATCTGGCGTTATCATGGCTGCACCGTAGGTTGCAGCTGCGGCCCTAAAACAATTTTTTAAAATGAAAGTATAGTTAATATATAATGTTTTTCCAATTTCTGCTGTACAGCAGAGTGACTTAGTTATACACATACATACGTTCTTCTAAATATTTTTTTTCCATCATGGTCTATCCCAGGAGACTGAATATTGTTCCCTGTGCTGTACAGTAGGACCTTGTTGTTTATCCATTCTAAATTCATTCTAAATAGAATAGTTTGCATCTACTATGAATCCTTATCAATTTTCTTGCAAGCAATTTGGGGCAGGTAGTATACCCCTACCACGCTGCTCTGTGTTTGGTAGTACTTTTTGTTAGTTTGCAAAAAAGCTTTTCTGTATGTTAGCTGGTTTGATTCTCATCTGCTCTCTACCCTAGCAGACAGGCAGGGGAGGTATTACTGATGCCACTTGACTGGAGAGAAAAAACCAGGATCCTCAGAGAAATTAAGCAACCTTTCCATATCTACTAAGGAGAACTAGAATTAAAATGCAAATCTTTTTCTGTGTGCTTTCACCCATAGCACATTGCACTCAGTGGGTAAGACAAACATGTCTCCAAAGGCAGTTTTGGGGGAGTAAGTAGAAGAACAGGCTTCAGATGGCAGGGTTCAAATCTTGATTCAGAGACAGGGTACTCCACCTTTCCATATGTCAATTTCTTCTGCTTTAAACTGTCGACATAAAAAATATGCACAAACTGAAGGTTGAGAGTTAAGTTTTTTTTGTTTGTTTTTGTGTTTTTGTCTTTTTTTTTAAAGTCCTGCACCCGCAGCATATGGAAGTTCCCAGGCTAGGGGTCGAATCAGAGCTGTAGCTGCCGGCCTACACCACAGCCACAGCAACGCGGGATTCGAGCCGCACCACAGCTCACGGCAATGCCGGATCCTTAACCCACTGAGCAAGGCCAGGGATCAAACCCTCATCCTCATGGATGCTAGTCCGGTTCGCTAACTGCTGAGCCACGACAGGAGCTCCAAGAGTTAAGATTTATTTGGGGCAAAATGAGGACTACAGCCCTGGAGGCAGCATTTCAGAGATCTCTGAAATACCGCTCCAAAGAGGCAGGGGAAAATATCAGTATATATGTGATTTTGGTGAAAGAGGAGGTACGTGCAACCAAGCAGGCATTTTACAGAAGGTTGCTGCTAGTCTCGTGAAGGTTGCTGCTGGTCATGAGAAGCAGGCAACACCATGAAGGATTTTAATGCTTTTCTAGATATGAGGAGATGTAAGAATTGGGCTTATAAAATCTTTCCTGAAAATATCTAACCCTCTGAAGGCGTGTTTTGCCAGTTTTCCCAGAACACAGAGCGCCTTACTCCTAATCTCCACTCTGAGCTCTTTCAGGAGGTGGTAAGCGTCGGCAGCTACGGTGGCTCATAATTCAGTCTGCGTAGAGGCAGATGGCAAGCGCCGATCTCCAGTTCACAACCCCACCTTGCACACCTCTTCCAAGGTGTTCGCTTTGTAGAATGCTTTCCTCGATGGGTTTTGTGCCATCAGAGTATGACGCCTTACCAAGTACCAGAATAGATTCCAGAATACCATGCGGGTCAAGATTAGTGGCCTTTAAGGGTCATGGGGAGTTATGGGAGAAGCAACAAAGTGACATTGAAATCTAGAAATTCAGCCCAGGGCAAATAAAAGTGTTTGAAGCCAGTCCTCTCTCAGCACAAACCAGAATGGGGGAAGTAGAAACAGGCTCTGGTAGTTGACTCTGAAACTCACTTACATCAGTGATTTAGAAAACATTGCTCCTGTGTTGCTGTTGCAACAGAGACTCCCGCAAGTTTTAAGGTTTGCAGAAAGGACCTCTTACTCAAATTGGCAAATTGCCCTTCCTGCCCTGCCTTTAATGTCTCTGACGTGTGCCTTCTTCCTTGTTTCCTCTGGCTCGTCTTTGGAAAGTGCTTTTTCATATAGATGTGGGGATAGTGAGGGTTCCTGAGTGCTATTTTTTTTTTTTTTTCCCAAGAGGATGACTGAACCATATATTCAGCTCTTGGCTTCTTAAAGTTTGAGGGTGATAGAAAGTTTAGGCGTTTTTTGTACCAACCTGCAAGTGTGGGAATTGCAAAAGGATGCTTGGCCGAGGTCTCGTGGGAAGAAGAATCCTTAAAAAGAACTGGGTCATTGGGAAGCATTTTGCATCACATCGTTTGGATGGAACCTGAAGGCTAAATGCCATCAGCGTGATGTCTAGCAAGTCTGTGTGTGTCTTTGAAGTGTTAACACTCGGAGTTACTGGTTTTTTTTTCTTGTTTCTCAATGTTCTTTCAGAATGACTCAAGTCTGGTGTGTTCCCGTTACCTTCAGTACTGCAGAGCGACCAATCTCTACCTTGATTTGAGAAACATCAAGAGAAACCACGACAGGTACTTCAGCGGTTGATGTTAAAATCTCAAGGAGATCCTGAAATATTTTCCAGTCCAGGAGACACCTTGGATTTGCTTCCTAGTGATGTGGCATTGAGGTTGGGAGATGGATGGGTGACCCACATTGGCCATAATGAGTTGAGTGTTAATGAAGCTGGGACATGAGTACATCAGATCCCTTATACTATTCTGCTACTTTTGTATATGTTTGAAATATTCTATTAAAGAGAGTTAACTTCTGGAATTTCTACCAAGTCTCAGTGGTAACGAACCCAACTAGTATCCATGAGGATGCAGGTTCGATCCCTGGCTCAGTGGGTTAAGGATTTGGCGTTGCCATGAGCGATGATATAGGTTGCAGATGAGCCTCGGACCCTGTGTTTCTATGGCTGTGGTATAAGCCTGCAGCTACAGCTCCACTTCGTTCCTGAGCCTGGGAACTTCCATATGCCTTGGGTGAAGCCCCAAAACCACAAAAAAAAGAAAAAAAAATAGTAATAGAGTTAACTTCTAATGACAAACTGATTTTGGAAATTGATAAACCACTTTAGTGACATCTCAAGTGACATGAGTCATGACAAAATTTTCTGAGCTCAGTTTAATTTGTTGTTATCCACCAGATTTAAGGAAGATTTTTTCCGGAGTGGGGAAATTGGAGGACACTGTAAACTTGACATTCGTACGCTGATGTCTGAAGGTCAGCGCAAAAGCCCTCTGCAGTCTTGGTAAGATTTGTTTTTGCAAAATATGTTTCTGAAATATTTTTCTTTACTTTCGGTACTTGAAAATTTTGGTAAGGACTCTCTCATATGGAAAATGTTAACTTCATTTGTAGATAATTTGGTATGAACCTGCGGGGAATGGTGGCTCCATAGTGAATCATCAGTTATATATGAGCTAAATATGTTTATAAAATTTTAGGAAGTATGATGTAGTACGTATTATCTGCTCATGAAAGGAAAAAACTGAATTTTTAGGGAGTTCCCTGGTGGTTAATTAGGTTAAGGATCTGGTTAAGTCCCTGCTGTAGCTTAGGTTGCTGCTGTGGCATGGGTTCAGTCCCTGGCCTGAGAACTTCTGCATTCTACAGGTGCAGCCAAAAAAAAAACGGAAAAAGAAAAATAATTTTTATTAACTCTTCATAATTGCTGCTTGTGTTTGGGGGAACACATTATAACATTTATTTATTTATTTATTTTTTGCTTTTTAGGGCCGCACCTACAGCACATGGAAGATCCCAGGTTAGGGGTCTAATTGGAGCTACAGCTGCTGGCCTACACCACAGCCACAGCAACAGTGGATCTGAGCCACATCTGTGACCTACACCACAACTCAAGGCAATGCCAGATCCCTGACCCACTGTGTGAGGCCAGGGATCCAACCTGCATCCTCATGGATACTAGTCAGATTCATTTCCTCTGTGCCACAACAGGAACTCCTATAAGCACATTTAATGAAGTACAGAACAAGCGCATAGAAGACATGTACAATATGACTTATGAAAAGTGAACCCACTTGGTTAACTCTTGCCCACGTCAAAAACAGACCATCTTCCACCCAGGCTCCCTCCCGGTTACAACTCCCATGTGCCTTTCCAAAAGTAAACACTACAGTGACTTTCTGTACCTTTGATAAGCTTCTTGAACTTTATATAAAAATTGGGGAACACATTTTATTTAAAACATTTTAAATATTCAACTAGTTCTATCAAGAAATTTGCCATCTTAGAAATTAAGGGGAGTTCCCGTCGTGGCTCAGTGGTTAACGAATCCGACTAAGAACCATGAGGTTGCAGGTTCGATCCCTGGCCTTGCTCAGTGGGTTAAGGATCCGGCGTTGCCGTGAGCTGTGGTGTAGGTCGCAGACACGGCTCGGATCCCGCGTTGCTGTGGCTGTGGTGTAGGCTGGCAGCTACAGCTCCTGTTAGACCCCTAGCCTGGGAACCTCCATATGCCGTGGGTGTGGCTGCACAGAAAGGCAAAAAGACAAAAAAAAAAAAAAAGAAATTAAGGCATTAGGATACTTTAAAAAGCTTTTTATTTTAAACTAATTTGACATTTGTAGACATTTAAAAATAGTTTAAAAACAATACAGGGAGTTTCCATTGCACCCTTATCGCACCTTCCTCTCATGATAACATCTTACGTAACTGTAGCACAGTGATCAAAACCAGGAAATTGACTTCGGTACAAAATTACTAACTAAACATTTGGATCTCCTCAATAAGCACCTGCATTTTGGGGAGATGTCTATCTCTATGAAATTTATCTCATATGTTCGGGTACACATGACCACTCTTCTAATGAGGATATAGGACTGTTCTGTCATCCTAGAAACTGTCATGCTACCCCCTTATAGTCACTTAGCTCACTCCTGTAATGTTCATTTTTCTTCTTATTGAGGTGTAATTGATGTGCAGTATTATATAAGATTCAGGTGATTGTGAATAGTGAGTCACAATTTTTAAAGGTTGTACTACTCCATTCACAGTTATTATAAAATATTGGCTATTTCCTGTGTTGTATAACATATCCTTGTAGATTATTTACTTTTTACCTAATAATTTGTACCTCTTAATCCCCTACCCCTATCTTGCCCTTTCCCACTTCCCTCTCCCCCTTGGTAACCATTAGTTTGTACTTTTTATCTGTGAGTCTGTTTCTCTTTTGTTACATTTACTAGTTCTAGTTTTTATTTATTTATTTATTTATTTATTTATTTATTTATTTATTTATTTTTGTCATTTTTTTAGGGCCGCACCATGGCATATGGAGGTTCCCAGGGTAGGGGTCGAATTGGAGCTACAGCTACTGGTTTATACCACAGCCACAGCAACACCAGATCCGAGCCGGGTCTGCCACCTACACCACAGCTCATGACAACGTCAGATCCTTAACCCACTGAGCAAGGTCGGGGATTGAACCTGAAACCTCATGGTTCCTAGTCGCATTCATTTCTGCTATACCATGACGGGAACTCCTAGTTCTAGTTTTTAGATTCCATGTATACGTGGTATCATATAGTATTTGTCTTTTTCTGTTTGATTTGTATCATTTTGCATAATATTCCAGGTCCATTCTTTTTTTTTAATGGTTGAGTAATAGTCCATTGTGTGTGTGCATGTGTGTGTGTGTGTGTATGCGCGTGCACATGGGCATGCACTCACGCGCATGCACGTTTCACATCTTTATCCTTTGATCTGTAATGGACACTTAGATTATTTTTGTACCTTTGCAATTGTGAAAAATGCTGCAGTGAACATTGGGGTGCATGTATCTTTTTGAATTAGTGTGATTTTTTTTTTGGATACATACCCACGAGTGGAATTGCTGGGTCATGTAGTAGTTCTATTTTCAGTTTTTTGAGAAACTCCAATACTATTTTCTATACTGGCTGCACCAATTTCCATTCCCACCAACAGCAGATAAGTGTTCCCTTTTCTCCACATTCTCACCAACATTTGTTTCTGTGTTCTTTTTGATGGTAGCCATTCTGACAGGTGTGAGGTGTTAGCTCATTATGGTTTAGATTTGCATTTCCTTGGTGATTAGCAGTGTTGACCATGTGCTTGTTGGCCATCTCTGCGTTGTCTTTGGAAAAATGTCTATTCAGGTCTTCTGTCCATTTTTTAACTGCATTGTTTGGTTTTTCAGTATTGAGCTGTATGAGCTATTTATATATTTTGGATATTAATCCTTTATTGGTCATATTATTTGCAAATACATTTATTTTCCCATTCCGTAGGTTGTCTTTTCCTTTTGTTACAGTTTCCTTTGATGTGCAACAGTTTTAAATTTTAGTTAGGTCCTATTTGTTTATTTTTGCTTTTATTTCCTTTGCTTTTGGAGACAGATCCAAAAAATATTGCTATGATTAACGTGAAAGAGTTCCTTTTTGAGCTAAGCAAACTATTTAGGTCAACTGTCTGTCATATGCTTATGTGGCATTTTACATTATGCAATACAGGATCTTACTTGACTTAACAGACTTTTGAGATAGGAGTTCCTGTTTTCTAGTGGGCATTTTGATTACTGATACACTTTTGATCATCAGTGATGTTGAGAATTTTTTCATGTGCTTGTTGGCCATCTGCATCTCTTCTTTGGAGAAATGCCTATTCAGGTCTTTGGCCCATTTTTCAAAGGGGTTGCTGGCTTTTTTGCTGTTGAGCTGTGTAAGTTGTTTGTGTATTTTAGAGATTAAGCCCTTGTCAGTTGCATCATTTGACACTATTTTCTCCCATTCTGTAAGTTGTCTTTTTAGTTTTCCTTTTGGTTTCCTTTGCTGTGCAAAAACATGTCAGCTTGATTAGGTCCCATTGGTTTTTTTTTGGTTTTATTTCTCTTGCTTTGAGAGACTGACCTGAGAAAACATTTGTAAGGTTGATGTCAGAGAATGTCTTGCCAATGTTTTCTTCCAGGAGTTTAATGGTGTCTTGTCTTACATTGAAGTCTTTGAGCCATTTTGAGTTTATTTTTGTGCATAGTGTGAAAGTGTGTTCTAGTTTCATTGATTTGCATGCTGCTGTCCAAGTTTCCCAGCAGTACTTACTGAAAAGACTGTCTTTTTCCCATTTTATGTTCTTGCCTCCTTTGTCAAAGATCAATTGACCATAGGCATCTGGGTTTATTTCTGGGTCCTCTATTCTGTTCCATTGGTCCGTATGTCTGTTTTGGTACCAGTACCATACTGTCTTGATTACTGTCGCCCTGTGATATTGCTTGAAGTCTGGGAGAGTTATGCTTCCTGCTTAGTTTTTGTTCCTTAGAATTGCTTTGGTGATTCTGGGTCTTTTGTTGTTCCATATAAATTTTTGGATTGTTTGTTCTAGTTTTATTTGGATGCGTTTTATTCCTTTCGTTTGTCTGATTGCTGTAGGTAGGACTTCCAATACTATGTTGAGTAGCAGTGGTGAGAGTGGGCATCCTTGTCTTGTTCCAGATTTTAGTGGGAAGGCTTTCAGCTTTTCTCCATTGAATGTTGTATTTGCTGTGGGTTTGTTGTAAATGGCTTTTATCATGTTAAGGAATGTTCCCTCTATCCCCACTTTGGTAAGAGCTTTGATCATGAATGGATGTTAGACTTTGTCAGATGCTTTTTCTGCATCTATTGAGATGATCATGTGGTTTCTGACTTTTCTTTTGTTAGTGTGGTGTATGACGTTGATTGATTTGCATATGCTGAACCATTCTTGTGCACCTGGGATGAATCCTACCTGGTTGTGCTGTATGATCTTTTATATGTTGTTGGATTCGGTTGGCTAAAATTTTGTTGAGAATTTTTGTGTCTATATTCATCAAAGATATTGGCCTATAGTTTTCTTTTTTCGTGGTGTCCTTGTCTGGTTTTGGAATTAAGGTGATGTCGGCATCATAGAATGTCTTTGGAAGTGTTCCTTCTTCTTCAACCATTTGGAAAAGTTTAAGGAGTAAGGGTATTCGTTCCTCTTTGTATGTTTGATAGAATTCATCTGTGAAGCCATCTGGTCCTGGACTTCTATTTGTAGGGAGTGTTTTTATGACATACTCAATTTCATTTCTAGTGATCAGTCTGTTCATTTGATCTGTTTCTTCTTGATTCAGTTTTGGCAGGGTGTAAGTCTCTAGAAAGTTGTCCATTTCTTCTAGGTTGCCAAATTCGTTGGCATACAATTGTTCATAGTATTCTCCCGTGGTTTTTTGTATTTCTGTGACTTCTCCTTTTTCATTTCTTATTTTGTTTATTTGGGTTTTTTCTCTTCTCTTCTTGGTGAGTCTAGCCAGAGGTTTGTCAATTTTGTTTACCTGTTCAAAGAACCAGCTCTTGGTTTTATTGATTTTTTCTATTGTTTTTTTTTTTTTGAGTCTCTATTTTATTGAATTCTCCTCTGATCTTTATGATTTCCTTCCTTCTGCTGACTTTAGGGTGTTTTTGTTCTTCTTTTTCTAATTCCTTTAGGTGATGGGTTAAGTTGTCGATTTGAGATTTGTCTTCTTTTTTGAGGAAGGCCTGTATTGCTATGAATTTCCCTCTGAGCACTGCTATTGCGGCATCCCTTAGATTTGGAGTGGTTGTGTCTTCATTATCATTTGTCTCAAGGTATTTTTTAATTTCCTTCTGTATTTCCTCATTGACCCATTCGTTTTTTAGTAACATGCTGTTTAGTCTCCATGTAGTGTGTTTTTTTTTCATTTCCTTTCCTGAGGTCGATTTCTAGTTTCATGCCTTTGTGGTCAGAGAACATACTTGAATAATTTCTATACTCTTAAATTTGTTGAGGTTAGCTTTGTGCCCCAGTATGTGATCTATCCTTGAGAATGTTCCATGTGCACTTGAGAAGAATGTATATTCTGACCTTTTTGGATGTAATGTCCTGAAAAGGTCAATTAGGTCTAACTTTTCTATTATGTCATTTAGGATCTCTGTTGCCTTACTGATTTTCTGCCTAGAGGATCTGTCCATTGATGTGAGTGGAGTGTTAAAGTCTCCTACAATTATTGTATCCCCATCTATTTCTCCTTTTATGTCTGATAGTACTTGTTGTAGGTACTTGGGTGTCCTACATTAGGGGTATACATATTGATGATTGTAATATCCTTTACCTGAATGGATCCTTTAACCGTTAAATGGTGTCCTTTGTCTTTGTCTTTCATCTTAAAGTCTATTTTGTCTGATATGAGTTTTGCAACTCCTGCTTTCATTTCTTGTCCATTGGCATGAAATATCTTTTCCCATCCCCTCACTTTCAATCTATCTGTGTCCTTTGCCCTAAGGTGAGTCTCTTGTAGGGAGCAGATTGTAGGTTTTTGCTTTTTTATCCAGACTGCCACTCTGTGTCCTTTGATTGGAGCATTCATTCCATTGACATTTAAGGTGATTACTGATAGATATGTATTTATTGCCATTTTAGACCTTGTTTACTAGTTGATTCTATGTTTCTCTTTTCTTCTTTTTTTGGTTGGATGGTTTGCATTTATTTTATGCTTGAGTGCTTTTCTTTTCAGTATCTGTGGATGTAATGTTCCATTTTGATTTGTGGTTGCCCTGTTTTTTAAGTATGTTAACACCTTCTTATATCTGCTTGCTTTAGCCTGATAGCCATATAGGCTTAAAGACATCATTAAAATTTTTTTTAAGTTAAAAAAAAGAATCTATATTTTCTTATTTTCCTACCCCACAATGTATGATTTTGTTTTAAAAAAAATTTTTTTTCAGCATCTTCATGTTTAGATCTGTATGCTGCCTTATTCAAATAATTGCTTTCCATTTGTAGTTTCCTCCATTCTCTTTCTTACTTTTTACTTTTTTTTTTATAGAAACCCTTTCAGCATTTCTTTTGGAAAGGGTTTAGTATTGCTGTACGCGTTTAGCTTTTGTTTGTTAGAGAAAGTCTTTATTTGCCCTTCTATTTTAAATGATATTCTTGCTGGGTAGAGTATTCTAGTTTGCAAATTTTTTCCTTTCAGCACTTTAAGTGTATCTTGCCACTCTCTTCTGGCCTGTAGTGTTTCTGTAGAGAAATCAGCTGACAGCCTTATGGGGGATCCCTTATAATTAACGCTTTGCTTTTCTCTTGCTGCCTTTAGGATCCTCTCTTTATCTTTAATTCTTGCCATTTTTAATATAATATGCCTTGGTGTGGGTCTGTTTGGGTTCAGCTTGTTCGGGGTGCTCTGTTTCCTGTATCTTGATGTCAGATTCCTTCAGATTTGGAATGTTTGCAGACATAATTTCTTCAAATATATTTTCAGTCCCCTTTTCTTTTTCTTCTCCTTCTGGAATTCCCATTAGGTATAAATTGGCTCTCTTTATATTATCCCATAGGTCTCTTATATTGCTTTCATGTTCCTTCATTTGGTTTTCTGTCTGCTCTCCTGATTGGGTGATTTCCATTATTCTATCTTCCATGTCACTAATTCTTTCATCTGCATTATTCAAACTGCTTTTTTATTGCCTTTAGCTCAGTTTCCATCTCTGCAAATGAGTTTTCTAGCTTTTCTTGGCTCCTCCTTATATTTTCTAGTTCCTTTCTAAGGAAATCTGCATTGCTGTTTGCGTCTTCTCTTAATTTCTTGATATTCAGCCTTAATTCCTCAAGTATTTTCACTACCTCCCTTCTCAACTCCATTTCTGTCAGACTGCAGAGGTCTGTTTCATTGTTGGCTGCTTTAGATGACTTCTCCTGTTCTTTTAACTGGGAATCGTTTCTGAGCTTCTTCATCTTGCCTGTGGTTTTCTTTTTCTGTGAGTTTGGGGAAGCCACACTGTAGTCTTGTAAGGCTACTTCTAGGCAACAGCACCCCTTTGTATTTTTTTGGTGGAGTTACTATTTGTTTTTGGTGTGGGAGTTTGAATATTTGGTGTCTCTTTCTTTGGTGTGAGCAGGCTTATACATCCCTGGTGCTCTGTTTTCAGGCAGAATGAAGCAATGAGTAGGGTCAGCAGTTGGTGTCTGGTCTTTGGGCTCTCAACAGCAGCAAGGACCTGCAGGAAGGTGGCACTGGCTACTCCTAGTTGCAGGGCCCTGGGAAGTGGTAATGAGCTCTGGGCAGATATACCAGGTGTCCAGAGCAATTGGCAGTAGCAGCAGCAGGATTTGTGAGTTTCCAGGGGAGTGAGAGCCACAACGGCTAGTGTTTGATTGTAAAGCCCTCCTCTGAGGTGATTGGAATCACTGGTGGTACGTGTTCCGGGACTGCTAGTGGTAGCGGGCCATGATCGTCTCTAGAGCCAGTGATAACTGTGGTGGTTTGCCCCCTCCACCTGCAGTCCATGCATGAAGCCACCCGTCTCACTTAGCCCACATAGGAGGTGCTGTACAGGTTGTTCCTAGTTGCAGGGTCCTGAGAAGTGATAGAGATCAGGCATATGGGTACTGCCCAGAGCCCTTAGCAGTGGGAGCAGCGGAGTTGCTGGGGTTGGTGTGTTCCCAGGAGTGCGAGAGCACCCACAAGTGGTGTTCAGTCCCAGTGTCCTCCTCTGTAGTGCCCTTGAGGTGGCTGGGGCTACAGGTGGTGCCTATTCATGGACCCCTAGTGGTAACATGTCATTCCCATCTCTGGAGCCAGAGATAACTGTTGTGGTTTGCCTCTGCCTCCTGTGGACCATGCAGGAAGTACCTCGTCCTGCTTAGCCCCTGCAGGATGTGCTGCACAGGGTGCTCTTAGTTACAGGTTCCTGGGAAGGAACAAGTGTCTGGGCACTGCCCAGAATATTTGGCAGTGGTGGGTGTGCTCCGAGGGGAGCGAGAGTGACAGCAGGCGGTGTTCCACCATAATGTCTTTCTCTCTGGTGCCCTCTGAAGTGGTTGGGGCTGCAAGTGATTTTTGTTCAGGTGTCCCCTGTGGCGGTGGGCCATGACCTCCTCCGGAGTCAGGGATAACTGGTGGTTTGCTCCTGTCCCCTGCAGGCCACCAGGAAGTACCCTGTCCCACTTAGACCACAAAGGAGATGCTGCTCCAGCTGCACCTAGTTGTATGGACTTGGGAGGGGACAGCAAACAGGTGTCTGGGTGCTGCCTTGAGCGTTTGACAGTGGCAGCTGCAGGGCAGGTGTGTTTCCAGGGGAGTGATAGCAACAGTCTCTGGTGCTTGGTAGTCCCCGTGTTGCACTTAGCCCCCTGATACCTTTAGCCCATGCTAAAGGTGCCTGGTCACTGGTAGCCTGCACATCAAGTGCTCAATCTCCGGTATAGGAGCAAAAGTCTTATGGATGGTTTCTTTGGAGATCCCGGACCACTGTGGCCAAGCAAGTGGCCTCCGTGTTGTGGGCAGTCTGTGCCCCAGGAAGCCTGGTTCGCCCTGGTCTAGGAAGCTGCTTCCCATCGCTGTGCATTGTGCCCAGAGACGCCTGATCCACAGCAGTCTAACAAGGGGCTTCTGGTTGCGCGGCCCTTGAACCTCCACGCTGGTTCAAGGTGCTTGCTATGGCAGTCAGTCCCTCCTCCTCCTCCCCAACAGTGGAGCCTTGCCTCTCCTGCGGGACCAGACCTCCCCAGTTCCCTCTGTCCTGGCGTTCCACTCCCCAGCCCGTAGAGTATCGCTCCCCCGCTGGGGCACACTGCTCCCTAGCCCCCTTGGCTGTCTCCACACTGCCAGCCCCAGCCCTCCCCCCCGGGGACTGACCTCTGGAGTCTAAATCTGACCTCTGGAGTCTAAATCTCAGCTCCCAGCCCCTGCCCGAGCGTCTCAGACTGTGGTGTCTGTGCCGGTGTTCAGTTATCTGTGTGTGAGGCTCTCACTCCGCTTTGCCATTTGCAGTCCAGCTGCTGTGCTTTTCTCGGGCTTTGAGGTCCCTTTGACTTGGCTGATCTTTCCATCAGTTATGTGGCTTCCCAAGGTGTGGGTTCCTTTTCTCCTTCACAGCTCTCTCCCTGGAGTGCTGGTGCCATCCTGATTCCTTTTTTTTTTTTCTCTTTCTTTTTTTTTTTCTGTTGTTCTATCCAGTTATGTCAAGAGTTTCTTGCAGTTTTTGGAGGTTTAAGTTATGCCAGCATTCAGTTGATGTTTGTCCAAGTTGTTTTACATTTAGATGTGGGTTTTTTTTTTTTGATGTGTTTGTGGGAGAGGGTGAGCGCGACCTCTTACTCCTCCACCACTTGCTGCAACCCTCCAGCCCCACCTCTTGAAGACAGAAGTATCACAGAATTTGTGGACATATTTTTGAAATTGCTGCAATAAATATTTCAGCTGCATGTATGTTTTAAAAGGATCTTTCTGATATTTGTCTTACCTCAGAATTGGTCTCAAAGATGGAGCATTACAAACAATCTTTAAGTTAACTTTTTTTTTTTTTTAACGGCTGCACCCACGGCATATGGAAGTTCTTGGGCCAGGGACTGAATCTGAGCTGCAGCTGTGGTGCTGTCATATCTTTTTTTTACCCCCTGTGCTGGACCAGGGATCAAACCTGTGTCTCCGCAGCAACCCCAGCCTCTGCAGTTCGATTCTTTTTTTTTTTTTTTTTGGCCTTTTTTGTCATTTTAGGGCCGCACCTGCACCATGTGGAGGTTCCCAGGCTAGGGGTCTAATCGGAACTGTAGCCGCCGGCCTTCGCCACAACCACAGCAACGCGGGATCCGAGCCACGTCTGCAACCTACACCACAGCTCACGGCAACGCCGGATCCTTAACCCTCTGAGCAAGGCCGGGGACCGAACCCACAACCTCATGGTTCCTAGTCGGATTTGTTAACCACTGCGCCACGACGGGAACTCCTGCAGTTCGATTCATAACCCACTGTACCACTGAACCCTCAACCCCCTGGTTCCTAGTCGGATTCATTTCCACTGCACCACCATGGGAACTCCTAGGATTGTCTTCTTTTGTATGGAAGAAAATCGCACCAAAGAGCTGCCAAAGTTGTTTGCCAAGAAAAAGACTTTGCTTTTCCATGGGAAGCATAGCTGTCTGCTGTTTTTTCCAAGACACTCGATCATTCTTGGAATGCCATCTGCCTCAGAGTCCAAGGAAGTTCTCTGGGTCATTGTTCACTTCTGAGCCTCATCAGACTGCAAGAACATTTTTGAATCTTCCCACTTTACTGGTAGATTTTTTTAGCCAACTCTCTGTAAATTTCTTCTTTGTCAGGAAAGTTCCCAGTTGGTGTTGCACATTAAGCTGAAATTTAAAATCATTTTTGTTCTTGTCTCGACATTTTTTTTTCCTTTTTTTGGCCACCCCACGGCATATGGAGTTCCTGAGCCAGGGATCAGATGGAGCTGCCGTTGTGACCTACACCGCAACTGCAGCAACGCCAGATCCTTTAACCCACTCTGCTGGGCAGGGAATTGAACCTGCGTCCCAGGGCTCCATAGACGCCGCCAATCCCCAGTTGCCATGGTGGGAACTCCTTCTGTCTCAACATTAAAAATCGATATCAAGTTATATAAGTGTAATAAGTTTGAGGAAGCTTCACATGTTTTTAAAGAGCTTTCCTAGAAATAAAATCCCCTTAATGAAGAGATCTTAAGTTACAATGTTGCAGTAGGGATTTCAGCAGGATCCCTTTGAAGGCGTCTCTGGATTCTTTTTTTTTTTCATCTTTTGAGGGCCGGACCCACAACATATGGAGGTTCCCAGGCCAGGGGTCGAATCAGAGCTGTAGCTGCCGCCTACGCCACAGCCGCAGCAATGCAGATCCTAGCCGTGTCTGCAGCCTACACCACAGACCACAGGAAAACTGGATCTTTAACCCACTGACTGACGCCGGGATTGAACCTGTGTCCTCATGGATGCTAGTCAGATTCGTTTCTGCTGAGCCATGAATGGAACTCCCATTTCTGGACTCTTCATTCCAGGTTTGCTGAGCTACAAAGCTATACTCAGCTCAATTTCAGACCTATAGAAGATGCTGCGTGTGACATTGTTATTGAAAAACCAACCTACTTCATGAAATTAGATGCAGGTAAGAAGTTAATGTGTCCATTATTTATTTATTGGTTAATGTGGCTTTGTTTCTTTTTTTGAGATATATATTCGTATAACTTTGGGGGAAGCAGTGTAAAATTAAACATGAGATTTGCTTTTTGCTTTCTTCTCTGGAAGGAGTGAACTGATTTGAACTTCTCATTATGTTACATTTTTGGCATTTTAGAAGAAACTTTCACCTTGATATCACATGATTAAATCACAGTCAAAAGATGACAGGAGAGGATGTGGCTCAGCAGATAATGAATCCGGCTAGTGTCCATTAGGATGCAAGCTCCATCCCTCGTCTTGCTCAATGGGTTAAGGATCCTGCGATACTGTGAACTGTGGTGGGGGTCGCAGATGTGGCTTAAATCTGGTGTTGCTGTGGCTGTGGTGTAGGCCAGCAGCTGCAGCTCTGATTCGACCCCTAGCCTGGGAACTTCCATATGCCTTGGTTGTGGTCCTAAAAAAATAAATAAAAATTTTAAAAAGAAAAAAGATGATAGGAGAAAGCCTAGGTGTACCTTCTGTACCTACATTTACCCCATCTGGTTTCTCTGATCGTTTGGTTTAGATTGTGCTTAAGAAGAACTTTTTAAAATGAAAAGACGGGACTTCCCGTTGTGGCTCAGTGGTTAAGGAATCTGACTAGGAACCATGAGGTTGCGGGTTCGATCCCTGGCCTTGCTCAGTGGGTTAAGGATCCGGCGTTGCCGTGAGCTGTGGTGAAGGTCGCAGACGCGGCTCGGATCCCGCGTTGCTGTGGCTGTGGCGAAGGCCGGCGGCTACAGCTCCTGTTAGACCCCTAGCCTGGGAACCACCATGTGCCATGGGTGCGGCTTTAGATAAGGCAGAAAGACAAAAAAAAAAAAGAAAAAGAAAAAGAAAAAAGAAAAGCCGTGTGTATAGTGTAGGTGGGAAAGAAGTGCCCATGACCTCCTCTGGCAAACTTTCTGATATTTTCTCCATGATTAAAGAGAACTTAAAAATAATTGGGGAAGTCGGCTCTGCCATATATTGTTGAAAAAAAAAGTTAAAATTAAAAATTTTTTTTTTCTGTTTGTGGTTATAGTTTCTAACTCTCCACCTGCAAGCAGAGATTTTCCTTTGTGAACTCATTGCCCTGGAGAGGAGAAACTGCATTATCTCTCTCATTACGAGAAATGGAAATTCTATGCCATAGAACTTCCAAATTCACCAGAGGCTGGGCTCACAGTGAAATATGGAGAGCCCTCTGTCACAAGTATTTCAGCATTCTTCTAATTGATTGATCATGTTTTTACTATGCTTTGCTTTCTGGAGTCGTAATTCTTCTCTTACAAAGTATGGGGCTCAGAAGTCAGGCAAATTTAGGTTGCAGAAATAAGAGCAGGTTAAAAAAATGCTATATTCAAGGTCCTGACTCATTTTTAGAATATGCAAATTAAAAAGGGGCAAAGAAAACACAGATCTGCCTGGAAAAGGGTTGAACGTGTGCGACCGGTTAAATTTATGCGGCTACTTAGGCAATAAAGGATGTAAATTAGGAATAACAGGTTAGGGTAGACAGGTGTCATTTCTTTCCTATATTCATAACTCTACCTTTTTCTGCTAACTTATGCTGTCATCGGCGTTCCTTTTCATGTTAACTCTTACCTTGAGAGAATGAGCCTTGCACGGAACAAGACTCATCGGGGGCCCATTTCTTGAGGATGGAGCCTGCATTTATAAGTCCTGCTGGCCCCAAGTACTGTTTTGTGCATTCGGCATCCCTCAGTAAACATTATGGACTTGCTGAATGATTCACGCGAGAGCTAATGTGTGCTGTGCGCTAACCTGGGAAAAGGGTATGTGTTATCACAGAACTTTCTTTTTCTTGTTGATTTGAAACTGTGCTCTTAGGCACGATTTTTCTGGATGAGAAAAAAAAAAAATCCCTCCAAACATTCTGCTCAGATACCCATCTAAAAAGAAGGCAGTGATTTTTTTCCTTTTTTCTTGTCTTTGCCGAGATGTAATTGACATCCAGCCCTGTGTCAGTTGAAGGTGTGCAGCATAATGACCTTTCATCGATGGAGTCCTTTTTACTCTTATTTTTCTGGCACACAATGTTATTATTCGCTGTGGGAATGAAGTCGGAATACTTTATGGTTTCTGCTTTTGAGAGTCACCTTTTTTTTTTCTCTTAACATTTTCCCTTCTTTTAAGTGCATGTCTTAGAAGTTCCCTGGTGACTCAGCAGGTTAAGGATCTGGCGTTGTCACTGCTGTGGCATGGATTTGATCCCTAGCACGGGAACTTCCACATGCCAAGGGTGCAGACACACGCACACACACACACACATACACACACACACACACACAGATATGCACGTTTCTGCATCTGCAAGAAACCAGAGAAATGAAATGCTCACACCTGGCCC
The DNA here is from genome assembly GCA_004024745.2 of Catagonus wagneri. Lineage (NCBI taxonomy): Eukaryota > Metazoa > Chordata > Mammalia > Artiodactyla > Tayassuidae > Catagonus > Catagonus wagneri. Next base: position 51,760,208 of record PVHT021183699.1, on the reverse strand, counting down.
GAGAGCTTTCTCCTGATTTCTCTTACTATATAGCATTGCCCTCCAACCTAGAAAACTGACAGAGTAGTTAATTAATGCAACCTCGAAGTTTGATGAATATATAAAATAAACAACTTCATATAGATATCAACATCATTTGTTTCTTGGTGTATATGGGAAAATGCATTCCTAACTTCCTAATGGTCTTTGAAAATGAATCTTTCTTTCCTCCTTCTTTTCGTTTCTTTCCTTTTCTTCCCTTTCTCTTTTTCCCTCTCCCTTTCTTTCTTCCTCCCTTTCTTTCTTTTTTTTTTTTTTTGGCTTTTTAGGACAACGCCCACAGCATATGGAGGTTCCCAGGCTAGAGGTCGAATCGGAACTACAGCTGCTGACCTACACCACAGCCACAGCAATGCGGGATCCGAGCTGTGTCTGCAGCCTACACCACAGCTCACAGCAATGCCGGATCCTTAACCCACTGAGCAAGGCCAGGGATCGAACCCGCAACCTCATGGTTCCTAGTCGGATTCTTTGACCACTGCGCCATGATGGGAACTCCCTTCTTTCTTTTTCATGGCAACATTTGTAGCATATGGACGTTCCCAGGCTAGGGGCTGAATTGGAGCCACAGCTTCCCGCCAACCACACAGCCGCAGTAACACCAGCTCCAAGCCACATGTGCAACCTACACTGCAGCTTGTGGCAACGTTGGATCCTTAACCCTCTGAGTGAGACCAGAGGTTGAACCCGCATTCTCATGGATACTAGTCGGGTTCTTAACCCACTGAGCCACAGGTGGAACTCTGAGAATGAATTTTTGAACAGAATCAGTCAGTCAACTGTGGACTACCTGTATATTAATCCTTTCATGTTTGGAAAAATTTTTTTTTTTTATGTTTGGAAAAATTCTTACTTTTCTTCCCATATATTTCAGCTGAAAGTCTATCATACTGTAAACATATGGGCTAGAATCAAAATTGTGTAACCATTTGTTCTTTGGGGTTAATTAACATAGATTTCTTTTTTTCAATACTAGGAGTTAACATGTATCACCACTTCTGTGATTTCGTCAATCTTTATATTACTCAGCACGTTAATAATTCCTTCAGCACAGATGTGTACATCATCATGTGGGATACTGTAAGTAAGAAAGTCCTCTCTGCCTCAGTGCCGTCTTTGCCTTGAGCAAAACCTGTGTGACTCTGGTCCTGTGTAATGGAATTTTCTAACTCACACATAAGTGACTATATACTCATACACACATACAGCCATACCTGTGCAGGTGGGTGTGAATGCGTCTGTGTGGATGAATTTAGGTGTAGGTATACATATAGGCAAACACACGTGTGTGCATATACCTTGGTCCTTGAATTTTAGAATACCTTTGAGCAGCTGGAGCTCAGGCTTCCTCTGAGGCAGGTATAAAAGACTGTCATTCACTTAACCTCTGTGACCCCCCCCACGTGACCCAGGTAGGGAGAGCTTGCCTCTGATTACAGTTTGACCTCTTGGAATTACCATCAGTTTTGCCTCATGGCAGCTTCCCTATTTTTTCCCACTTCATGCCATGTTGTGCTGTTTGTATCTGAGTCTTAGGCCTGCATATAAATATACGTTTTGAATCACAACTGTTTGCTTATTTGTTTTTAGTGCAGCCTTTCGTTCGCCTTCTCTTTCTTAGCCTGCCCTTCCCCTGCATTTTCCCGTTGCTGTCTCCTGCACTGGTCAAGGTAACCCTGAGCTGCCCCAGAGCTTTCATCTGTGAAGTGGAATCATTGTAGTATCTGCTGCTGTGTCATCCTGAGGATGAACCAAATCATCTGCGAACAGTCCCAGCGCCTGGCCCACAGCACATGTGCTCTGATCGCTACCCATGACGGCGACAGTGGGAAGGAGAACAAGTAGTGTGTAGTGTATACGAGAGAGGCTGCCCAACTTGGGACGTGGGGACACCCAGGTTCAGCAGACATTCCATCTCATAGGACTCTCCAAGATTCCCCTCTTGTCCTGAGTCACGGGTATTGCCGGGGAACCACAGCTTGCTGGCAGGACAGCATGAGGCATCACTTCCGGGCTTATCCTAGCTGGCGCGGCTCAGGTGCAAGGAGATCTTGGGGCAGGTATAGATCCCACAGGGGTCAGTATCTTCTGGAACAGTTGCCCTGGCCATGTGCGCAGGGTCCCCACAAGAGACAGCCAGTTACAAGAGTCCTTGTCCTCCTTCCAGCCCAGGTACAATATACCCAGCAGGTGTCTTTTAAAATCGTAAGCAGCAGTTTTCCCTGTGCTCTGTAATAACCTATATGGGGAAAAAGAATATAGATCTATGTATTTGTGTAACTGATTCACTTTGCCATATACCTGAAACTAATACAACATTGTAAGTCAACTCTAATAATTTTTTTTTAATTTTTAGGGCCGCACCTGCAGCATATGGAAGTTCCCAGGCTAGGGGTTGAATCAGAGCTGCAGCTGCCGGCCTGCACCACAGCCACAGCAATGTAGAATCTGAGCTGTGTCTATGACCTATCGCACAGCTCATGGCAATGCTGGATCCCTAGTTCACTGAGCGAGGCCAGGGATCAAACCCTCGTCCTCATGGTTATTAGTTGGGTTCGTTACCGCTAAGCCACAATGGGAACTCCAGCTCCAGTAAAATTAAAAAATGAAATAAAATAAAATCATAAGTAATGCCACCTAGAACATGGTGGAGACAGGCCGTTTTGTTTCCAGAGAGCAGAGTTAGACGGTTTACCGAAGGTCAGGTTCTTGTGCAGAAGAAGAGCTGTTGTTTTGTTTTGTTTTTGTTTTCTGTCTTTTTAGGGCAGCACTGTGGCATATGAAAGTTTCCAGGCTAGGAGTGGAATTGGAACTGCAGCTGCCGGCCTACATCACAGCCACAGCCACAGCCACACCATATCCTTAACCCACTCAGTGAGGCCAGGGATCAAACCCACGCCCTTGTGGGTGCTAGTTGGATTTGTTACTGCTGAGCCATGATGGAAATCCAGGAGGAAGTGGTTTTTCTAGCACTTTCTTCTGTGATAGGAGGCTGGTAGCCGAGCTGTCTGGAAAGGGTGTCATCATCACGGCTCTGTAGTTTAATCTGAAGTCTGACAGGAATTGGTTCTAACACTCCTGGCATGTTAATGCTGCCTTTGGTTTCCTTCTTTGCACGTATTTTCCTGTCCCTCTTGTGTTCCAGTTTTGCCGCCACTGCAGTTCCATTTCTTGGAAATGTTTTTCCAGCAAAGGGATCTTTCTGTGGAAGACTGTGGCCTGTAGGCCACGTTATTAGCTGTTGGCAGCCCCGAATGATTAACTCAGGGTTGTTGTGCTTTTTTAATTTATTTTTTTAAAATGACACGATGTCATCTGATTTAATGCTCAGAACCCTCTGTGGATGAGTGCCTTTATTTAGTCTATCTTACAGATGAGGAAGCTGAGGCTCTGAGCCGCAGGCAGTTTCTAAGATGACACAGTCAGCGAGGGGTGGTGTCAGGGGTCCCCATCAGGTAGCCTGCCCCCAGACCTGTGCCCTGAAATGGCCAGGCTGTGTGGCTTCCTCATAGTTCCCTGTAAAACCCATTAAGCTGATGGAAAAACTTTTAGACACCTTCCAGAACGTCCTGGTATCTTCTCGCATGCCCTCCTGTGTCTTTTGCTAGTGGACTAAGTTAAACTGAGCCTGCTTCTATAACCCTCCCCTTCTCTGGCGTCCTGGGGCGGGGGTAAAAAGGCTGCACGGCCCCCATGAGGCTCCCTGGTTTTTTGGTTCACTGGCCATGTGATGTCAGTGCAGCCTGACCTTGACCTGCGTGGTCAGGCAGGATGGATTTAGCCGAGTAGGTTGGCTTCTCTGGTGTGAGCTCCCTCCTTTGCTGTTCTTGCTGTGTCCGTTTTAAACATGTGTTCTTAGAGTTCCTGTTGTGGCTCATTGGGTAAAGAACCTGACATGGTGTCCGTGAGGATGCAGGTCTGATCCCTGGCCTCACTCAGTGGGCTAAGGACCCGGTGTTGCTATGGCTGTGGTGTAGGCCGCTAGCTGCAGCTCTGATCTGACTCCTGGCCTGGGAACTTCCATATGCTGTGGGTGTGGCTGTAAAAAAGAAAAGAAAAGAAAAGAAAAAAAAGTCTGCATTCTTGGTCAGAGAGGCCTTTGCTAGTTGCCCAGTTAGACTCTCAGGACAGGAATCGAGGCCTACAGAATCTTACAGGTTGGACGGGGATGGTAGCAAAGTGCTGTGTGGCCACTGACTGGTCCTCTCTTGCTGGTTAGGCCTTGAATGAAGCCACTTGCACCCCCAAGGCTGACTGTGATTCGAACCCCCCACAGTGGATGGTGTCGCCGCAGAGCCAGTCCTGAGGGTCTCGGACGAGCTTTGTGCCCAGGGCAGGAGCAGGAACGTGGCTGTGGCTGCAGCTCAGACCCTAGTGATATTTTACAGACTGTCCCTATAAAGAAGCCTCTGAGGCCATCCCTCTCGTCCGTACAAAGCTCGGCAGTCTGGTCACCCTTTCGACACGTGGCTTCCTTGGTGAGATGGACAGGGGACACCAGCTTGCCGAGATTCTTTGAGGGATACTCCTGTAGATGCATTTTTGGGCACAGCAGGGCTGCTCTTACTGACACGAGGAACAGAAGGGTGCAGAGTTTTCGTTGTGGCTCGGCGGGTTAAGAGACTAACTAGTATCCTTGAAGATGCGGGTTTGATTCCTGGCCCTGCTCAGTGGGTTAAAGATCTGGCGTTGCCTCAAGCCATAGCATGGATTGTAGATGTGTCTCGGATCTGATGTTGCTGTGGCTGTGGTGTAGGCTGGCAGCTGCAGCTCCCATTAGAGCCCTGGTCTGGGAACTTCCATATCTGCAGGTGCAGCCCTAAAAAGAAAAATGAAAAAAAGCATGAGGCTTGCAGGCTTTCCACACCTCCTTATGCTGAAAAGTAGAATAGCTTTATTATTATTTTTTTTCCCTCTGGCTCTGCCTGTGGCATGTAGAAGTTTCTGGGCCGGTGTTGGAACCTGAGCAGCAGTGACGACTCTGAGTCCTTAACCTCTAGACAACCAGGAAGTTCCTACTAGTACTGTTATTAATTACACAAGTAATACCAGGTTCCGAGTTCAAACAACACGGAAGTACATACAGTAAAAAAAAAAAAAAAAGTCTCCTTTGTCTTCTCCAATTCCATTTCCTTTTAGGGCAACTGTAGTTAACAGGAGTCCATGGCAGGACTTTATTTATTTATTTATTTAGTCTTTTTGCCTTATCTAGGGCCGCACCCGCGGCATATGGAGGTTCCCAGGCTAGGGGTCTAATCGGAGCTGTAGCTGCCGGCCTTCGCCATAGCCACAGCAATGCGTGATCCGAGCCGCGTCTGCAACCCACACCACAACTCACGGCAACGCCGGATCCTTAACCCACTGAGCGAGGCCAGGGATCGAACCTGCAACCTCATGGTTCCTAGTCGGATTCGTTAACCACTGAGCCACGACGGGAACTCCAAGGACTTTTTTTAATATGTAAATATATTCTTATACAATATTTTTATAAGGATTTGTATAAGGATACACTCACACACACAAGCACACACACACACACACACACACACACGTATGTTTGGTAGATGCCTTGGGGCCTGTATTTATCTGCCTCCATCCTAATCACATTTTGTTTCCAATTATTTGGTCTTTACAGAAATACTATCCTGAACATCCTTTTTGTGTACATACGTCTTTATACGCGGTCATCCTGCATTTCTTCTCTTTCCTTTTTTTTGGCTCTTTAGGGCCATACCCGCAACATGTGGAAGTTCCCAGGCTAGGGGATCCAATCACAGCTACAGCTGCTGGTCTACACCACAGCCACAGCAATGGGGATCTGAGCTGCATCAGCGACCTACACTACAGCTCATGGCAATGACAGATCACTGAGCCCTTGAGCAAGGTCAGGGATCGAACCCACATCCTCTGTGCCACGATGGGAACTCTCATCCTAGCATTTCCATAGGGCACATTGCTCTCCGTTGAATTTCTAAGTCATAGGTTACTTGCATGTTTAAGTTTGAGACATACACAGGAGAAAATTTTATGTTGTCTTTAAGAACATCCAAATATTCTTCTACCTGAGACTAGAAAAGTCCCTCCTTCTCCTGTGGCAGATAATTTGAATTTGAGGGACATGGGGAAAAAAAAAGGAAGCTTCTAGAAGTGGTTATCACTGAGTAATACAAAATTTCTCTAAAGTGGGATCAGTCAGGATTACTGATTTATTATTAAATTTTCCTTCCAAAGGTATCTTATTTTATCCTAAGTATCTTTTCTCAGGAAACTGTCTAGGATCATTTCTTTTAATTGCCATTTATTTATTATTGAACCACAATAGGAACATTTAATTTTTGATGGTATTGAGAAGGGGCTTTATTAGAACAGTGCTGGTGAAACATCGAAGGAGAGAATTTTATTTTTTATTGCCACATCTAACAGTTCTCAATACCTTTAAAATAATACTAATATGTGCAACATAAAATTTTCAAAATCTGAAAAAAAGAATCCTGTAAAGATAAAAAGACATGAACATAATGAACACAATGTATAACTAACTGCAGACCTTGAATGTAACCCTACAAATATGTTTTCCTTGTTTCTTTTGGCTGAATTTTTCCATCAGAGTTCTACCATTTCAACATAAATTGACCTTCTTCCTTTAGCTGAAGGAGCGTGTAATTAATTTCTACTTCTCAAAAATGAAATGCATCTGATAAATGTACCAGGAAGAACTGGTACTTGAAAGAAGTAGTCCCCATGGAGAGGCAACTGCCATGTAGAGGTTACAGGCCCAGAGTCTGGGGCCAAAGAGACTGAATTTAATCCCAGCCCTGGAAAACACACCAGGTCTACAGTTGAGGCAAATTACTTAAACTTTGCCTCCAGTTTCCTCATCTGTAAAATGGGAATAATGATATCCCCTCGCTCATTAAGTTAGTGGTGTGGCCTTTCTGTTTTGTTTTATTTTCATTTTTGGCCACCCTGAGGTATATGGAAGTTCCTGGGCCAGCGATCAGATCTGAGCTGCAGTTGCTGTCACAGCTGCTGCAACACTGGATCCTTTAACCCTCTGTGCTGGGCTGGCGATTGAACCTGTGTCCTGGGGCTGCAGAGACACTGCCCATTCCGTTGCACCACAAGAGGAGCTCTCTAAGTTAGTGGGGGTGCTTTAATGTATTAATAATGTCAAGTTTTTAGAACAGTGCCTGGGATATAGGATGTATGTAATAGGATACTGTTATTATTATTGTCATCATTATTATTATTATTATTAATGTTAAAGGGGAACTATCACATTACTCATTAGATAATAGGGGGATCATTTCCTGGAGTTACAGTCATTACATTTTTAGCATTAAAACTTTCAAGGCGTTTTCTTGCTCTCCAATTTCTTGCCTCCCATTTCTTGCCAAAAACGTGTTCTGTCTACCTGGACGGGTTTTGCTCCCTGAGTGTGTCACGGTGTGTACACAAGGAAGAGTACGTACGTGTTGCACGTAGCTGGGATTTGGTTAGAAAATGCACTGGAAAAAATCTCCACAGCAACTGCAGTTTCAAAGGCATGAGAGTAAGCAGGGCTAGGGTGGAAAATCAAAACGCTTAGTAGATTTAAGATTGTAATCGTGGAGATTATTTCCCATATTACATGAAATTAGGGACTTGATCAGGTCTAAGGTGAAAATCCATTTTTTATGAGTTTGTTTCGGATTATTGGTTCTTAACCGTAATAAGCTAATTCAGGTGTTTTGTTGCATTTTTGAAAAGCCACGTTTGTAGCCTTTTAATTCCCTAACTTATTTTGTTTCTGCTTTCAGAGCTCCTATGGATACGGTGACCTGTTCTCCGATACATGGAAAGCATTTACTGATTATGATGTTATCCACTTGAAAACTTACGATTCCAAACGGGTACTGGCAACTTTACTGAAATGTCTGTGAAAAACTGCCATTACAGAAGACTTACTCATCAAATCAATTTTTTTTTGCTTTTTTAAAAAAATTTTTTTTAAGGGCTGTGTTCGTGACATATGGAGGTTCTCAAGCTTGGGGTCAAATCAGAGCTATAGCTGCCAGCCTACACCACCACGGCCACAGAAACACAGGATCTGAGCCACGTCTGCAACCTACACCACAGCTCACGGCAATGACAGATCCTTAACCCACTGAGCAAGGCCAGGAATCAAACCCGAGTCCTCATGGATACTAGTCAGATTTGTTTCTGCTGAGCCATGACGGGAACTCCCCAAATGAATTTGTAATCTGAGTTTCTGTGAGCTATTACCTTTGATTTCTGACTCCGTTTCTTTTCTTTTTCTCTCTCTTTTTTTTTAGAACTAGAGTCATCCTGGTTATTAACCATGTAGCCTTTAAAAACTTTTTCCCATAGCTTTTCCAAAAATATGAAGGCCACTTGAGTGAAATAATTGGCCGTTCAAAATATTTCACTTTTTATTTTTTTATTTTTATTTTTTCCTTTTTTGACCACCCCGTGGCATTTGGAGTTATTGGACCAGCGATCAGATCCAAGCCATAGTTGTGACTTAAGCTGCAGCTGCAGCAACGCTGGGCCCTTAAACCAGTCTGCGAGGTTGGGGAACAAACCTGAGTCCCAGTGCTCCCGAGATGCCACCAATCCTATTGCACCACAGCAGGAACTCCCAAAATATTTTAATGAAAAGTAGATTAGTTCATTTTTTTTTATATTTTGGTATGAAGGGTGCAAATTGTATTCTCTTACCTTTTAAAATATCTTCATTCTTAGGTATGTTTTAAAGAAGCTATTTTTTCCTTACTTCCCCGGATGAGATATGGGCTGTTCTATAACACCCCTCTGGTAAGTCTGTCTGTGGTTTACATTCATATTTGCAGACTTTATTCTTGATAGATTTTAAGATAACACATATATAACTTAAGAACATCTTAAATAGTAATGTGGAAATCATTCATTGTAATGGGAAATATTGTTTTTTTTGTTTTAGATATCTGGCTGTCAAAATACCGGATTATTCAGGGCATTTTCCCAGCATGTATTACACAGACTGAATATCACACAACAGGGTCCCAAGGTAATGAATAAATTATGGGTTCTGAGGTGGGCCCTAATAAAAATCACTACCAGGAATTCCTGTTGTGGCTCAACAGAAACGAATCTGACTAGCATCCATGAGGACGCAGGTTCCATCCCTGGCTTTGTTCAGTGGGTTAAGGAGCCGGTGTTGCCATGAGCTGTGGTGTAGGTCACAGAGGCGACTCAGATCTTGAGTGGCTGTGGCTGTGGCTGTGGCCAGCAGCTACAGCTCCAATGTAACCCTTAGTCTGGGAACCTCCATATCCCAAGGGTGCTGCCCTAAAAAGGCAAAAAAAAAAAAAAAAAATCCTAAAAAACAAAAACAAAACACTGCCAGCTTTGCAGGAAAAGGAGATCATCAGCAGACAGTGTTTTCTGGGTTAATCTTTTCTTACCTGGAGTGATTTAAAATCAGATGTCAGCAACCTGGGAAACTGCAATAAACTAAGAGATAATGGAAGAACATGCCTTTTTCTCCTTTTCTTTTCCTTTCCCCCCCTTTCTCCATATCTCCCTATCCTCCCCATACCCTCCACCTCCCCCGTGTAACCTCTGCCCCAAAGCCACCCGGCCAACTGAAGAGATGTAGTGTAATGAACAGGTTGCCTCTGTGGCTAACGTGGATGCATTTTATTCCCTGAGAAAACTGAAGAAATCAGACTGAAAAAAAAATGAGTCTCCTTTATTGAGTTTCATCTCTTGGTAAAAATCACATTTTAGCTTCAGGTCTTCATTTATCTGTCGAGGCATACACAGCATTATTTTATCTTTTCCACAGGATGGAAGAATTCGAGTCACCATTCTTGCACGGAGCACAGAGTACCGGAAAATACTCAACCAAAATGAGGTTAGTCTTTGGTGTGCATTTTTGATCTCATCGTATTGAATTTAACTTCCTCTGACTGAAGTGTGCTTTATTTTTTCACATCATTCTAAGTGCACTGATTTGGAATTATTAATGTTTTGAAAACTCTGATGGCTATGCCCAGTTCACTTAATTGGATTTCTCCTGGAAGTCATCAAACCGTCCATTGCTAAGTGAGCTTTACTTTAGTGTCAGTGTTCATTTGCACCAGTTCAGAGTGGAAACAGAAAAAACCACCTCTGAGTCCTGCCTTTGCTGTCATGGATTGCCAAACATTTTGTTTCTGGACAAACTAGCAGCCAAGCAATGGAAGAGTATCTTTTGGGAGATGATTAAGAGCGGTATTATGGTGACATCAACAGCAGATTAAGGGGGAAAAGTCTCCATTCATTTCATGTATCTTAGAAGTGGTTCACCTCTTAGGTTCTCTGATTCATTTCAACATTATCCATTCATAAATTGTACTTAACCCCAATAAGATCACCATGAAGGCCCCTCCCTGTGACAGCATAACTGAACAATGTCCTTGCATTAGTTAAGATTTATTCTAGAAGTTCCTGTCATGGCGCAGCAGAAACAAATCCAACTAGGAACCATGAGGTTGTGGGTTCGATCCCTGGCCTTGCTCAGTGGGTTAAGGATCTGTCGTTGCCGTGAGCTGTGATGTAGGTCGCAGATGCGGCTCGGATCCCGAGTTGCTGTGGCTGTGGTGTGGGCCGGCAGCTACAGCTCCTGTTAGACCCCTAGCCTGGGAATCTCCACACGCCACTAGTGTGGCCCTAAAAAGCCAAAAAAAAAAAAAAAAGATTTATTCTAACAGGGAGGCTCCTAGAAGCTGGAAAAGGCAAACATTCTCACCTAGAGACTCCAGAAGGAGGGCAGCTCTGCTTACACCTTGATTTGACCCCAGTGAGATTTCACTCTCCATGTCAGCTTGCTGTCCTCCAGAACTGCAAGAGGATAAATCGTGTTGTCTTAAGATGCTAAGTTTGTAGTAATTTGTCATGGCAGCAAATAGAAAATGAAGACACAGAGAGAGGCATGAACTGACTTATTTATTTTTAAATTATTCTGGCTGCAAGAGTAGGAGCAGGGATATTGATTAAGAGCTGTCACCTCGATCAGAGTTTAGATGAAGGGGATGACAGTGGGGATGACAAAAAAAAAATGGTTTCATGATACATCTTGGAGATAAAGCCTGTTATACTCACTGCGGGACTGTATAGGTATAGCGTCAGGTAAGGCCAGGAGAGGTATTGAGAATCCGGTGTGAGCTCCTGGACTTTTAGCTTGAGCAGTTCAGTGGACTTGACAGAGGAAGAACTTAGTGGGAGGGAGGTGAGGGTGGGGTTCGGTGGGTAAAATGTACACAAATCAGTTTGGATGCCTAGCAGGCTGATCCACATTATGCAATTAGCAGCTCTTATTGAGACCCATATGGATTATAGAGGGGTTCAACATATGGTGTAATGAGGCATTGATTGCAAACAGTATGGTTAGAAGAAATGAAGAGTGTGTGGGGGGGGTGAGGGAGGTTTAAAGACCTGGAAATAAACATATATCAAGTAATGCAATCTTGGGGTATATAGATGGGAAGCCTCATTAGCAGGCAGATCAACAGTATTTATTGGCAGAGGTAACATACATTGAGTGCAATTACGTGTCAAGCGTGTTGCTATGTGTCCCCCCATGCATGTCTTCCAACTCTCCCAGCAAACCCAGAATATAGGTATTTTATTATTATTCTCTATTCTAGACAGGAACAGTGAAGCTTAGAGCTTAAAAAACATGCCCAAGGTCACTGCCTTAGCTGTGGCGTAGGTCACAGCTGCAGCTCGGATTCATCCCCTGGCCCAGGAAGTTCTATATGTATGGCAGGTACAGCCATAAAATTAAAAAAATAAAATAAAAAAACAAAAACAGAAAACATGCCCAAGGTCCCCTAGCTAGTGAGCAGAGTAATGGGGGCGCGGGGCTCAGGTAATCAGGCTCTGAGCCTGCTTTTCTCTCTCTCTCTCTTTTTTTTTTTTGTTTGTTTTTGGCCATGCCCACGGCATATAGAAGTTCCCAGGTCAGGGATGGAACTCGAGGCACAGCAGTGACAACACTGAATCCTTAAATATCAGGGAACTCCTGAGCCTGCTGCTGCTGCTTCTTCTTCCTTTTTTTTTTGGTCTTTTTAGGGCCTCACCCATGGTATATGGAAGTTCCTAGGCTAGGGGTCAAATCAGAGTGGCAGCTGCTGGCCTGCGCTACAGCCACAGCAACTCAGGATCCGAGCCGCATCTGCGACATATACCGTGATAGTTCTTGGCAGTGCTGGATCCTTGAGCCACTGAGTGAGACCAGGGATCGAATCTGCGTCCTCCTGGATGCTACTTGTGGAATCCACAACGGGAACTCCCCAGGCCTGCTTCTTAAGTAGGGTGTTCCACTCTCTAACACAAGAGGACCTTGGAGGAGGCTGACCCACCTTGCTTCCCAGGCCATCGGGAAGGGGCAGGCTAAGGAACAGCATCAACTTCTGGAAGGAAGTTCCCTGGAAAGGTAGCACCTGGAGTTCCCTTCGTGCCTCAGCGGAAACGAATCTGACTAGTATCCATGAGGATGCAGGTTCAATCCCTGGCCTCAGTGGGTTGAGGATCAGGCATTCTTGTGAGCTGTGGTGTAGGTCACACACATGGCTCCAATCTGGTGTTGCTGTGGCTGTGGCAAAGGCCGGCGGCTACAGCTCCAACTCACCCCCTCGCCTGGGAACCTCCATATGCCACAGGTGCAGCCCTAAAAAGCAAAAAAAAAAAAAAAGAAAAGAAAAGAAAAGGTAGCACCAGTGGCTGCTACACTGCAGCCATCGTTTTCAGACCCAGCCCTTCAGGTTGCCCAGCATCTGGTAATTCAGCTCCATCTCTGAGTCAAAGAGCGTTTACTTGGCTGCTGGCATCCCTGGGAACGGCCACTCCCGACCAGAGAAGAAGGTGACTTGCCCTTGGCTCGTGACTAGATAACAAAACCCAGGTGTCCTCATTAGATGGTGGGACATGCCATCCTGCCCAATCTCATGGCTGGAATAGTCATGCCATACCTCTCAGGTGTAACAGGAAACTGTGAAGAAGAGCGTGTTTTCCGTGGGACCCACAGAGACCTGTGATGCCTTTTCTGTGGGCCCATCTCATTGCAAGACCAGGCTCGTGCCCCCTGATTAATTCTCCCTTGGAAAATGGAGTTCTAGAGTTCTCCCTCCAACTCACTGATATGATGAATGTGGAATTCTGGGGGCTGTCTAGTGAGAGAAACTTCCATTTTATAAGTCTCTGTGTGTGTGTGTGTGTGTGTGCATGTGTGTATGTGTGTGTGTGTATGTGTATGCATGTGTGTATGCATGTGTGTGTGTGTGTGTGTATGTGTGAGGTACAGAGGGAGAGGGAGACAGAGACAGACAGAGACGCAGTGAGAGGGGACTGGATTTTGGCCGCTGCCTTCCCCCTTTTTTTTTTTTGCCTGTTGCTTTTTATAAGCAGGAGTGTGGAATGTGCTGGTTAAGAACGCAGGTTCTGGGGTCAGATGACCTAATTTTGGTTCTGCGCTTTGCTAGCTTGGAGACCCTGGGAAAGGTATTTAACTGCTCTAAGCCTTCATTACACCATCTATGAGATGCATATAAAAATCATACTTCCTTGATAAGATTTTTATGAGCATTAGGCGGCATATACCAAAAGCACTTAGAAATGCCGGCACAACTTATGTGTACACTCAGTGCCGCTTCTGTAACTGTTGCTGTTGCAGTAACAGCGTGTGCCTCGAGGCAACAGGATACAAACGCAGAGTGTTTCTGAAAAGCAGTGATCCATGGTGTTGGCTTAAGATGGCTTAGGTGTGAGGAACATGGAGAACCATGGCGATGGATTTAATGATGGATTAATCAGGCTTAGTTGCTTTCTCTCTGCTAAAAGGATAGTTGTCTTCCTATGTAGAAATGCTGAAAGTGTTTTTCTGCCAATAATTTAGGATTTTCAGTGGGTGAGGTGCCCAAGCACTAGGAGTTTATCTGAAATGAGCTAATGGGTAGGAAGAAAATTCTGGAACAAAGTAGGTACTCAACAAATATATGTTGAAAGTTGAGGCACTAACTGTTGGAGTAACAATAGCCAACGCTTACTGTGCCAAGGCCTTTGCTCTTAGGAGTTTTCTCCTTTCAGCCTCGCAACAAGCCAGGGCAGTGCAATTTTAGGGAGGTGGTGTGTCCTCCTTAAAAGGTAGGGGTGGAGCCTGACTTTGAACTCAGTTAAGTGTTAAAACAATAGACTGGAAGGATATTTAATATGTGAAAAATATTTTATATCAAAAATGAGAAATTTGGAAACTCCAAGGTAAGTAAAACAGAAGAGAAGGAAGGGAAAGTAATTCTAAATGTTTTTTTTTTTCCCCCAGCTTGTTAATGCACTGAAAACGGTATCCACATTTGAGGTCCGGATTGTCGATTATAAGTATAAGTAAGTAGTAACCTGCTCTTGGGCAGACACTGTCGTCTTGCTGGATGAGTTAATGCGGGAGAGGAAGGACTTTTCAAATGGGAGTTGCTGGTGCTTGTAGACCCTGAAGGGGACAAGCAGACACCATCAGTGAATGAAGTGGGCAGGTGAGGAGACCAGGCACAGGGATTCCTATGCCCTTTAGTTGCTACACTATCCCTTTTTTTTTTTTTTTTTTTTTGGACTAGGAGAAATTGACTTCTTGTTTAATTAAATTTATCTATTTATTTCAGAGTATCTTTTTTTAAATATTGAAGTATATTTGATTTACAATGTTGTATTAACTTCTGCTCTACAGAAAACTGATTCATATATATATACACACACACACACACACACACATATATATATATGTATATATATTCTTTTTGAAAATATTCTTTTCCATTATGGTTTATCTTAGGACACTGAATAGAGTGCACTGTGCTGTAAAAACAGGACCTTTTCTTCACCCCCTCCATGTATCACCGCTTACATCTGCTAACCCCAGCCTCCCACTCCATCCCTCTCCCAAACCTAACCCCCCACCCTTGGCAACCACAAGTCTGTTAAGTTATTAAGCAATTAAGTTGTTAATTCCTGGCGTAGGCTTGAAATTGGCAAAAATCCATGGTGGAATGTGATTTAAGTTGGGCAAGACACTTGTATAAATGTTGACATCATGAGTCATAAACTTAATACTTTTCTCCCCCCCTTTCTTTCATTGTTCTTTATGTGTCCAGAGAACTTGGGTTTTTAGATCAGCTAAGGATCACGCATAACACGGACGTATTTATCGGAATGCACGGAGCTGGCCTTACCCATTTGCTTTTCCTTCCAGACTGGGCTGCTGTATTTGAACTGTAAGTGTTTGGGGACAGTTTTACATGGAGGCAGCTGATACCGCATTTTATGCATGCTGAGACTTACTTTCTTTCAGAGCCTCAGAAGGCTTAATATTTAATCATTACAGAGAAGTCACCTCATATAGGCATCTAGGAAGAAAAAGAGACTTGAAAAATGTGAAGTCTTCAGCCTTCCCTTGTACTCAGCAAGCAAAATATCCCCTTCCTCCCTCATCTCAGCACCACGTGGGAGATGTGACTCTGTGTTTTCCTTCCTCTGAGTGCGTTGCTTTGTGTCTCTCAAACTGAAAGCATCTCCCTGCAATCAGTGTCATTATGTTAAAAGAGGAGCTGTGTGTTGTACACCCATGTTCATGGCAGTGTTATTCACAGTTGCCGAGGTGGAAACAACCCAGCTGTCCGTTGACCATTAAATGGATAAACAACACACACACACACACACACACACACAAGCACACACGCACACACGCATGCACACAGGATAGAATATTATTCAGCTTTTAAAAAGGAAAAGATTCTGGGAATTACCATCATGGCACAGCGGAAACGAATCCCATTAGGAACCATGAGGTTGCGGGTTTGATCCCTGGCCTTGCTCAGAGGGTTAAGGATCTGGCGTTGCTGTGGCTGTGGTGTAGGCCAGCAATTGTAGCTCTGATTTGACCCCTAGCCTGGGAACCTCCAGATGCCACGGGTGCAGCCCTAAAAAGCAAAAAATAATTAAAAAAAAAGTGAAAAGGAAAAAAATTCTGTCATGCTATGAAAGGAATGACCCTTGAGGACATTATGGTAAGTGACATAAACTATTCTCAAAAGCACAAATGCTATATGATTTCGCTTACATTTCACTTACCCAGAGTAGTCAGATTCAGAGAGACAGGAAGTCTCTTGCAATTGGCAAGACCTGAATGGGAACTTAGTGTTTAATGGGGATGCTTTCACATTTGCAAGATGAAAGTGTTCTGGAAATTGGTTACACAACAGCTGCACTGCACACTTACAAACCATTAAGATGGTAAAGTTTATGTGATGTGTTTTCTACCACAATTTAAAGAAAGAGAAAATCAACTATACTTTAATTTAAAAATTCAAAAAAATAAGAAATAAAGATGGTGGCTCAGTGGGTTAAGGATCCCTCGTTGTCACTGCTGTGGCTCAGGGTGCTGCTGTGGCATAGGTTCAATCCCTAGCCTGGGAACTTCCAGGAATATTTTTGGTCTTGATCATGTGAAGATACAGTTCCAGAACTTAAGCTTACCCTTTTGCCTAAGTGCTCCCTGATTCCATACACAGGGAAACTGAGGCCTCCAGGTGGAATTGACTTTCCTAGTATTCCTGTAACTCAGTGGTTGGTTTTAGAGACAGGGCCTTCTCTCCCATAATAATTCTACTCTGAAGACCAAGAGCAATCACTGTTACCCGATTCTTCCCCTTGCATCTAAATATCTTGATTTTATGAGTTCCCATCGTGGCTCAGTGGAAATTAATCCGACTAGTATCCATGAGGTTGCAGGTTCGATCCCTGGCCTCACTCAGTGGGTTGGGGATCCAGCATTGCTGTGAGCTGTGGTGTAGGTTGCAGACATGACTTGGATCCCCCATTGCTGTAGCTGTGGTATAGGCCAGTAGCTATAGCTCCAATTCCACCCCTAGCTTGGGAACTTCCATATGCTTCAGGTGTGGCCCTAAAAAGCAAAAATAAAAGAGTAAAATAAAATAAAAATAAATATCTTGACTTTATGGTTGCACTTTAAAAATGACTTGACTTGGTATCTGCTTCTTTTATTTTTATTTTTTTTCTTTTTTGGCCACCCCGTGGCATATGAAGTTCCCCTGGCCAGGGATCAGATCTGAGCTGCGGTTGTAACCTACACCACAGCTGTGGCAATGCCAGATCCTTAACCCACTACGCCACCAGTGATTGAACCTGCTTCCCAATACTTCGGAGACACTGCCAATCCCGTTGTGCCACAGTGGGAACTCCTTGACCTGGCATTTAAATGGGAGACTGTCATGAACTTCCAACACCCTGAGAAAACATTTAAAAAAGTATGTTAGGGAAATAGCCAGATACTTGTGAATTCTCTTTCAATTCTTCTTTTCTCCTCAGAGAGAAGGGGGAGGAAGAAAGGAAGGAGGAAGGGAAGAAAGGAAGGAGGGAGGGAAGGAAAGAAACATAATTGAAAAATGTCAGGTCTTGGCGGGTTGTGTTCCCTGCTCCAAGACCATGTCCATGTGCACAAAGACTGGGGTGTAGGGAGATAATACCAAGTTTGCAGGCCTATCGATAAAGGTCCCTTCCCTTCCTTGATCTTCAGATTTTTTGGAAGTTAAGGTAATCTAGTTACAGTATTATTTAAAAAATAATTTCTCTGCTTTTTTTTTTTGGGGGGGGGGCGCACCTGCTGCATATGGAAATTCCCAGGCTATGGGTTGAATCAGAGCTGCAGCTGCCAACCTACACCACAGCCACTGGAACACTGGATCCGAGCTGTGTCTGCAGCCTACACACCACAGCTCATGGCAACGCCAGATCCTTAACCTACTTAGTGAGGCCAGGGATTGAACCTGCAACCTCGTGGATACTAGTCAGTCAGGTTCGTAACCTGGTGAGCCACAATAGGAACTCTCTCTCACTCTTTTTTTCCTTTAAATATTGATTTTTACTTTTTCCATCATAGCTGGTTTACAGTGTTCTGTCAGTTTTCTCCTGTACGGCAAGGTGACCGCGTCACGATGCATGTGTACATTCTTTTTTCTCACATTATCATGCTCCATCATAAGTGACTAGATACAGTTCCCAGTGCTATACAGCAGGATCTCATTGCTTATCCATTCCAAAGGCAATAGTCTGCATCTATTAACCCCAAATTCCCAGTTCGTCCCACTCCCTCCCCCTGCCCCTTGGCAACCACAAGTCTGTTCTCCAAGTCCATGATTTTCTTTTCTGTGAAAAGGTTCATTTGTGCAGTATATTAGATTCCAGATATAAGTGATATCATATGGTATTTGTCTTTCTCTTTCTGACTTACTTCACTTAGTGTGAGAATCTCTAGTTCCATCTATATTGCTGTCTTTTTTTTTAATGTTTTTCTATAAACAGCTTTATTGAGACATAATGACCATATCAGACAATTCATTCATTTTAATTGTATAATTCATTGGCTTTAATATATTGATAGAGTTGTGTAACCACCACAGTATTTTCATTACCCACCAAAAAAACTCAGTACTCTGAGTTATTCCTTATTCCGTCCTCTTCCTAGCCCCTGGAAACCACTCATCTACTGTCTGTCTCTGTAGATTTGCCTATTGGATATTTCCTGTAAATGGAATCATGCAGTATACGGGCTTTTCTGACTGGCATCTTTCACTTAGCATCATGTTTTCAAGGTTCATCCTTGCTGTAGCATAACCAGGACGCCTTCCTTTTTATTGTCAGCAATTATTCCTTGAATGGCTATACCACACTTGATTTATCCATTCACTGGTTGATGGAGATCCAGGTCGTTTCCACCCTTTGGCTCTTGTGAACACTGCTGCCGTGAACGTGAATCTCTCTCACTCTTGTTCACTGTTTATAACCCATTTTGCAAGGACATATTTGGGAGGTGCATGTCTTTAGAGGACTGTGGATTGGCCAGAAATCCCAGGCAAAAGCCCGCTGTGGGGATACCCTTGTATCCTTAGGTACAACTGTGGGGATGAGCGCTGTTACATGGACCTGGCCAGGCTGAGAGGCGTCCACTACATCACTTGGCGAAGGCAGAACAAAGTCTTTCCTCAAGATAAGGTAAAGTTCAATGACAAAACTCACCTTGTTTTGCTTTTTTTGTCTTTTTAGGGCCACACCCGTGGCATATGGAGGTTCCCAGGCTAGGGGTCTAACAGGAGCTGCAGCTGCCGGCCTTCGCCACAGCCACAGCAGCGCGGGATCTGAGCCTACACTACAGCTCATGACAACGCAGGATCCTTAACCCACTGAGCGAGGCCAGGGATTAAACCCATGTCTTCATGGGTAATGGTCGGGTTTGTTACCGCTGAGCCACAATGGGAACTCCCCATCCTTTTGCTTTTTAATTGATTTAAAGTGTCTAGATAATATGACAAACTGTCTTTGAACTTCAAAGATAGACTGTTCTTCTCCGGAACCATGAATTGTTCTGTTTTCTGTTTGCAAACTGGGGGAAAATGGAAATTAACTACTCTCTATCTTTACGTGAAAAGATGACATTGTGAAATCTGGGCCTAGAGGGATCTATTAAATTATTTAGAGGAAGGGGTCAGCAAACCATAGACCAGGGAGCTAAATCTGGCCCACCACTTGTCTGTATAAATAAAGCTTTATTGGGACACAGTGCCGCTGCTCTTTTTATGTGTTGTCTGGGGCTGCTTGAGCACTTCTGTGGCAGCGCTGACTAACCGTAGTGAAGACTATACGGTCCACAGAGCGGAAAACACATGTTTACTGGCCCGTTAACAGAAAAAATGTGCCAATCTCCAGCGTAGAGCATGAATTAAAATAGTCGCTTTGCCTGAAGCAAAATAATTGTCTTCTGGTTCAGAAAACCATGTCCTTAATGGCTTATGAATTTGTCCTTTGCTTTGGTTTCAGGGCCACCACCCAACTCTGGGGGAACATCCCAAGTTTACCAACTACTCTTTCGATGTAGAAGAATTTATGTTCCTTGTCCTTCAGGCTGCAGACCATGTATTGCAACACCCAAAGTGGCCTTTTAAGAACAAACATGATGAGCTCTAAATGTGTTGGGTCTTTTTGCCAAAAGGGAGTATTTAAGCGGTTCCCCCACCCCACTCACCTTCCAGACAGTTCAGTAAACCAGCCTTTTATTTCCTAGTCCCAGATTACCTTTCTTAAAAATACCAAAACATGCCTCCAGGATATTACTTACGTGTTTTATAGTCTTTAACTGTTTCGTATGATTTTTGTGTCATTACTATTTATCAAAATACTATTTTTGCACTGAAAACTTTGCTTTTTATATAGTTCAGAAATTGAGCATGGGCTCAGGATGTAATGGAGCCTTTTTAGGGGATACCAAAGTTGGCAACTTTCTTAACTTTAAAATTTGTAAATATTTTTATCAAATAACCATGGGATCATCATTGTAGAGGCTTCCAACTTGTTAATGATATATTTGATGATATATTTGAGTAAATTCACAACTTGTTTATTTGCCAAGATTTGTTTATAGCTCTGTCTATGGTAGAAAAGGAAAACATGCAAACGCGTGTGCGCGCGCGCACACACACACACACACACACACACACACACACTTGTGGTTCTCAGTACCAAGCAATAGGACGCTGTTATAGATCAAACAGTCTTATAAACAGACCTCTTTTACTCTATGAGTCCAGACTAACTTCCACTGAAATCTCTGCAATAATCTTTTTTAGTCAAGGCCAGGTTATATGCATCAAGAACCTGAATAAACCATGTTCTTGCATTAATTCATATTCACATATTTCATATGCATATCATGTTTTCCCCAAATGTAACAACCACATGTGATAAAAACAAATGAGAACATTCTTTTGGACCGTTTGATGTACCTTCTAGCTGGTTTCCAGTGGTTCCTTCTTAGCCGTGAAGAGCATTTGTATCTCAAATAGTGGCTCCACGTATTTGTAACTGCATTTACCTGTGTGTATGTGTCTACCTCTTTTAGTATTTTAATCTTTGATTTTGCAAACTTCAAATTAGCTGCAAGAAGAGAATTTTTTTCCTATAAAAAAGACAAAAAAAAAGGGTAAAGACATACATAAATAATCCAGTTCAACATGAAAAAGAAGCCATAAGAAAGTGCCAGTGATTAAAATGCCTATCTGAAATGTAGTCCCACTCTTTGGATGGAAATAATTTCTTACTGTTTATGAAATTTCAATTTAGTGGTCAGCAACCATGGGTGTATTTTACTGCAAAATGTGAAGTTTACGTTTTATTAACACTTGAGTAGTCTGATTTAGAGACTAATGACTGCTATTTTTTAAGTAGAGGATTAACAGTGTACAGCAGAGCTTTTTGTTTTTAATATTTTAGAGTTGTAAAAAAGTGAAAAAGGGAGAATATGCAACAGAGAAGTGACCCAAAAAACCTAAAATATTTATTATCTGGACCTTTACAGAACATGTTTGCTGACTCTTGCTTTAAAGGATTATGAAAAGTCTTCCAGAGTTTAGGAATCTTTATTAAAATATCTGTAAAGGAAATAGTGAGTCACTGTAGCAATAGCCTTGATTTGTGATCTTAACATTGTTTAAAAAGACAACAGATTTTTGTTTGTTTGTTTGTTTTTTTAGGGCCACACCTGTGGCATATAGGAGTTCCCAGGCTAGAGGTCCAATCGGAGCTGTAGCCACCGGCCTACGCCACAGCCACAGCAATGCCAGATCCGAGCCTCGTCTGCTACCTACACCACAGCTCACAGCAATGGTGGATCCTTAACCCACTGAGCAAGGCCAGGGATCGAATCTGCATTCTCACGGATGTTAGTCAGATTCATTTCCACTGAGCCACAACAGAAACTCCAACAGATAAATTTTGAAGTGAGTGGTACTGCTGCTTTTCTTTGTCTAGAATACTGAGTAAACACTGAGAAGACAATTCACCGGAAGGGAATTGTCAAGCCTGGGTTGTACTTTTAGTCTGAGAGGCATAAACATCTGAACATGGCCTGCAAAAAACTAGTCTCAACATTTATCTCCTTACCTCATTTTAAGGAGCAGGTGGCAGTGTGAGTCTGTCCGTGAGTGAGAGTTTCCCACATTGAGGATAATTGCCTAATAAAATAGTACATTTGCAATATTTTGCATTTAAAGAAAATACATTTTATGAGTAACTATGTTAGCTACTTTATTGGAATTCACTTTCATCAGACTTTTCTTAAAGGTGCAAAATAAGGTCTTCAAGTTGTTAGAAAATGTAAAATGTAATGATTGCGCTTTTTATTAAGTCTTTGAAACAGATGCATTTCATCGTTTGTACCTGTCAGGTATGGCTTTGGAATAAATCTTTTTATATCGTATTTGAACACTGGGCTCTTTTCAGGGTTTTCTGTGTCTGAATGTCAGATGCTTACTTTTTTTGGCAATCTGATAACTCAAGGTCATACAAATTGAGTGCTCACTGATGAAAAATTCAATTTAAGGAAAAATTATACCTTACAATTATTTAGCAGTTTGTGATCTGATGCTTTCACAAATGTTTATATTGCATAATTTATACAAAAACAATGTAAGAATTGTTCCCTTTTTTTGGCTGTGCCCATGGCATGTGGAAATTTCCGGGCCAGGGATGGAAACCCTGCCGTAGCAGTGACCTGAGCCACTGCAGTGACAACACCAAATCTTTAACGCATAGAGCCACCAGGGAACTCCAGAATTGTTCCCATTTGCATTTTTTGTTTATTTATTTTTTCTTTTTTGGCCACCCTACAGGATATGGAGTTCCCAGACTAAGGATTAGATCCAAGCCACAGTTGTGACCTATGCCACAGCTGCACCAATACCAGTTCCTTTAACCCACTGTGCTGGGTTGGGGGATTGAACCTGCATCCTGGTGCTGCAGAGACGCCACTGATCCCATTGTGCCGCAGGGGGAACTCCAAAATTTTTCCCATTTTTAATGGAATTAAATTTTAATGCAGAAAGTCAGATGCTGTTTAAGGGATCTTCCTAAAGATCACTGATGCCGCGTGCATAGTCATCCATTTATTTTCTTGTTTATGCAATAAATATGAGTGGAGCAACTTCTATGTCCCATTACTGCTCTAGGTTCTGGTGTCTTAGCAGTGAAGCCCTTGAAGTGGTTCAAGTCCAGAAAAAAAAAAAATCCTTGCCCTCATGGACCTTGCACTCTGGTGGAGGAGACAGATATGAAACCACATGAAAAAGGAAAATCCACTGTGTGCCATGTGTTGATACATGGCATGGAGAAAACTACAGCAGGAACAAGGGATGTGGAGCCCTGGGAAGAGGTGGAGGCTGGTGCATGCAGGTTAGAGGGGCAAGTAAGTCCTCACTGAGTTCACGTTTGAGTCAGGATTTTTTTTTTTTTTTTTTTAGGGCTGCTTGCGTGGCATATGGAAGTTCCCAGGTTAGGGGTCATATTGGAGCTGCAGCTGCCGGCCTACACCATAGCCACAGAAACACTGGATCCAAGCCACATCTGCAACCTACACCACATCTTGTGAACACACCTGATCCTTAATCCCCTGAGTGAGGCCAGGGATCAATCCGCGTCCTCACAAACATTATGTAGATTTCTTAACCTGCTGAGCCACAAGGGGACCTCGAGTCAAGATTTAAAGTAGCCGAAGGAGGAAGCAATGCAGACAACTGGGCAAAGAGAATTCCAGGAAGACACGACAGTACGTGCAAAGGTCCTGAGGCAGGAGGATGCCTGGCGTGTTTGAGGAAGAGCAAGGAGGTCAGTGCAGCCGGAGTGATCAAGGTGCAGAGGAGTGGGAGATGAGGTCAAAGAGGTAATGGATCTTGAGTACAAATGACAAGACTCTTGTCCTTTGATCGTGAGAAGATGGGTGACTTAAAGTGATCTCACACAGGAGGGGTGACTTGACTTACTTGGAACAGAATAACTAGCTCTTGTGCTGGGAATGGACTGTGGAGGGATGTCTTAGGACATGTTCCCTGGGAAACACTCTGGGAGGGCGATGCCTACACAGGTGGCTTATTGCGAAAGGTGCTGATGATCGACACATGTGAAGAAGGAAGGGGACCAGCCTCGGGTGGAGGGAGAAACGGAGCTGCAACACAGTGACAGGTAAGGCCTCGGTAGGGGGCTGTGGTGCTCTTTGCCAAAAGGAGGCAAGAGACCCTCATAGCAAGGCATCCCTGAATAAGGGCAGTGCCCTGGAGGGGTTTCGCTGTGGGCGGAGCAGCAGTTCAGCTGAGGGCAGGTCGTAGAGACGAGCTCTGCTATGATCCATCAGCTGCCAACATTCCCAGCAACAGGGAGACTGTGGTGCTGCAGGATCTCTCAGACCCTCTGCAGCATCCGCAGAGGCTAGGGTGGTGTGTTGTGGCTTGTTTCTCTCTCCCTCCTACTGCCTGCCAATGAAAGTGAGGTCTAAAGGCCTCATCCGATTCTAATTTTATTTGTTTTAAAGACGACTTAGAGGTGATATGGTGTACTTCATGTGGTAGCAGGCTAGAGTGAGCCCTCTCAGTCATAGGTGTTCTCTGAAACATACTGCCCCCCCCAACTCCAACTCCCTGCTGAATGTTTTGAAAATGTAAAAACCAGTCTTTGGGTTTTTTGTTTTTTGGTGTTTGTTTTTTTGGCCATGCCTGCAGCAGGCAGAAATTCCAAAACCAGGGATTCAAGCTGCTGCAGTAACAACTCTAGATCCTTAATCCACTGAGCCACAGGGGAACTCCTGGGATATTTAAATAGAAAGCAGAGAGGTTAAGGAACTTGCTCAAAGCCACACAGCTAGTAAGTAACAGATGGATTGGATATAGAGCTTTCTTTGTGAAGGAACTGAGACAGGGAAGGTGATGTAGGAAAGAGGGAAGGAAGGGAGAGCAGAAAAGAGAAGAGAGCCATTGTGGGAAAGAAAATAGAAAAAATAGCCCTGGAGTTAAGACCTGTCTTGCAGCTACAATGTAGTTTTCTTGATGTTCTCATTGTGGCTCAGCGGGTTAAGAATCTGACTAGTATCTATGAGGATGTAGGTTCCATCCCTGGCCTCACTTGGTGGGTTAAGGATCTGGTGTTGCCAGGGCTGTGGTGTAGGCTGGCAGCTGCAGCTCCAATTCGACTTCTAGCCTGGGAACAGCCCCTATGCTGCAGGTGTGTCCTTAAAAAGAAAAAAATGTATATATATATATATGTGTGTGTATAGTTTTCTTTGAAGCATAGTCAATGGTGAGAGAACCTGGCATACACTAGCTTTTTCGAAACTAGGAGTACAGAAGCAAATCAGCGGTTGCTTTGGAGGAACCAGTGGTTAAAATAAACTATTCCTAGGAGTTACTTTGTGGTGTAGGGGGTTAAGGATCAGCATTGTCACTGCAGTGTCTAGGGGTGCTGCTTGTGGCAAGGGTTCAATCCCTGGCCCGAGAACTTCCACATAACTTGGGTGCAGCCAAAAAAATAAAAAAATAACCTATTCCTGGTCAAGGGCTCTTGCCAGACCCTTTAATATCACCCTCCTCTGTTAGCTTTTTGGGTCATGACAAAAGATGTCATGCACATTCTCAGCATGGAAGAACCTATGCTCAGGAGGGCACAGGTTATGCAGGCTCTCGCTTTGGATGGTAATGTGTATTTTGAACACAAGGTGGCAGCCAAGCCCTTCCAAATGGCCTCTTTGTGCCCTGAAGCCCAATAAGTTCATTGTAGATTCCAGACCCCTGAGAGCTAGGAGTAAGGTCTTGCTTCTGCATGTGATGGATTTTTTTCATCCCTGATTTGAGGAAAAGTGGGAAAATTACTGTGGACAGTTTTCAGGTTTAAGTGTGGGATTTCTTAGCTGCAACTAATTCCCAAACCTGGTGTAATATCACCTGATCATCTTGTGCAGAGAGCATTTGGCCCTGGGAAAAAGATTCCGGGTGACAGAAGCTGTTAAGTGGAATGTATTCTCATTGATGCGCAGACGAATTTTATTGGGATGACAGAGCTCTATTGTGGGATCTATAGATAACTCATGGTTCCTCAATCCTTTTTAGGAGCTAAATTCATTCTTATTTGGGTTTATAGGCTATTGCATATGCAACTGCTGTTATCATGTCATTTGAATAACACCAAAACTATAAGTGAAGGAGTTCACTGAGATCTAAATGGCTGAGAATGGTATCATGTTAATTAAAGGGGGCTTTTCAGCCCAAAGAGGTGTTGAAATTAACCTGGGTCTTTGCAGGAATCTGAGGTAACTCAGAGCTCCAAGTATTTGCTGTTATTTATTTTTCATAATCATGAGTTGCAGAATTTGGAGATGTTTTTGCTGAAAGGGACCTTGGACATCCTTCATGGCACTGTTCATTCTGCAGTGGGTTGTTAGTCAAACTGAAGTGCCTGTTCCTGTCCCACCAGGAACAGGCACTTCCAGACCAGGAGAGATTCCTGGGAGAGGCATGCTGTGTAGACGCAAAAATTTAGAAGGCCTTAATTCCTTAGCCTTGCAGCACAGAAGCTGAACAATCATGAGTTCGTGGCTTAGCCTCATGAAGCTTCAATTTTCTCATAAATCGGTGGCAACATGTATTAGGCACTTAGGTGCAGTAGATTTAAGGATAAAGTAGGAAAATAAAATCACACTCGTTTAGGGCTTGGCCCACAGCATGTGTTCAGTAAATACTATTATTATACCATGAAACCATAGACTCATAATTATTTAAAACTCTAGTACCTGGGGACCATTTAAATTCTGATCTCCAGACCTCTCCCCAGACCAAGTTAATCAGAATCTCAGGGATACTGTCGGCTGACTCTATTTGATCAAATGTCCCCAGGTGTTCCAATGCATAGGTGTTGAGACCTGTGGCTCTAGGAGAGAGTGACAGCTGATGGCAGCTGACAGGTCATGAGGTCTAAGCCAGTACTTGTCAAAGTCTCTTCCACTGGGTATCCTTAAGATGTTACATTAAAAAATGGCTTACTAGGGGGAGTACCCGTTGTGGCGCAGCAGAAACAAATCCAACAAGTATCCATGAGGACATGGGTTTGATCCCTGTCCTCGCTCAGTGGGTCTGGGATCCGGCGTTGTCGTGAGCTCTGGTGTAAGTCACAGACATGGCTTGGATCCCACATTGCTGTGGCTGTGGCTTAGGCCGGTGGCTGTATCTCCCATAGGACCCCTAGCCTGAAAGAAAAAAAATAAGGCCTCAAGACAAATTGAATAGAGCTGTTTCTTGCAGGGTTTCTGCCCACCTTTGATACGCTAATGCACAGTGTGAATCTCTAAAAAGGAAGAGGTGATGGGGCCCTTTCCAAACTTATTTGAGCACTGGATCTTTTTCTCAGGGAGCAGCAGGATCCCTGTGCAGGAATGCCCTCCAGACAGGCTGCCATCAGTGCCAGGGCTGTGTCCACCTTCTGGGACATGGGTACCAGGCAGTGCTTTGGACATTAAGTTGCTCTGGCTGGTTGTATCTTTTTTGTGAATTAAATCCACTGTGCTACCTGATCACATTTGACTGGACCGGGGATCAGTGGCTGAGCAGCTTTCTATCCAATTGGGACATTGTAAGAGAAAGGGTAAAGAAAAGACCCTCGCAGAGCCTTTCAGCCTGACATCTAGACATGAGATGTGCAGAGATTGTCAAGGTTCCTGGAACCAAGATACCAGATCTGAGCTACTGGTGCTTCTTTTGTGTCAAGTTCAATTATGAGCTACTCTTCAGTTATCCAGAAGGCCACTTGAACATTCATGTCATGCAAAGGAGTCCCTCTTCCTTCCAGTCCAAAAACCTAACATAACCATGCCAGCACTCGGCTCTGATTATCCTCGTGTTTCACCATGGCCCTGGAAGGACTCAGACCCAGGCCTTCTTATTCCAATTTCATTTATTTTTATTTTTGGCTGCATCCGAAGCACACAGAAGTTCCTGGGCCAGGGACTGAAACTGCACCACAGAAATGACACTGGATCCTTAACCAGTAGGTCATCAGGGAACTCCCTATCATTATTATTATTATTATTATTATTATTATTATTATTATTATTTTGGCCATGCCAGGCATCGAACCCAGGCGATAGCAGTGACAACACTTATTCCAAGTTTATTGCCACCCAGCTATCTTAACTCTGTTGCCTATCAATTTAGGTTATTCAACCAGCAGGACAAGCGGAGGTGAAAAGTAATGGCTGGGGAGTTCCCGCTGTGGTGCAGTGTGTTAAGAACATGACTGCAGCAACTGGGGTTGCTGCGGAGTTGTGGGTTCGATCCCCAGCCCAGTGCAGTGGGTTAAAGGCTCCAGCATGGCCACAGCTGTGGTGTAGGTTGAAGCTGGAGCCCTAGCACATGAATTTCCATATGCATGGACGTGGCCATTAAACAAAAACAGTAATGGTTGTTTTCAGAAAAATGGGGAGAGTAAACTGCAAGGCCACAAGTCTGTAGAAGTACCTACAGTCTTAGGTGGAAATCGGAGCTGGCACAGGGTTAAGTAGATGTGCCAGAGAAATCAGGCCACTTTGCGAGGAATGACTGGATGAGAATCTGCAAGTAGGAGATGAAGTTAAAGGTGAAAGTTGCAAGTCCCAGAGGAACACCCGCCCTTAAAGTGGAAGAGACAGTAAATAAAGCCAATGACTCAAGTGACGTGAGCAAGTATTAGACACATTGAACAGGCCAAAAGAAAGCAGGGAGAAGCCAGGATTAACACTGGAAAATTTGCTAAAAGGGAGGTTGGGTAGGACAAAGGTAAAGCTGATGAAACAAGTATCCTCTAAGGATAGCAACCACTCTAAGCCCTAAGGCCGGCAGAAAATAGAAGAGCAAGGAAGCAGGAAGAGCAATTCTGTGTTGATAGAAAAATGTAAATCCTCCAGAAATATCTTGGTCTAGGTACCATTTTTCAAAAACGCAGGGAATATTCACCTTTCAGGGAGAGAATTTACACAAGATGCTTTTAGAGGGTTTATGGTTCACTAGGTGGAAATGGGACTCGGACATTTTCCTCCTCCAGCGGTTCACAAGTATGTCCATACATCTGCTTTCTTGTAAAATTAAAAGTAGGATGGGAGGGCGGAGCGTCCCATGTGAGTCATCACCCAACCAAGACTTGGAGCAGAAACAGGAATAGGCTGTGCCTGGCAGGTGTCTCTGTGCAAATTGCCTTTCAGAAACTGCCTGGTAACACTATCATATTTACTTTTTACTAGATTATATGTTTTTGGATAGTCTAGCGTTTGCAATTCAAATAGCAGTCTATTGAAAAGAGTTTTATGGTGGCTGCTACTTGGTGCAGGCAATACATCTAGGGGACAAGGAAATAAAAGTAATAGGCAGAAAATGCACCCCTTCTTTTATGGCTTTGCTTTCAGATAGTGAAAAGGACTAGCAGCTGGGAAGGATTCTATTTTCTGCTTTTCTTTGTCTTTTGGCTTCTCCTTCCTCTTTAGTTCTCTTCCTCCCCCTCCTCCCTTTTCTTCTTCCTTTTCCTCCCCCTTTCCCACTCCCCTCCCCCTCCCACCTCTTCCTTTTCCTTCTCTTCCTCCCCCCTCCTCTTCCCCCCTCCTCCTCTTCCTCCTTATTCCTCTTCTTTTCCCTCCCCTTCCATGCCTCCCCCACCCCTCCTCTGCTCCCTCTCTCAGTATTAGCATGTAAAAGTCAGCTTTATGGTGGAATAGCACTTATTGGCCAGGAATCCTGCAGAACCGTCCAGACTAGTTGGTTCCTAGTGCACAGCATCGTGGTCGGAGTGGTCGCCCAGGACAGTAAGACACTGTAGCCAATTCTGGACTCTGCTGGGCTGCCCCTCGGAAGAGGATCCACAGGACCCGTGGAGAAGGTCTCCTGTAGCTACTCAGGGTTCCTGGGAACCGACGCTCTTCTACAGGATCATGCCGTGGGGCAAGTGCACGCACGTCATGCCTCACGAGTCATTAGAGGGGCTTTGCAGGGCCGTGATGAGGGGCGGTGTGGCTGAGCGGGGAAGGGTACAGGCTCGGGCCGGCCACTCACTGCCCAAGTGACGGAGGGCGACGCACTGACACTCACAGAACCTCAGTATTCGCACCTGTAAGTGGGGGCTATTCGGGGCACCAAGCTGAAGGTTGTTGTGACAATTTCGCTGGTTGTTCTAGCTGCAAAGCACGTTGCCAGGCACACACAGGTGAGGACTAGAGGAGTCTGATCTTAACCAGATAACCACACAGGTGAGGCCAAGGATGAACTGCTCGGGCGCCCGGAAGGGGAGGAGCGTGTTACCAAGGGAGACGCCCTCGCCGGGCGGAGAGGGGCGGGGGAAAGTTACGTCCAGACATACGTGAAATTACACGCCTACTGGCTCCCGTACCTGGAGGCCTCCGCGAGCCCGGACAGGCGCTGAGAGGTGAAGAAGGAAGAAGAAAGAGGGGGCAGGTGACGAGGAGGAAGAAGAGCAGACCCACAGCAAACCAGGGGCTTGGTCCCAGGAGCACCAGAGAAACCTCTGTGTGAGGACGAAATTAGCCCGAAATCCTCCGAGGACAGTGGCCACGCAGGTCTGCAACCCCGGAACCCTCCCTCCAGCCACGGGCTGGCAGGCTAAGAGGTGCAGGACCTCAGGGAGACCAGATGGCCCGCGGACGAAATGTGCTGTGGGATTTGAACTTTTGCTTCCTGCCGAGTGGGTTTATCAACATCACCTGAGAACTTCACCCACCACAACGGCCTGGCCTCCGCGTTCTCAGCTGCTATGCGAGGGGTTTCGACCCACCTCTGACCTCTGCTTCTGCTCCTTACCTCTGTGACTGACCAGCGAGTGGTAAGTGTTGTGTGCACATAGGTGAATTCACCGGGTCAGTTATGTTAGGTGGCCAAGGGGCGGCCCTGATGGGAAGGCGGGTCTTCTGGGCCTCCTCCTAAGGTCTTTTTACAGAATGTGTGCGTTTTTATCCTGGGGGAAAGGGGGATTTATTCATTTGCTAAAATGTTTAAGGACGGGCTAAGATTTAAAGAAATCGTGGGGAGTTCATGTCGTGGCTCAGCAGAAACCAATCTGACTAGCATCCAGGAGGACACAGGTTCGATCCCTGGCCTTGCTGCTCAGTGGGTTAAGGATCTGGTGTTGCCATGAGCTGTGGTGTAGGTCGCAGACTAGGCTCAGATCCCGAGCATTGCTGTGGCTGTGATTTAGGCCGGTGGCTACAGCTCCAATTCGACCCCTAGCCTGGGAATCTCCATATGCAGCAGGTGCGGCCCTGAGAAAACAAAGGACCCCGCAAAAAAATCCTGGTATACTCCAGAATTTTCAGTGATATACAGGAAAATGACTGCTGGGGAGTGGAGGAGAGAATGAAGGCTATGTTTATTTATTTAAGAAATAAAATGAATTGCTATCTGGTGGAGGGTGAGGGGAGCTCCCGAGGCAGGTGTTATTAATGATGCTTATTGCTCAGGGGCACGTGGTTGAGAAGGCCTCTGCCTGGAAACTAGAGATTTGTGTCAGTGGAGGTCCAAGCCTGCCTTTTTCATTTGTTAAGTTTTTAAATTTTGGGGGAAGTTCCTGGGCCCAGTATCACATGCAGGCTGCAGCCTCTATGCTGCAGCTGCAAACTATGCCACTGCTGTGGCGATGCCAGATCCTTAACCCAGTGTGCCACTGTGGGAACTCCCAAACCTGCCCTTTTTAAAATTGAGGTGCTGTGCATTTACAATCTTAAATAAATTTCAGGTGTACCACACAGTGTTTCACAATTTTAAAAGTTATATTCCATTCATAGTTATTAAAAATACTGTCTGTATTCTCTGTGATATACACTGTATCTTTGCAGCTTATTTATGTTATGCGTAGTAGTGTGTACCTCTTAATCCTCTACCCCCATCCTGCCCCTCCCCACTTCCCTTTCCTCACTGGTAACTGCTAGTTTGTTCGCCATATCTGTGGGTCTGCTTCATTTATGTTATATTCACTAGTTTGTTCTATTTTTCAGATGCCACATATAAGTGATATCATCTAGTATTTGTCTTTTCCTGTCATTTATTCATTAAGTAATAATAGTCTATCTATTCCATGTCTTCTTTATCCATTTATCTATTGATGGACACTTGGGTTACTTCCATATCTTGGCAATTGTAAGTAAGGCTGCTGTGAACATTGGAGTACATTCAGTTTTTTGAATGAACGTTTTGATTTTCTTTGGGTATATACCCAGGAGTGGACTTGCTGGGTCATATGGTAGTTCTACTTTTAGCTTTTTGAGAACCCTCGTATTGTTTTCCACAGTGGCTGTATCAATTTACATTCCCACCAACAGCGGGTAAGGGTTCCCTTTTCTCCATATCCACACCAACGTTTGTTATTTGTGTTCTTTTGTGATGATAGCCGTTGTGACAGGTGTGAGTGATACTCCATCGTGGTTTTGATTGGCATTTCCCTGATGATTAGTGTTCCCAAAATAGCAGCTGCCTTTGTACATCGATGCCAAATAGAAACGTGGAGACAGAGTTGGAGGAAACAGAAAAAGTAGCTTTAATTGCCAGGCAAAGAGGGGGAACCCAGCAGGCTAGTGCCTCAAGGACTCTGCCCCCCCACCCCCTTGGAGGGGGGTGTGAGACTTAGTGTTCAAGAAGGAGGTGGTGATCAGCTCATGGACTTTTTCCTGATTGGTGGGTGGTGAGGTAATTGGGAATCAGCATCATCAACCTCCTGGTTCCAACCTGTCTGGGGTCTACACACTTTTAGGCAGCACACAGTTAACTTCTTTCACCAGGTGGGGGCTGTGGCACCTGCAAAACCTCCAAGGACGAGACTTAGAATAAGTATCCGTAGTCCTTGAAGAAGAACTAAACAAAGGTCCTTGACTTTGTTGAATGGCTGGACTATTATTATTCTGTCTTCCTTGACTGTTTTCCTTTTTCTCTGTATTTTTTTCTCACTTCTCTGATTAAATTGATTCTTCGACTAAAGTTTTTCTAGAGCTAAAAAGGCAGGTGGAGGACATGAGCGGGGGTCCGTTTTGGGAAGGCTTCACGGGCCTGTGAAGCTGTTCAGGTCTTTTGCCCATCTTTTAATTGGGTCGTTTGGCTTTTTTTAAATATTGAATTGTATGATCTGTTGATAAATTTTGGAAGTTAACCCCTTACCGGCCATCTCGTTTCAAATATGGTAGAGAAACTAGAGCTGTGTCTCGGTGAAGGTCCAAGTTTGCCTTTTAAACACAGAAAAAAAAAAGGTTTTTTTTGTCTTTTGTCTTTTTTTAGGGCCTCAGCTGCAGCATATGGAGGTTCCCAGGCTAGGGGTCTAACAGGAGCTGTAGCCGCCGGCCTATGCCACAGCCCCAGCAACATCAGATCCAAGCTGCATCTGTGACCTACACCACAACTCACGGCAACGCCAGATCCTTAATCCACTGAGCGAGGCCAGGGATCAAACCCACAACCTCCTGGTTCCTAGTTGGATTGGTTTCCGCTGTGCCACAATGGGAACGCCAGAAAAAAGTTCTTGACGTGAACCGGAAGTTCCTAAAGCATTACCGCCTCTGTGGATGCTGGCCTTTGTCGGTGTTTAGCATTTTGTCCATCTGGTGCCTTAAAATTACCAAGGGCTCCCGACAAGTCTGCTCAGTGGGTTTTCAGGCCTTCAGAAGGTGTTCCCTTGGCTCAAAAGGGTTAGATTTGGCCCAGCCTAGAGATACAGAGGTGGTTGATAACTTAGGACACTGTGCTCAGTACAGTGTCCGTGTGGTTTTGATATGGTGGCCTTCCTTTGGCCTCTCTTGCCTCTGAGTGAGAAGAATTGAGTTTCTAAGTTGAATGCAGTACCAGAAAATAGGTTACAAGTCAGAAAGAAAAAAAAGGGGACAAAAAAAAAAAACCTTTTCCCCCTGCTGTGGCTCAGCGGTAATGAACCCAACTAGTGTCCATGAGGACGAGGGTTCAATCCTTGGTCTCGCTCAGTTGTTTAAGGATTTGGCATTCCCGTGAGCTGTGGTGTAGGCCAAAGATGCGGCTCAGATCCTGAGCTGCTGTGGCTGTGGTGTAGGCCAGCAGCTGCAGCTCCGATTCGACTCCAGCCTTGGAACTTCCATGTGCTGTGGGTTTGGCCCTAAAAAAACAACAAAAAAAAACCTTTCCAAGCAAGAAGCAGAATACTACTCAGAAGATGCTGTTGCACTGCAATCATGTGAAAATGTGGACTCGTACATTTTTAATATAGAGTGTAGAGGATGTAGCACCATCCTGGCTGACATTTCCTGTGTCCCAGTCCTCACTCCACTCTTCCCTCCATCCCTAGACCCCCATCCCCTTCTGCAAGTCCCCGCGCCTGACCTCACCTTCCTAGTTTTATCCACCAGGGAAAGAATCACAGTGTCATTCATCACCCTGAAAAATGCTACATGGAGCCCAAGGGTTGTGGGTGATGGTGATATCAATGGGAACAATTCATTATTCCATCAAGTACTTGGCATGTCAGTCAATGAAAAAATACGTGCTTTAGAACTGACAGCTCAAAATAGTCTTTTCAGCAATTGGCATGCCAAGATCTTGATAGTATAATGAATTATTCTTTAAACCTCTCATTTCATGTCATCAATTTGGCCATCGAGACTTTTCTTTTGGTGGGGGGGAAGGGGGCAGGACTAAATTATAAAAGTTATCTGAAATAGCGAGCAGAATAACTGCATGCTGGGAAGCAAGGACTGGAGTTATGAGACATAGAATTAGAAAGACTGTTGGTCAGAAAAATAGCAAGGTAAACAGAATTACAGTGCATGAAGGTATGAGAAAAGTTACCTGATGTCAGATGACTTTTGGGCATGAAGAATAGTTCTTTCTCATTGACCACCGTAGAGTGACACTGGAATTTCATCCTAATTTTCTGTAATAAGGCACTGGGAAAATATGAGGTAATTTATGATTCTGTTTGCATCATGATGTGAGCTTGCTGAATAGTGTAGTTCCTGGTTATTTGGAACATACGGGTGTAGAGGGTAGTCTTGGATTTTTTTTTTTTTTTTTCCTTTTTAGGGTAGCACCCATGGCATATGGAGATTCCCAGGCTAGGGGTTGAATTGAAGCTACAGCTGCTGGCCTACACAAGAGCCACAGAAATGCAGGATCCGAGCCGCATCTTCGACTTACACCACAGCTCACAGCAACGCTGGATCCTTAACCCTCTGAGCAGGCCAGGGATTGAACCTGCAACCTCAGGGTTACTAGTTGGATTCGTTTCTGTTGCGCCACAGTGGGAACTCCTGGGTTGAGTTTTGAGTTAAATTGAAAGGTCATTTTCTTCTCAGTTAACCTTCGTACGTAGATTTCTTTTCCCACACTTGATGTATGTGTTTTTTTTTTTTTTTAATACTCCTGTGGCTAATTAATTCCATTCATTTGCAAGTCTGAGCTCTTCAAAGATATGCACCCATCTCTTCTCCTCTGAGTATTTGGAAACCAGGGCTGAGAAATTAGCCAACCCATTGACTTTATGGTGGATGTTTAGGACCTTGGCTTGCATTTTGGGTGACTTCTGAACATGGCACAAAGCACGTCGAGGTTTCAGCTGGTCAAATTGCTTTCATCTTAAAATGTCAGCTTTATTTCTAGGATCAGCAGCTGCTACAGACATTTTTTTTTCCTCCCTCAAATATCTCCACTGAATTGCTTGATGTCAGTGGTTATTTTCCGTCCTGTTAAATAATGTCCCACTGCTCCCGTGATGGTCATTTTAATGCCATCACAAATAACAGCAATGCCAATTTGTTTTCAGAATTGAGTCTTAATTGTTCACCATTGTTTGAAAATAGGGAACAGCCTCATTAATCCACTGCAGAATATTAAGCATTTCATTAAAATATTGCCCAGAAAGGAGGGTTACTTCAAAACCCCTTCATGTGTCCTTCACGGGCAGCGAAATGATCTATTCTGCATTTTTAACTCTCAACCTGGAGAAAAATCTGGGCATCTGTGACCTTTTAATCTGTGCTTCAAAGAAAACATTTCTTAATGTTATGTAATAAATCAATCATTACTTGCTTAATAATCTTAATGCATGTCTTTGAAGTCAGCAAACCACAAGAGAGGCTGGGATTTTTAAAAATTGACAACTCTGGTCATTTGATGTAAACTGTGTTTTATTGATTAGCAGTGGAACGGTACTTGGTATCAGCTGCATGTAAAGGCATGGATTGTGGGGGAACAATGAAAAATGAAGACTATTTAATTTTTATATATGTGTGCGTATTTATATGTCTCTGAAGTACATAGGAAATATGACTTTTTAATATTTTAGTGTTAGAAATTTGTCAGATAATACTAACTTCCCTTTAAGTCTGTCTTATCTTTGTGTGCCAACATACTAACGTACGCAGTATTTGTATATTTCATGGTTTGTATAATCTTGCAATGAGTTTTTGCAGCCGTATCTTTTAATACATGCTTGAGAGCCATTATTTAAAATGCAAATTTACCCATGATCTGTTCCTTCCATCCTCTTTTGTCTATTTGCTTTGATTTCTTTTGTTACCTGAAGAATTTTTCACTTTAGACATTTTTCAACTTAGAAATAATGTCCTAGTTACTTATTGCTGCTCTGTTTATCATCCAAAAAAAAAACCCCAAAACCCAAGCATGTATTTTTGTTTCATTTTGTGGATGAGCTTCAAACAGCGTAGTTGCAGATCTGCTGTTACTTTAATGACTAACTGCTGAATGATAGGTTTCCTGATTTGAAGTGTATATAGAAAAAGCAACAAAATGCAATTAATCTGATAGTAATAGGAATGGAAGTTAATATTGGCCTGAAGCTAGACTGCTCATTGTAAACATCTAGCCTGAATAATTTACAGTCACAAAGGCTCACTTCTGCTTCCTGAAACGGTCCTCTCATTACTGCCTACACAACTCAGCTTGACCTCATTCCTCTTCGTAGAATTCGACTTGGACGTCACCAAGGTCCTGTCTTGGTGACTAACACAGCAGTGACCATGCTTCTGTCTGAGCTGTCCTGGGTCCCTTTCCTCTCTCATGGAGAGCCCCTGAAGCCTAGTGGTAAAGGGCACACCTGGATTCATAACCTCAGCTCAAGGCTTCCAGCTCGATGGCCTTGGACAAGGCATGGAACCCCCGGGTCACCCTTTAGGATCGCCTCCCCTGAGGGGTTGCTGTAAGGGTCAGTAGATAATGCTGGCTTATTCACGAAGCGCCAAAGAGCTTTGACAGCCTAAAAAGGGGAGAGAAGATGTGTTAAAATATTGCACTATTTTTGGGGGGGGAAGGGAGGTGAGTCCCATTCCCAGCTTTGAATTGGTAGCAATTGGGTATTGTTACCAGTTGCAAAGTAACTCTTCCCTTTTCTCTCTGCTCCTTTCTTCATTACCTTTTCCATCGTTTCTATTCAATAATTATTACTGAAGGGCTTTTCTTTATTGAGGCTAGGCTCCCAAAAGGTTTTTAACATTATCTCTGGGTTATTTCATTTTCCTTTTATCTTAACTCTTGAAACACATTTAGACAGAATGAGTGTTATCTGTTATTTTTGTTTATTTTCTTTTTTTTTTTACATAACTACAAATATTCATTGTAAAATATATGAAAATATAGATGGGGAAAAAAATCGCTTGAGGCAAACTGTCCAGGCCTAGGCTGTGCACCTACCACCAGCACTCCCTCAAACACACACACACACAAATTGTACACACACATATATAGTTATAATTTATTCATGCTAAGCTATATATACATATTCATGCCATGCATATTTCTGGGTAACCTGCTATTTACTAACAGGATTTAAAGGACCCTCCCCCCATAAAAATATTTACATCAACATTTTTAAAGTCTGCAGGTCCTTTCTTTTTCTTTCTTCCTTTTTTTTTTTGTCTTTTGTCATTTTAGGGCCGCACCCACAGCATGTGGAGGTTCCCAGGCTAGGGTTCTAATCGGAGCTACAGCTGCTGGCCTACGCCACAGCCATGCAATGTGGGATCCGAGCCACGTCTGCAACCTACACCACAGCTCACGGCAACGCCGGATCCTTAACCCACGAGCAAGGCCAGGGATCAAACCCATAACCTCATGTTTCCTAGTCGGATTTGTTTCCGCTGCGCCACGATGGGAACTCATGCAGGTCCTTTCATTAAGCCAGTGTCATACTGTGGAACAGGGAGACTCTTTCTAGGTACTTATTATTACTAAAGAAAAAAAAAAAACATGCTTCCAATATCCTTACACATACATCTGTATGCATCTGTGCAATTATTTCCTTAGGATAAATTTCTAGATATGGCACTGCTAGATGCCAGGATATGCACGTTTTTAGAGATTTAGTTACATACTGATGCATTTTCATCCAGAGTTGTGGTTCTTTTCATCTAACCCTTCAGCAGGTATCTGAGCATCCAAATACCCTGCATGTTCACGATATTGGGTATCATAAGTGGGTGCCAGGGTTTTTAAGTAGAGTTGCACAATAGCTTTTCCACAAAAAAAAAAAAAAAAAAAAAAACTGAGAGAATAGGACATGTTGGATCAATCTGTATTTCATATATTGGAACAAGTCTCAACCTCTGGTTAGCAAGACAAGTTGCAACACTGATGTTGTGACAGGAATCACAGCTGAATAGAAAGCATTACCAGCTCTGGAGAGCTAGCTGAACCACACACCAGGAACTATTGTTTTGATTGAATAGACCCAATGCAGGAACAGTGGCAAACATTACTTAGACAGCCCAAGTGGCTGTCACTTCTCAAACTAGGTTAAGTAAAAAAGGCTACACAGGTTAATTAAAAGATAATACCATGCAGTTGGACACAGCACCTGGGTAATTGTTTGTTCCAGTAAAAATAAGTATGCAATGCATATTACAGAGGTTTTGGAAAAAAATGAACTTGGGTGACAAAGATGAAACTCTTGTATCTAAAGCTGGACTACTCTTCCCATATCCCCCCATAATAGGTATTTGTAAACCTGGGTGCATAATGGAACATTTTGAAAGTGTCTTCCAACTTTGAATGGCTGTCCTGGTCTGTAGGCTTGGATTGTTTTTAATCGCATGAAAAAAAAGATGACATTTAAAGAGCCCAATTTTTTGTTTGATAGCTTTGAAATATTCACAGAAGTAGAATGAGTAGAACAGCCACGTACCCATGACCCACTTACAATAATCATCAATTTGTTACATTTAAATCCTACCCACTCTGGCACTGAATTATTTTGAAGCAAATCTTTGACATCATATCATTTTACTCATAAATATTTCAGTGTATAAAAAGGTGATTTGGGGTGATCAGTCCTGATCAATTGAATTTTCCCATTTAGCATTATCAAAATATCCTTGTAAAATGTTGATTAACTGTATGACCTCAGCAAAATGACTTCTCTGAGCCTCAGATTCCCAATCTGTAAAAGGGATGCTAATTTAATACTTAACTATTATTATTACTAGACACTGTGGCAGTATTGTGAGGATTACAGAAGATAGTGCAAGAAAACATAACATCAAAGTGATAAAAAATTGTCAGCTAATCATCATTGCTAATGTCTTCACTGGAATTTAGGTCTTACATGCAAATGACATAAGGAAGCTTTGGGAAGCTGAGTGATGAGATGTAGGGGCTTAAGAGGCTGCTGGGAAAAGAGAAGAGGAAAACGTGGCAGATGTGTCAGGAAAACACAAGGAAAGCAGGAGCTCTATGAGAAGTAACATTAGCAGGAACACCCAGTTGCCCGGCATGTGGGTCAGTGAGGTGGGGTCCCTCTGATGGCGGTGGCCACAAGTCTGTTCCAATCTTGGCATCAGGATAGATCCTTGGAGAAGTGGAACATCGGTGGAAGATGGACAAGGAGCAGACAGAGAACTCGAGTTCCTTAAAATGTTAAATTCTATTAAAGGTCAAGTCTAACTATAGTAATAAATACTGTTTCAGTGTAGAAACTGAGCTATATAAGGAAATAATTTTTAAGTCTTGCCTGATGGGTCCGTAATTTCCAGAAATGATTGATACTGCAAATTTATATGTGAACCATGCCTATAAATCATCCCATGGAATTTATTTTGGGGGCTTTAATTGATTCTCTAATGATGCTAATCTTACCCAGTAAAGATGATTGAATGATTCCCCAGATAAAATTTTGAAATTTGGGATCAAAGGTGGCTGTCTTCACTATTCCATTCATCGGACACCTGTTTTATTTTTTGACTAATACTGATTGCTCTCTAATTTCTTCATCCGAAAATGGCATAGAGGATAATTTCACAGTACAGAGTCTCTCCACATGCTCGAGTATTTTATGTTTATTTGTAAGTTATTTAACTGTTATGCATTAGAAATGGCTCCAAGCACTAACTTTGACAAACCTTGCTTTTTTTCTTTTTCTTTTTTGTCTTTTTAGGGCCATACCCATGGCATATGGAAGTTCCCAGGCTAGGGGTCGAATCAGAGCTGCAGCTGCCGGCCTAAATCGCAGGTATAGCAACGCTGGATCCGAGCCGTGCTTGTGGCAATTCCAGATCCTTTAACCCACCGAGGGAGGCCAGGGACTGAATCTGCATCCTCATGGATACTAGTCAGGTTCTTAACCTGCTGAGCCACAATGGAAACTCCCAACCCTTGCTTTTTTTCAAAACTTACCTATCCTGTGAACCATTCCCAAAGAATTGAATGGTCCCAGAGATACTTTGATGAATAAACCCAGTAAGGGAGTTAATGGTTGATATGGTGTTAGTTGGGGATACACCTCTTAGATACCATTTGTCCTCAACAGACACTCCAAACCCCTTGACTGGAAGGAATGGGTCATCAGGACCTTTTCACTGGCAATGCCAACTTGAGAACAATTTTGGGGCAGGATGGCATTTGGGTGTCTTCAGATTGAATTACATATGCACAGAATTTGTAAATCACATTAAAGAGTTTGGATTTTATCTTTAACAGTACACCTCCCATCTAAAATGGGAAGTGACATAATTGTATTTAGATTTTAGAAAGGTCAGACTGGATTGTATGGAAGCAAGACAGGGTACCTCGGAGAGAGGTATAGATAGGATTCTGTCTGCAGTGGCAGTGAGGAGGGAAGGAAGTGAGGATGAACTAGGACAGTGGGAGTGAGGCTGGACGAAGTGGGCATGTCTTAGGAGTTAGCATTCATAGACTTTGATTTATCAATTTAATGAAGAAAATGAGGGTGACGAGGTCATGGATGACCCTTGGGAGGCAGATTTGGAAAGCAGGGTGGATGACTGTGGCACTTGCTGTGACAGTGAAGGTAGGGGAAGAGGCAGGCTTTGGAGGGAAGATGGTGAGTTCCATGTTGGAGGTTCCCGTGAGGGAGAGGTGCCCTTTGGGTCTAGGAGTCCTGGGGCTCAGGAGCAGAGATGCCCCTGGTATAGCAACAGCGGATGAAGCCTCGGGAATGAATAGGATCAGTCAGCAGAGAGTAAAAGCAAACACACAGGTGCTGAGCCGTGCTGGTATCAGCCCTCTCAGGTCTGGGGGGTGTGCCGCCTTGAATCCTCTGACCCAGCCAGCAGCTGAGTATCAGAGAAACCCCTGTAATTCCAGTGCACGACATTGTTCAGCCAGGTTCCCGCTGGAGTCCTATCTCAAAGTACAATGCAATATTTACTGTTTTAAGTCTCTGATTTTTGGGATCTTTTGAGCGTTAGAAAACTGAAAAGAGTTGTCTGTGCCATACCCCCTCCTGATCCAACTTTGTAAAACACAATGCCATCAGTTGAATATTCTCTTGAGCCAAAAGAACCTATATATTGGACTAAAGCCTGTGTTTTTACCTGTAAATCAAGGATGATAATATCTGCCATCCCTTCTTCTCAGAATGCCAAGTGAAAAAATATAGGTGAATACTCTTCATAAATTATTAAGCACTCCACAAATATAGATGAATTTAAATAGAATTGTAAAGCACTCTAAATGCAGCTGAAAATTTTTATTATGCAAAGAAAGTTTGAAACTGGTCTCACAAAAATTAAAAACAGTATTAAATATTCAATGTTAATGAATGTCCTTGTAATTTTTAGTTACATTAGGATCATCAGAATGACTTGGACTCTCCATAAATCGATATCGAAGCTTTTTATCATGTTTCCCTGTCTGTTTCGTATTTTCGTTCTTTGTATAAAGATGGGGGTTGACTTTTGGCTCTTCTTTCACTTTATGTGGGTCTGAAAGGTTCTTATTTACTTAAGGAAATTGAGCGAGTTCCTTTTGGTGGATAATAAGGAGTGGAGTTGGATCCAAATTGACACCCAGGAAGAAGAGACTTCGTTGCATGGCTTGGTACTGGCTGCAGTTGACTAGCTTTTAAACATTTGTCACATTACCTCTTTAATATATCGAATTACCAAATTAGCATCAGTAGCTCAGCAATATGGTGATCTGGTACCAGTGTTCTTCAGGGTAACTGAATTAATCTGTGTAATTTAAACGAACACCAATCTTGCAGTTTTCCCATCACGATGCCTTTGAGAAAGTGGGTGGATGGGGAGTTCACATTGAATGGTGATCCTTAGTAGAAACACAGGGAAGGATGCTTTCCCAGGTTTGTCTTTAGCTGTTTGACACATACCTATCATAGGCAATTCAATGTAAAAGCGAAATAAAGTCAAATGTCTGGTGGGGTTCAGCTGGGATGATTCCCATAGACCAGAGTTTCTTAACCTTGACACTACTGACCATTCGGGTCCAGATAATTCTTTGTTGGGGGGAGGGCCCCTGCTGTGCCTTGGAGGATGTTTAACAGCCTCCCTGGCCACTACGTATTAGATGCTGTGGCCATTCCCACTCCTCAACCCAGCTGTGACAAACAAGAACGTCTACGGACATTGCCAAAGGTTGCCTAGGAGCCCAACTGCCCCTCATAGATAATCATTGCTATAGATAGTAGAGTGTTTCTCATAGTAGGAAGCAAAAATGTTTTTCCCCATACTCTTCCCCACTTCCCATCCCCACAGCTTTTTGCATCCCGTACATTTCTGTTTATTCAGCCCATCTG
This sequence comes from Catagonus wagneri, assembly GCA_004024745.2. Classification (NCBI taxonomy): domain Eukaryota; kingdom Metazoa; phylum Chordata; class Mammalia; order Artiodactyla; family Tayassuidae; genus Catagonus; species Catagonus wagneri. The sequence continues at coordinate 51,717,230 of PVHT021183699.1, read as the reverse complement.
CAGGGGTGCTTTCCAGGACAATGATCTCATGTGTATCTCCTTGATGTTTGACAATGGACTGCTCTTCATCAGACCCGCTTGGAAACTGACATCCACATTTGAAGGTGATTTTTTTTTTTTTAAAGAAGCCATCCTTTAAAAGGCCATAAAACACTTGGCATTAGGTTCTTAGAGTGTGTGATGAATATTTTAATAGTTAAAAATGTAGCCAGGCAGCAAGGAAATGATTTAATGTTGTAAATAAATCTCTTTGTGGGATTTAATGTGCAAAAATGGACAGCGATGGCTTTAAAAAATCATTCCCCAAATGATGGGATCTATACAATGGCACACTCTATATGTTGGATCCATATCTGGAGACTGTGTTCACTATATCTTTCTTAGTTATTGGAGGAAGACACTAAGGTCATTTTCTCTCCTAAGACCCCTGCCTCATTTTCTCCAAAGGAAAAGCCCAGACAGTCAACTTCCTGGGAAATAATACTGATATCAGACCCCTGGAGTGTGTATTTCTGTTGCATTAATCACATTCCGAGGGATAATAGTCACACATCATAATATGGAAGTAGTGTTTATGATGTGTCAGGCATTGATCTAAGAGCTCTGTATGCGTTAATATTCTAACAACCCTGTGAGCAAATTCAAGAGTTGATGAGCTATGGCCCACAGGCCACATTTGGCTGCTGCCTACTTTTGTACAGCCTGTGAGCTAAGGATATCGTTTATACTTTTTAAAGGGGTTGCAACAAAAAACAGTCAAAAGACTATTTCCTGACTCCTGAAAATTTTGAGAGTCCTATTTCACTGTCCCTAAGTGAAGTTTTATTGGGACACAGCCACGCCTATTTGGTTTGCATACTGTCTGGGGCTGCTTTGATAGAGTTGAGCGATTGTGACGCTCGCTCACCATCCACAAAGCCTAAAGGACTTAGTTTCTGGCCCTGGATGGAAAAAGTTTGTTGACCCTGAGGTGTACCAGGACTGCCCTCATCTTACAGAGGTGGAGTTGGAAGTACAGAGAAGTACTGTTCAAAGTCTGTTCAAAGCCAGGTATCAGGGAGTTCCCATCATGGCACAGTGGAAACGAATCCGACTAGTATCCCTGAGGATTCGGATTTGATACCTGGCCTCACTCAGCGGGTCAGGGATCCGGCATTGCTGTGGCTGTGGTGTAGGCAGGCAGCTGTAGCTCCAGTTCAACCCCTAGCCTGGGAACTTCCATATACTGCAGGTGCAGCCCTAAAAAGCAGAAAACAAACAAAAAAACAAAGTCAGGTATCGAGCATGTGACAGAGCCAAAATTTGAACTTGAATAGTCTCATACTGTTGCCAAAACTTGGCCTCTGTCCACAGGTGCTGAGTACAAACTTGAAGACAGAGTTTGGGGTCAAGGAGAAAAAGAGAGCTTTATTGCTTTGCCAGGCAAAGGGGGCCACAGTAGGCTAATGCATTAAAGACTGAGCCCCTCCTTGGGAGAGACTGGGCGGTGGTTTTATAGTTTGGGAGTGAAAAATAGGGCCATTGATAAGGATCAGGGTAGATGTGAACTTGCACTGTTTTTCAGAGTTGGTGTCTAGGTGTTCCCAGGATTGGTTCTGATGATCTCTCTTTTGGAATGAGCAGTGCTTCCTTGATGTCTTCCATTCATTGGGGGTTTCAGTTCTGTGGAAGAACTCAAAGATAATGTTATATATATATTTGTTACGTATATTTCTTGAGGAGGAACCAGGACCCTGCCCAAGCCTGCACTGCTGACTCTTGACTGCTTCTCCCTGGTCTCTGCATCCCCTCCCTTCCCTGATTAGCAACTGTTTGAACCTGCTTTTTTGGAACTCAGGGAAAGTCACGGAGGCTGAAGCCCATTCCCCAAAATCAAGAAATGGGGGACACAGAAAAGCTTGTGTACCCAGGAACCCCATAGGTAGGTGCGTCGTTTCAGTACCACAGTGTAGTGACAGTAAAACTTACCAGGTTAGAACTCCTTGTTTTAAAAAACAAGCCAGCAGAGGAGTTCCCATTGTAGCTCAGTGGGGTAGGACCCAGTATAGTCTCCATGAGGATGTGGGTGCGATCTCTGGCCTTGCTCATTGGGTTAAATATCCGATGTTACCACAGATGTGGCTTGGCCCCGGCTGCAGCTCCCATTCAACTCTTAGCCATGGAACTTCCACATGCCACAGGTGTTGCCATGAAAAGAAAAAAGAAAAACAGCAACAGCAAAAACAAGCCAGCAGAAACGACTTCTCAGAATTTAGCTTAAAAATTATCCTCTACAGTCTGTTCATATTTTTGTACATAGTTCCCTGAGCAGCGATACCTGAGTGAAGTGAAGAGCATTTTACCCTCTTTAAAAGGCTGTATCTATACTAGATTCCTTGCCAGCTTTCTCAGAATGGGTGTTTATCTTTCACCTTTTGTGTAGCAGCCCCCCTGCCTTTTAAGGAAGCACCCCCCCGAGGGACAGAATCCTGACTGAGGTCTGGGAATCTAGGTGGAGAACTGATTTTCTGCTACACAGAACCTTTGAGGAAGGAGGAAATGTCTAGGGCAGAAGGACAGCTTCTGGGACTGCAGTAATTTGAAGTTTTAATGTCTATGTAGAACAGTTAGGAACTGGGGGAAAAAAAAAAAAGAATCTCGTCCAGTAGTCTGGCCCAGAACTGGCCTTGCTTCATTCAATTTATCCATTTTAGAAGATCAAAGGCTGTGTCGTCTGCCAGGATTTTAGTGTCTAGTACCAGGGAATCATTGTATTTCTAATCTGATGTTTAGGTCATGACGCCATCCCCTTCTGCCTGCTGGTTAAGATCAGTTCCTTTTTTTGTTATATTGTTAAAAGGCCCTGGACATGCACCGGTTTCAAACATCATTTGGACCCCCAGGGAACCAGGCTTTAGGTCTTTGGTTTTGTTTGCTCCTTGTGGATTTTAGAGTGGAATTCACCACTAGTAACAGAGGGCTGTTATAATGCTCTTGTTTCAAAAACAGCCTCATGCAAAAAGAGTTAAGACTGGGGAACGTTCTAGATCTTGATTGGAGCAAAGGTTCTCTGGGTATATACGTTTATCAAATAGTATCCAACTGTATACTGAAGATCTGAGCATTTTAACCTCAACCAAAAGGGCATTAGAGGGAGAAAAAATATGGAAACCATATTAAAAAAAAAAAAAAGGAATAGTTGATTATAGCACCTTTGTGAGGTTGGGTAAACCCGGAATCACCCTCTAGTAATCACTTCTAATTCTTTAGATTTCTTGAATCCCAGATCAAGGTATCTCCTTGCGGGAGGCTTAAATTCATTCCCTCTAATTTGTGTTCTGCATTCTTTTGAAGGCAGTCTTTCTGAGGCCCCGTAAGGATAACGGATATTTATCCCTATAAACAGTCAGTGTCAGAAAGGTAATCTTTACCTTTGAGTCTCTTTATTACGCCACACTGGATTTACAAATAAATGAAGATAGAAAATCTATCTGGGGTGGGGGCAGTGAGAGTATTTAGGGCTTATTTCCTCCAGCTTGTGAGCAAAATGAAGTGTAAAGATGAGAAATACGACTTTAAAATAAAAAGTCTTTGGGTAGAATCATTCATCATGCCTCCGATACAGATTTCTAGTCTTAGATATAAATATTTCAGGATCAAGCAGCTTTCATCTTTCTCTGCCTTGCAAGAAAGGAAAGATTGGAAACAATCTTCCTTAAAGTAAGCAGCTTTAATCATTGTTTCTAAATCAACTGAACTGTGTTGGGGAAAAAAAAAAAGATGTAAGAATCCTATAATCCCTGGTTTAGTTGTAATGAAATTGTCTAGGCTGAGAGGCAACAGATGGATTTTGATGAATTTCTACTAAGACCAGCAAGTATCGGCCTCAGTATTCTTTATAAACTTGTCAGGGTAAATGTCATATAGTCGTAAGAGGATGAAGGAAAAAAAAAAAAAGACATAAAATAAACATGAACTTATAACTGGGTTATGAATAGTTAAGGGCAGTGTACTTAAAAACATCATCCTCAGCAACACATCAAAATTGAGATTCATCGGATCGGGGCTATTTTCTTTTTCTGAGACCATTATAGATTTGATTCTGTAAAAATAAAATAGTTTTTTTTTTGAAGATTTTATTTCATTTTTTCCAAGAGGGGATTTGTAGCCCTAAGTATCCAGTCAAGTGGGCCATCACACATCGTGGGCTTAATAGTGAGAAGAATGCAAACAAGATTCAGAGAGCTGAGAAGCTGTACCTCAGATTCGACATTCATGAAACCAGGATGATAATTAAAAACAAAGATGAACTTTACCAAGACATCATTTGGGATGAACTTAGACAATTCAGTTACCACAGTTCATTAGTTTTATGGTTGATATTTAGGGTGCTGAGGGGCAAATGCTCAGCTTCCCCTGTCCTTTTCGGGACCTCCTCACTCCTCTCCTATGCCAAGGAACCAACTGGCAAGGGGTTCCAGAGAGATCCAGAGGCTTAGAGATTTCAGTTGGGCACTACCTTGAAATTAGAACTGAAGGGGGAAAAGAGACAAAGTAAACCTGAGGTGGCATTGGTTCTGCATTCTCATGGGAGGTGAAGCGTTCGCCTCCTATAGAAAATCATTCACTTTGTCTTAGATTTAGAAATCCTTCTGCTATCTAGCTTTGTCTTCTTTCCAGCATCCTTGTACATGATCCATTTTTCTCTCCCTGGCCTGTGAGGTGGTCAAGGACTGCAAGCCGCCTACGCAAATAGAATCCTAAATACAACCTTCAGTATCGTTAATACGTAACCAATGACCAATGAAAGGGCATGTGCATCATCAGAAAACTCCCAGTTCTCATTTAAAGACAAAACAAAGCAAACTCTGACCTTGCTCTTCAGTCTTGGGAGACCCCAAAATCGGGGTCTTTGTGAGAACATAAAGAAAAATTTCTCTCCTTCACACCTATAGAGTGACAGGTTTACCTATAGGAATGTGAGGTTTATTCATGAAGTCTCTGATTGTGTTGTCTGCAGCCTCTGGAATGTTGTGAGTAGTAAATGAATTAGGAACAAATTCAATACTAGATACTCTCTTTCTGTTACTGTCTTGTCCTCATAGCTGTGACTTGGAAAAAGGATCTGCTTAGGGACAAGGACTCTGGGTTTACTGTCATGGAGTAAACCCAAGGATCATGATTTTAACTTGATAGTAGCCTATCTACCTGGGAGCTCTTATCCGTTTTCTGTCTGTTAGGTAAGTAGAAGAGACTGCATGTTCAAAATCCTGGCAGGAAACAATAAGGGCCAACTTAAATATAGCAAGTTCGGTGGCTGAGGCTCATTGTATTTTAGAAGCCCATGACAATGTTTTAATTTCTTTTAAAACCAGAAGGAAAAAAGTGGCTATAATCCAGCCTGGATTATATTCATCATTTCATCATTATCAGATAAAAATAAAGATTTCTAAAAATGTAAGATAAAAATTTCCAATTTTTTTTTTTATGGAGGAAGGAATTCACAAAGGTGGAAATTTCAAGGGCCCATAGAAGTGGTCATGTGAACCTGGAAACTGATGGCAAACTTTAAGGATTTGTCACTGAAGAGAATGGAGTGAAGGGACTGTTTGCAAAGGTGTGGTTTGGGTTAAGAAACCCTCTTACACTGTTGTGGGAATGTGCATTGGTGCAAACACTATGGCAGTTCCTCAAAAAACTAAAAATAGAACTACCATACTAACCAGCAATCCTACTCCTGGGCATCTATCCAGAGGAGACAATAGTTTGAAAAGATAGGTGCACCCCTGTGTTCATGGCAGAGCTATTTACAATAGCCAAGACATGGAAGCAACCTAAATGTCCATCAACAGAGGAATGCATAAAGAAGAAGTGGTACATGTATACAATGGAATATTACTCAGCCATAAAAAGAGTGGAATAGTGCCATTTGCAACATGAATGGACTTAGATATTATCGTACTAAGTGCAATTAGTCAGACAGTGAAAGATAAAAATTATGATATCACCTATATGTAGAATCCAAAAAAAAAAAAAAGGGATACAAATGAACTTATTTGAGAACAGAAACAGACTCACAGACTTTGAAAAACTTATGGTTACCAAAGGGGTGTTGGGACGGATGGATTGGGGGTTTGGGACTGGCATATGCACACTGAGGTACATGAAATAATTGGCCACTGGGACCTGCTATATAGCACAGAGAACTCTACCCAGTATTCTCTGATAATCTATGGGCGAAAAGAATCTGAGAGAGAATGGATATGTGTATCTGTATGACTGGGTCACTTTGTGTATAGCAGAAATTATCACAGCCTTATAAATCAACTATACTTGAATAAAAACTTTAAAAAATGAAAAAAGATAAGAAAACCAACTGAGGGAGTGAAGCATTCAAGGACTAGTAACCATGGTAACTGTCCCCACTGGGACTGAAGGGACACGGGCAGTGACCATTGGGCAAACCCAGCTAGAAGTCAGAGGAAAAAGTAGCTCAGAGGTCAGTGCACATAGGTCAGCTTCATGGGACACACATAAGGACGGGCAAGAGCAGAAAATAGACTAGGGATGGGAGATGCAGTTGTCAGCAGAGAATAACCAATCCTGGGACTCATATTCCAATCAGATTCTGTCTCAAGAATTGTTAAGTGGGTGCAGCTCTTGGCTTCTTGTTGTATTGAGAGGATCCATGAATTAATTACAGGAAAAGGAGCTTATATTCTGCTTCAGAAAGAAAGGCATAAATCTGAAATGGTAGTACCCCTTCAAGTGGCAAGTGACTCAAACCTGCTTGTGCATCTGCTCTAACTTGAAGCACCTGTCTTTAGGGTTCCTGTCCCTTTTCAGTTGGGGCTCAACCTCCTTTGAGGTCCCAGCAAGGAGGCAGTTTGGAGAAGTGGTCAGGAGAAGATTTTTGAATCAGACTGCCTGGCCCCACTTGGTGATGGCGAGTAGCTATCTGACTTCCCTGTGCCTCAGGTTTTTTTCTTTTTTCTTTTTTTGCCACATCTGTGGCATGTGGAAGGCCTGGGGCCAGGGATTAAACCTGCAGCACAGCAGTGACCTGTGCTGCAGCAGTGTCTGTGCCAGATCTTTAACCCACTGAGCCACTTGGGAACTCCTCAGTTTTTTGATCTATAAAAGCAGGATACTAGTAGTACATGCTTCATAGGGTGGTAGGGAAGGTTAAATGAGATGATAGTAGCAAATATTTATATTCTGAGCCCAATGCTGTTCTAACACTATTCAATGTATGTTAATTTATTCACCCACACAGAGAAAAGCAGAGATTAAGGTATAAAGAGAGACACGTTTATGATGGCATTATTTAGATACTAGAATACAGCTGTGTTTGAAACCAAACTGCCCCAGACTTTGCATTTATGTGAATTGGCAAATATTCTCTAGACTTTTGGAGATGTTCTTAGTCAGTGAAATAGAATTTCACCAAAGCTTCCAACAAAGGAGATGCTATATAGGTAGGTATGTGTATACATATCTATGTATAAATATGTGTTTATTGATGCATAATTTTACATATATATATATATATATATATATATATATGAGCTAAATTAATCAAGGAAGCAAAGTGACACAATTTATAGGTATTGTCTGTAAACTTTTGGGGATATTACTTTAGAGAACCTTCCATTCTGAGAATTGATGAAAGTGACTTCAAATTTGTTCCATACCTGTGGTGCCAAGTAACTATGTGTATCTTACTTGCAATAGTTATCACAACCACCCTGGGAGGACATTGTTAAAACTGTGCCCACTTTATGGAGGAAAATACAAAGCACCAGAAAGCTGGAATAGCTTTCTCAAAGTCACTTAACTGATGGATTGACTGAGCTAGGATTCAAACCCAAAGCCCACATTCTTTTCTCATAATAGGCTCCCTCCCGCTGTTGGACTCAGAGCTCAGGGATGGCGGGACCAGGGGTTGAGCCAGTGTAGTTTTTGCCATTGTCTTTTGTTCTATCAGAGAAGACTGGGATAACCACAAGCTCAAGGCAAAGGATGATGGGGGAGAGAATTGTGGCAGTGAACACAGTTCATAATAAAAAATGAACACCAGGAATCAGCTTTGAAAAGGCAACCATCTCTCCTACAGCATAACTGAACTTTTAGAGGCTTTCCCCTACCTGTGGCCACTCTGTATGTGCATTAATAATAGCACAGCTCTCTGTGTTTTCTTCTGCGGCAAACCATCTGACTGTGTTATGTGCTTTGGCAACAAGAGAAGAGTCTGAAGTGGTACCCATTGGCTGCGATCCAGAAGCTAATTCCTGCCTAATGATTTCCATTTGTTAACAGTCTTCCTGCCTTTATAGAAACGAAAAGCTGGTCCTAATGGTGTGTGGACATAATTGGGTGGCCGGAGAGTGGACGATATTTCCTAGGCCCAGAGCCTATAGTCCCTTGGTTTCCCCAAAGTGGACCTGGGGTAGGGGTCGGGCTGGGGACTAACAAGTCTTGAGGCTCCAGCCAGTATTTCTCACTACGTGCAAGTCAGGAATAAAGAATGGAGAGACATCCTCAGGCCTTTGGAAGCCCAAGATTGCCATCTCTTGGGACTAATACCCAATGATTGCCTGTTCAACGCTCTCTGATTTTTCCTTAGCTCTAACTCCCTTCTCCTTCCTCTGTTCTTCTGTAACTCTAATAGGGCATTTATTGTATTTTTCTCTATTACTTTTTAATAAAATTCCTTCTCTTTATAATTAAAAAGCCATTATATTCTAGAGAACCAAAAAATATTTGTAATTCCATCATCTGAAAAGAATCATTCTTAACAGTTGTACTCTCTTCCTTTATTTTAAAAAATATTTTGTTTTCCGGTTAAAAGCTTGTGACTTCTGGAGGGCAGCAGTCTGTGTATTTTGGGTGTCTAGGAGGTGCTGGGCAATATCTGCTAAAGCTAGCTGGTTGAGGTGAGCACAGGTCCAGTGTTGATATTATTGTTTTTTAAAATTTTTTTATTTTTTATGATGGCAGCCTATGGAAGTTCCTGGGTTTGGAGTCGAGGTGCAGCTGTGACCTACACCACAGCTGCAGCATCAGTGCTGGATCCTTTAACCTACTGAGCTGGGCCAGGGATCAAAACTGTGCCTGTGTGGCAACCTGAGCTGCTGCAGTTGGATTCTTAACCCACTGTGCCACAGCGGGAACTCCTATCTTTTTTTTTTTTAATTCTAATTAGTCACATCAGAGTTATCTGGAAACCTCATCAGTCAACTTAGATCAGTGAGAAAAGAAGCTTCTCTTTGTGACTGAGGTTCCAGTACCTCTCAGTCCCCTGGGTTTTTTCTTCTGATTCCTTCTTTCTCTCTGCATCTTTTGTTGTTGTTTTTAGGCATTATTGAGATAGAATTCATATACCATAAAATTCACCTATTGAAAGTATACAGTTCAGTGGTTTTAGTATATTGACAGAGCTATACAGCCATCACCACTACTTATTTATAGAACATTATTGTCACCCTTAAAAAAAAAAAACCCTCTATCCATTTAGCAGTCACTCCCTGTTTCCTCTTCCCCCAACCCCTGGCTATTGGGCTGCTTTCTCTTTTTATGGATTTGCCTATTCTGAATATTTCAGATAAAGGAAATCATGCAATATGTAGACTTTTGTAACTGGCTGGTTTTTTAATTTAATTTATTGTTTTTTAAAAAATAATTTTATTGAAGCATAGTGAACTTACAATGCTGCATTAGTTTCAGGTGTATGGCAAAGTGAATCAGTCACATATATAAATAGATCCATTCTTTTTTCCCATAGAGGTTATTATAAATGGTTGAGTGGATTTTCCTGTGCCATATATGGTATAGGGGGTTCTCGTTATGGTTTCATTTAATGATAAAATCAAACAAGGTTCATCCGTGTTATCATGTGTATCAGCACTCCATCCCTGTTATTGTCAGTCTGCCTGCAGTTTCCTATTGGTTCCTCAGTTTTTTTGAGAGCTCCCTAATGGTATATGTGTTCAGATGACTGCTGCTGTTTGATATTTGCTTTTCCCCAGGCAGTGTCACATCGAATGTATCCCTTTGCTCCAGACTCCAAAGATCAAGTAACGACCATCTTAGAGTTTGTCAGACTCTAAGCAGCTCTGTTTATTTCAGGTTTATATAATGTACATTTACACAATTGGGTGTCTTGCTATTAGAAAGGAAGTGTGTTTGAAGGTAATCATCTTAAACCCAGAGAGAAACACCCACATTCAGAAGAGCTCCAAGGACTAGATAGGCAACTGGGAAAAGTTAAATAAAATATATGGACCAGTGGGTTGAATACTTTATATATGTGCTGCTGAAGCAAGTACAATCGGTTGAATACTTTGTTAAAAAAAAGTACAACCTTGCAAAAGAATTGTAATTAGCTAGAGGGAGAATTGGCATCAACTAGGTTCCAGAAAAAAAAGTTTTACGATCCAAATTTGCCGAGGTCCAGCCCCAGCAGGGTCACAGGTACCCCTAGGATGAGCGGCGTCGGCAGCAATAACGACAGGAGACTTATTCAGTGTTGCAGGATCATGCTCATGCTTGCTAGTGCAGATGCTCTCTTTTATTTTCACACAGAGTACATATATCTCCTATTTCCCTCCCCCCAAGCTTCCCAAGCGTACTATGTATTTTTTAAAACTTTCCACCCAGTCATCATGTTTGACCACAATAAAGAAATCACCATGTACACTGTTGACCTTAATCATTCAATGAAATATCACAAGGAACTCAGCAGGGTCCCTTTTTACATATTGTTTCTTTTTCAGAGATTGTTCTCTCTCCAAGCTATTAACTTTGCCCAAATACAATGGTAGTATACAGAGCACAGATTTTTTATAGCAAAATACAGTTTAAACATTAATAGGTCACAGAG
>PVHT021183699.1:51646176-51705369 GCA_004024745.2 Catagonus wagneri | reverse complement strand
AAATCACCATGTACACTGTTGACCTTAATCATTCAATGAAATATCACAAGGAACTCAGCAGGGTCCCTTTTTACATATTGTTTCTTTTTCAGAGATTGTTCTCTCTCCAAGCTATTAACTTTGCCCAAATACAATGGTAGTATACAGAGCACAGATTTTTTATAGCAAAATACAGTTTAAACATTAATAGGTCACAGAGTTTATAGAAAGTTTATGATTAATCTAACAGTCAAAAATATAGTTTTCTAAGCATAACAGGCTATGAGGTTAATAATGTCTGACATGCGGTTAACCATACTTCTATTATTTCTACTTCTCTACATTTTCTACTTAATCTATAATTTCTAACTATAACTATGTCTAGTGCACTCCCAGGTGCACCATGGGCAGGGAATGTGGGTCTGTGTTGGCAGCAACGTTGACTGGCTCACAGTTTATAAAACACTTGCAGAGACATGTTAGACCACAGAGTTTCTATAAATCAATTCTACTTGTCATTCCAATTAAGTCCGAATCTTCAAACTCTCACCCTGGGCCCTGATCTCTGCTTAGGCCTCCATCCCGGGTTTTTCCAAGGATGTGTTTTTTATTTTATTTTATTTTTTTTTTTGCCTTTTGTCATTTTATGGCCGTGGGTTTATGGCCGCACCCGCGGCATGTGGAGGTTCCCAGGCTAGGGGTGTAATCGGAGCTGTGGCCACTGGCCTGCGCCGCAGCCACAGCAACGCAGGATCCGAGCCGCGTCTGCAACCTACACCACAGCTCACGGCAACGCCGGATCGTTAACCCACTGAGCAAGGGCAGGGATCGAACCCGCAACTTCATGGTTCCTAGTCGGATTCGTTAACCACTGCGCCACGACGGGAACTCCAAGGATGTGTTTTTTATGAATACACTTTTGAGTGTGTTTGGAAGGGAATCTATATCTAGTGGTAATATCATATTTCTTAAGAATAAACACCCCTCTCATTCCTGGGCTTGGATGTTTTATCCATTATAGAATAGTTTTAGTTTCTGGTGGTGGCAATGGTGGCCATGTAGGAATTTTTAGAGGCAGGTATAGGAACACAAGTCCTAACCCTCTATGAGTATTCAAAAGCAGAGGAACAGGAGCTGCGAAAGAGGCAGATACAATTAATCCCAGAAATAGCATAAGACAGAAACAAAATAGTAGAAGTGAGGATTTTCCGGAGATGCTGAGCAGGTCCTGACTGCTCTGCAGTTCAGGACAAGGGCGCCCTAAGGAACTCTGTCCTGCAGTCATCTTCATCCGGGCTCTGCCTCGGTGAGACTTAGCGCTGACCGCTCCCAACACAAATTGTGCTCATTTTCTAGGTATTGGTAGAACCAAGGGAAATTCAAGGTTTATCTGGAACTTTAAAACCTCAAGTCAGTGGGTGTCAATTACTTCAACATACGCTGCCAAGAAGATCACTTGTTATTAATGGCACTAATGGTAGTGGAGTAAGTCAGTGGGATGGCAGGAGGATTCTTCACTGGAAGTTTGTCTCTGAGTGCCATCGAGTTGTTTTCCTAACTTTATTTCAGAGGTCTCAGATACTTCTGTATCTAATCAACTCATTCCCTTTTTTTTTTCTTCTGCATATTATTAAGGCATTTATTAGCCTTCAGTGGCACTCCAGAAGTTGGCTTTGGTTTGAAATTGTGCCCATGGTAGAAGGAATGTTTCTGCAAACCACTTAAAACATTATTAAGCTGTACTCTTTCCCCCTTAGAATTTATTTAATCTCATTAAACTTAAAAAATGACTAAGCAGTGGGTAGCATTTTCATTTTCTTTTTTTTTTTTTGCGGATCAAAACATGAAAAAGAATGCAAGCATTAAGGGGTAATGAACGTTGGATGCACTCTGTAGTCTAACTGTTCTGAGTTAAAGTAATATAAAATCCTTAGATGTCATTATCTCAAATACTTATGATGGGGTTGTTTTTCCTCGATAAGAAATTAATCAGTAATAAATCTGTGTCAGAGTATAACTGGAAGTAAAAACAGACTGTACCAACATAATTTGGCTTCAGGGATAAAAAGAAAACAGATGTTGGAATTAGCATCTTTAAATATTATCTCTCTAAGTCAGCACTGGGAGATGAGATTGGTTGTGGAATTTTGCATGAGAAGTGGTAAATTCAGTCATCTAAGGTTTCATGGCCTTGACTATGTTTTGGGACCTCTAGAATCTATACAAAGTTGTGCTTAGAGACGCAACTCATAACCAAGAATTATCTTAACATCCATGAGTGGGGAACATACTAATCACTCTGGATTATTTCACTTTTGGCAGTATGTACGTCGCCATTGTTAGCAGTAATAAAAACCCAGGGCTCAGATGAGACGGTATTGCTCAGGTGTTGCTAAATAATTGTGTTGCTGTGGGCCAGTCATTGAACTGCCATGAATACCAATTTTCTCATCAGGAAAAAGGGACAGTTGGTAGCTGCCTTACATACTTGGCAAAATGGAAAGCACCGTGGAAAGGTAAACACCCTAGAGGAATAGAAGGTATATTTTATTTTTTATTTTTTAATAATTTTATTTTTTTCCATTATAGTTGATTACAGTGTTCTATCAGTTTTCTACTGCACAGTCCAGTGACCCAGTCACTCATACATGTATACATTCTTTTTTCTCACATTATCATGCTCCATCACAAATGACCAGACATAGTTCTCAATGCTATACAGCAGGATCCCATTGCTTAACCATTCCAAAGGCACTAGTTTGCATCTATGAACCCCAAATTCCTGGTCCCTCCTGCTCATTCCCCCTCCCTCTTGGCAATGACAAGTCTGTTCTCCGTGTCCATTTTTTAGAAGGTTTATTTTAGATTAGCAAACTCTAACTTAAAACAGTGAAACAGTAAAAATTATAGGTAGAACTCCCAAATATCAGTTTTCAGTATTAACAATATTCCTTAGGAATTTATCCTAAGAAAATAATCAAAGGAATGTAGGAAGATGTTCCTCAGGGCTTTACTGATGACGGTGAAATTCCAGGAGTAACCTAAATGTCCAGCAGTATGGAATTGGCTGATTAGATTACATTTTGAGTGTGTTAGGGAATGCTATACCCCTCTAAAAATTCATGATGTCTAGTTAAGTAAAAAGAAATCACAGGTTATATGACATGTGGTAATATGGCCCCACTTTTGGGTTATATGGAAATAAATAGATGCATGTGAAAATTGTGTGTAGACAAAACATGAACAATAGTGATTTCTCAGTGAACAGAGTAAGCTAAATTTGTGGGGGGCATGATTTTTTTGTGTTCTTACAGTTTTCTGTATAAAGAACATACAACTTTTTTTTTACTAGAAATATATGTATGTATATATAATCTCTCTCTCGCTCTCGCTCTTGCTCATTGGTTCTCAGCCAGGAGCATTTTCTCTCCACCCCCTCAGTAGAGTTTTGGCAATGTCTGGAGTTACTTTTGACAGTTAAAACTTGGAAGAACTACCAGCCTCTAGTAGGTGCAGGCCAAGGATGCTGCTAAACATCCTACAATGCCCAGGGCAGCCCCCACAACAAAGAATTATCCAGTCAAAATGTTGGTAATAACAAGGTTGAAGAGCTCTGTGTGTTTCTATCCTGTTAGACTTCTGGTCAACCTCACACAACTCAGGGGCAGCTGTCCACAGTGGTGTCTGTAATGCTTACCCTCATCTGATTTTCTTCTTTTCAGACTATCGCTTCTGTCCAGCCTATGAAATCTGACCCTCAGCTGAAAGCTAGAGGGGAGGCTGTATTTTTTCCCAATCTATTGTTCAGGGTATGTGGTGGCCTTTTGATATTCAAAAAGCTGGCTTCTGAGACTCAGAAACCCTTTCAAAGTTATTATCTCTGGCATGGGTTTCAACGGCCTATTTTGAAACTCACAAGCCATGGCTTTGTCTCTTTGTTCTCTGAGTCTTGCTTTCATATAATTTCCCCTAGGGTTGTAAGCATATTTTCTAGCTTGCTCGAATTTGTTGTGGGTGTGGATGGAGAGCAGGGTCATAGAGTAAAAGAAAGCAAAGGGAATATTTTAAGAATCATCTCAGCACATTTATTTATCCCTTAAAATTTATGTCACTGTGTGCTAATAACCTTACAAAATAAACTGCTGACATGATGAATCATAATTTATCTTGTATTTCTTTAAAAAAATCTCATTAAAATGCTAGAATATTCTAAGTTCACCAGCGGCAAAATCAACTCAGTGTGGAACCTCATTTATTGAGATGGGGTGGATGTGTCGCCTTGGAGGTTCTCCGTATTTGACCTGACACCTACTCCTAGACATGCCACCTCATTCTCGGCCATCTGACTCTCAAGGTCTCTGCTCATTTGCAAGGTTTGTTTAGGAATTCCTGTGTAAAAAGGAGATTCTCTTGAATTTTTCAGACTGGGCACAGTGTGAGCATGAAGCCACATTAGCGTGTCAGAACAATGACCCAGTCCTCCAAAACAAAGCTATTTGAAGTCCCTTTTGTCTTGTGGCACCTGGAAGCATGATCACTGCCATCTCCCCCAGTTTTGCCTCAATTTCTCTTTTTCTGATCGAGTACAGACCATGCAGGACTTCGTGCATCGGGAGTGCACAAAAGATGAGCTGTCACCTGCCTCACTCCTTTCCATGGCTTTAATGAGTATCACTAAGAGTCTAAGTAGGTGATTTCCAAATCCATGTCTCTAGGCCAGATCTTTTTCTGCTACTCAAGGTTAGAGCCAGCTTGGAGCAGGGGGAAAACATTCTCAAGTTGGAGCTTTCTAGATTGAAAAGTTACTTGAAGAAAGGTCAGATAGGTTCTCTGAACTTCACTTTCTCATCTGTAAAATGCAGAGAATAAAAACTTTCTAAATGGAGTTGCTGTCATGAGATAAATGAGATAGGGTGAGTAAAAGCACTAAATGTGTTAGCCAGTTCTTACTAGGTACCCTCCTTATATCACAAAATTTCCGGGCACTAAAAATCCCAGTAAACTGAGCCAGCAACTCCCTGAACTTCTCTTTCACAGGGGATGTGGTCTCAGAGTCAGTGTTTCTCTCTGCTCTGATCTCCAGTTCCTCCAGGCTGGCTTGTTCAAAACTTCATTTGCACATTGCCCATAATTGTCTGTCATGTCATTTAATACTTCAACCGTCTCACCTAAAGGCTCAGTCTCTTGGGCTCCCGTATTCAGATTCCAGGGGAGAGTCTGTGGGCCCATGCCACCTTTTCAGCCAGGCCACACAAGTCCCAAGTATTGGATGGATGGACGGTTGTTTTAGGAGCTCAGACTAATCTTATTAGCTGTTGTCAGATAGGTTGGTCATTCAGGGAAGCGGATAGGGCAGACTTCTGCCTGGATGTTAGTTTTTATTGTCCAGCATTCCTTCTTTTGGAAGAATTTATACCTATGTGACTATAATGAGACTGCCATCTCCTGTGCCCAACCTGGGCATGGGAATAGGTTTGTGAAACAAACTGGGCCAAGCTTCTTTAATTTGAAGCTAAAGAGATATTCTTGTTGCATTTAGGGACACTTGGCTGGAAAAATATGGAGCTGTTGAAGGATTTTTTTTCCTCTACCTTTTGAAAGAAGCCTCTTTTGGTTGGAGAGAATAAGGCCAATCCATGCAAACAAACAAATGAACAAACAAAACAAAGCCAAGAGATGGGGAAGATGTGGGTACATATTCACCTTCACATACACATGCCCTCCCTTGAGTATCAGTATCCAGTGATACCTCTGGAGCATCTCAGTTATGTCAACAGACAATTAGCCCTTTTGGCCTATGTCAGTTTGTGTTGAGTTTGTGTCACTTGTAATCAAGGGTTCTGGCTAGTATGCTTTCTCAGAAGAGGATGTTTGGCAGGCAGGCAAATGTCTAGTCCTTTACTTTCTTGAAATCCATGAGATTTGAGGTCTACTGATAGATTTGGCTTCCCTGGT
This sequence comes from Catagonus wagneri, assembly GCA_004024745.2. Classification (NCBI taxonomy): domain Eukaryota; kingdom Metazoa; phylum Chordata; class Mammalia; order Artiodactyla; family Tayassuidae; genus Catagonus; species Catagonus wagneri. Next base: position 51,699,435 of record PVHT021183699.1, on the reverse strand, counting down.
GGGTAAGTCCCTGATCCAGAGACTTCCAAATGTCAGATGTCCAAGTGAAGCCTTTTCAGTCCTACTTTAACATTCATGACCTTTTACTAAATAATATTCTTTCAAGGTAGAGGCAAAAAACCTTAAGTCCAAAATAAAAGTCAACTGGCATGTGGTTTTTGTTGCATGTATTAAAATAGGGTAGATGAAAAGAAAGTTGGAATAAAACCCAATACTTATTTTTTTGCTTCACCTAAAACTTTGCACTAGAAGTCTAGGAGAGTAAATAGGACAGATGAGGGTTAGAAATGTGGTTATTGTTTCCAGTGTTAGTTTGCTACAGTATCACCTTGTGTGATACAAACTCAGCATGCTCAGAAGCCAAGACTAAAGATATTTGACCATCTTCCATTCTTTACCACCATTGTCCTCTGGATTGAGTCATTTCAGAGGAAGATGAGTTGGTGAATGGGGAAGGAAGAGGTTCTTAGTACATGGCATCACCCAGTGTAATGGGGAGTGATTGTGTCTCAGAGTTGCTGAGTCAGAAAGGGAAGAGACCCTTAACAGTGGAGGCGGGTTTGGCTGTGGTGGGATATACAGGTGACATTGAAATCTGTATTTCCTCAGAATGGCATTCTCATCATCCTATCATTGGTCAATCATTTCTGCCAATAGTGCCACTCCTATTTTTACAAATGTCAGCTCTGGTTTTGATTTTGTTGGGCCTCACCTTCCTGATTTTACCATGTGCCTAAATTATTATTATCATAACACTTTTCTTCAACTGGAATCACCTTTTAATCTAACCTCATTCAAAGTAAGAATTTTCCGTGAAGTCACTGATTTGATATTGTCATTTAACCTTTTTTTTTTGGCTTTTTTTGGGGGGCCGTATCTGCAGCATATGAAGATTCCCAGGCTAGGGGCTGAACTGGAGCTACAGCTGCTGGCCTCTGCCACAGCAACAGTAACACCAGATGTGAGCTGCGTCTGTGACCTACACCACAGTTCATGGCAACATCAGATCCTTAACCCACTGAGTGAGGCCAGGGATCAAACCTGCAACCTCATGGTTCCTAGTTGGATTTGTTTCCGCTCTGCCAGGACAGGAACTCCTTCCTTTCTTCTAAAGGCTGGATAATGTTACATTGTATGTCTGTGCCACATTTGTTTTTTTGTTTTTTTTTTATTTTAAGTGAGAATTGCAACTTTTTTATTATTTCAAAATATTTATTTATTTATTTGCTTTTTAGGGCCACACCTGCGGCATATGAAGGTTCCCAGGCTAGGGGTCCAATCAGAGCTACAGCTGCCAGCCTATGCCACAGCCACAGGAACACCAGATACTTAACCGACTGAGCGAGGCCAGGGATTGAACCCGTAACCTCAGGGTTCCTAGTCGGATTAGTTTCCCCTGCGCTGCGACAGGAACTCCTGTCTGTGCCACATTTTATTTACTCATTCATGGACACTTGGGTTGTGTCTACATTTTGTTGTGTGTAATGGTGCAATGAATGTGAACATACAGATACGTCTTTGACAAACGAAATTTTTACGTAAATAAAAGAATCAATGAAAGAATGAATTAGTAAATGACAGCAGCAGTTTTCCATATTACTTGGGGCAATATAACTACATTGGGAGATGTTGGGTGGAAAGGAGGAAGAAAGGGTTCTAAAAGGAATATTATTTCTTTGATGATTATACCTGAAGCTGGTCATGCTTGGGACTAGCTCATATTGCTCTGTGCAACAACTCCTGTGTGATCTTTAAAAAAAACACCTTCCCACTGTGGTTTCACAGATCCTTCTTACGCTAAGGTGCCATGAAATGCTGTGCTTTTGCAGGGCATTGATTATTGAAGCAGTTGTGGTCAGGAGGGAAGGATAGTGAAACCCACCTGAGCCTTCAAAGTGAATGGCCAGACACTTTGTCTGAATTCCAGAAGTTTAGAGCAAGCCTGAATGAGCCATCCCAGGCAGGAAGTCATTTAACTGCAAAAAACGGCTGCCCACTTCCTGAGTGAGGCAGGGGAATCTGGGATCCAATGAGAGATACCTCACATCTTTTCACCACTGGGAGTTTCTCGGGCTTTCTAGTGGACAGGGACTGGGGGGCAAGCCGCGAGAATAGAAAGCGATTCACAAAGACCAGCTGAAGCCATTTTTAGATCTTCACTCTCAGGGAGGAGGAGGATCTATCAGTATCCGTGGAGTGAGGTCCAGGGCTGCCATGGCATGTTGCACACAGCATTTGGATCGGCAGGGGGGTGCGACGCTCCCTATGAGTTGATTGAGGGGAGAGACCCCCTTTGTGATGGGGAGCTGTCAGTGTGTGAGATACGGATGTCTGTCAAAGAAGGCTGATCTCTAAGAAGCGTCACTCACATTTCCTTAGAAGATGCAGAAAAACCAACAGGCTGAAAACAAATAAACATATCTGTCGTTTATATATCAAAGTTCTTGCAGTTCCCTGTTTGAAGCAAGGGAAAGCCAAAGAAATATCTGGCTAGAAAAGTGAACTTGAAAGCTAGAGGGCTGGCGTAAATAAAAGAAAAAAGTTAGCAAAACAGTGCTTTGAACATTTCAAAGACAAATGCAAAGCAATAGACAAATGCTTTTTGCTTACCCACTCTAGCATCAGCCTCGTGTTTGCCATTTAACAGTGATTTAAACCCTGGCCCTATTACTTCATCTTTTTGAGTCCAGTTTTCTCAGGATCTTATAAATAAGAGAATTTACTTACCTTCTATGGTCATAGGAATAATAATCCATGGGAAGCACTTAGCAGAACGAGCCACACACAAGCCCCCAATTCATGTTAACTGTTATTAGTCTCCTAAGTAAAAATTACCTGCAAAGTACGTGAGCATTGCAGAAATTTAAAACGAAATTTAAAACGAAAGTTTCACTGGATAGTAAGAGGATTTTATAAACAGGCCACGGAGCCACAATGGGAACTCCTAGCCTTACTTTGTTTTCTTTCAAATACTTATTCTGCTCTGAAATTAGCTTGTTTATTTGCTGATTTGTTTACCATCCAACTCTTCCCATAAGGATATACACAAGTCCCATGAGAGCAGGGACCACATCTGCCTTGTCTGTCACCATCTCAGAACGTGGCATATAGCAGGCATTCAATAGATGATGAAGAAACAATCGAATAATTTGGGATCCTTTGGCTTTATTTTTTAAAAGTATCATTTGCCTTTTCTTGTGTTTTGCTTGGTAAATCTCAATTAAGATCATTTTGGCTTCTCGTCGCGCAAAGGACATCTGGTCATTGGAAATTCATAGTCATTGGAAATTCATAGATGAATCACTTAGCTGTACCATCTTATCTTAGAAACATACTTTTATTAGTTAGGCTTGCTGTGACAAAGTGCTACAAACTTGGTGGCCTAAACGGCAGAAATCAGTTATCTCACGGTTCTGCGGGTAGTCATCTGAGATGAAGAAGTGGGTAAGGTTGACTCCTTCTGAGGGCTGAAAGAGAGAATTAATCTTTTCCATGCCTCTGCCTTCTTCTGGTGGGTTGTCCACATTTTTGGCATTCTTAACCTTGTAAAAGCAGCACCCTGATCTCTGTCTTCATCTCATATTTTCCCCTTGGCACATTTCCCCTCTTTATAAGACTAGTCACATTGGATTAGGGTCCATCCTAATAACCTCATTTTACCTTGATTACTCCTGTAAAGACTCTGTCTCCAAGTAAGGTCGAATTCCAGGGTATTGGAGTTCAGGACATTTACCTTTGCATTTGGGGGACACAAGCCCTTAACAATCCTGAACATCCAGAATACGAAAATATAACAGGTTGAGCCACACAGAATTGCTTACGTTTATTTCCCCCTCATCAGGACAAGGAAACTTTAGTCCAGACAAACATGGACAGATGCAAAACAGCAGGGCTTAAGTAAACACAAAACCCATGCCAGAGCCATGCTTGACACACAGTGCTCAATCAATCGATATTTAGCGACTAAATGGATATAGCATTCTTCTAAATGACTCAGTTCCTCAGCTCTTCCAAGTCTTTGTTCAAAGGTTACCTTCTCAGTGAGAACTGGCCCAAATGCTACATTTAAAATCCCAACCTCCTGGAGCTTATTTTCCTTTCTGCACTTTATTTTTCTCTGTGACAAACCTTCTGTCATGCTCTGTACTTCATTTATGTATCATGTTAATTGTCTTTTTCCTGTCACTGGAAGATAAATACCTCTGTGGGGGCAGGAGTTTTTTTTTTTAATTTTTTTTTGGTCTTCTTAGGGTCTTCTTTTTTGGTCTTTCCATGGCATGTGGAAGTTCCTAGGCCAGGGGTTAAATCAGAGCTACAGCTGCCGGCCTACGCCACAGCCACAGCAATGCCAGGTCTGAGCCATGTCTACAGCCTACACCATAGCTCATGGGAACACCGGATCCCCATCTTATTGAGCAAGGGCAGGGATTGAACCTGCATCCTCATGGATACTAGTTGGATTTGTTTCCACTGGGCCACAAGGCAACTCCAGTTTTTGCTGTTTTATTTGCTTCTATAACTTCTGTCTATATCAGCACCCATTACAGTGCCTGACACAGAATATGCCCTCAGTTTCTTTAAGTGAATGAATGTGTGATGTCAAGAGAAAACACTGGCATCTCCTAGCATGTCATTTCAGGTTTTCCTTGGTTCTGCCTTCTGTGAAGCTTCTAAGATCATTCATAGAATCTCAGTGCTGAGCATACGCCTCAGAAATTAAGTCCCTGTCTCTGATGCTTGAGCTCTGTCTTACACTGGTGACAGTTTGATAAGATGACTGTCTTTGCTTGCAGAGCCCCAACTTTGGGAATAAAAGAGCAAAGACTTGAAGAGGTTAAATGATACACGAAATTGTATGGCATGACAAATGTGTTGTAGAACAAAGGCTGCAGTAGGTCAAGAAGTAGGCTCACAGATGGGCAAATATATTTTGGAATGCAAGTGGGGCAAGTGGTACATAATTATATGTCAATGCAGAGTAAAATGTCCAGAAGAGGATAAGCAAACCAGTGACAGTGAACAGCACAGTGATAGCAAGGCTTGTTAAACTTTAGGCAGTTACTAATTACCTGGGTATCTTGTTATAATGAGGATTCTGATTCTGGGTGGGGTCTGAAAGTCTTCCTTCCTAATGAGTTCTCAGGGGAAACCTCTTCTGCCCTTTTTTTGGGGGGGGGGCGCACCTCTGGCATATAGAGGTTCCCAGGCTAGGGGTCAAATCAGAGCTGTAGCTGCTGGCCTACGCCACAGCAACGCGGGATCTGAGCTGTGTCTGTGACCTACAACACAGCTCCCGGCAAGGCTGGATTCTTAACCCACTGAGCGAGGCCAGGGATCGAACTGTGTCCTCATGGCTGCTAGTCGGGTTAGTTATCCCTTGAGCCACAACAGGAACTCCCTAAACCTCTCTGGATTACACTCTGAATATCAAAAAACATGGGTTCTGCAACCAGACTTCCAGGGTTCACATTACACACATTTAGCATTAACTATGTGATCTTAAAGTTATTTAACATCTCTGTGCCTCAGTTTTCTTTCCCATAAAATGAAGCGCAGATGTAAAATGAATAATCTTTAAGTGTCATGAGTTATTAGTGTTAATTTCACTTCGGGAAGGTAGAGGGAGGAGGATTGGTATGGGGTGTGAGGCAAAGAAATTTTAGCTGTACTTTCATAGTTTTTAAAATAAGGTATTCAGCTAATGACTGTGTGTGTGGATTCCCCTCCTTTTCCTTGCATGCAAGTTACAAAAGAAACCGGATTAGCTATGCCTATGCTATGGCCAGGCCAGCTAAGGAAGCTTGTTTGCAAGCTGCTTTTGGTCCGCAGATGGAGACATCATGCCTAGGAATTGTTTTCCATTGGGAGCCAAACGCTTAAATTCCTCTTGGTAAGGCAGGGCTAAAGGAGATTATCAGCTATTCAGAAAGAAAACCTTTCCCTCAGCTCACCTGCTGAGCTGTGGCCACAGCGAGGCGCTCGGGAGAGGCCGGAGGCGGCCAGCAGTTGTGGGAGCGAGAGGACAGAGCAGTGATGCGGGGCGGGTATAGGGCTGGCCCACGTGGACCACCGGGGGTGAGGAGTGGGGAGTGGTGGTGGGGTGGGGACAGGAGGCCGGTCTGGCCAATCAGCAAGGCCCGCGGCTGCCCGGCCCCTCCCCGCGGGCAAGCTAGCCTAGCTCAGCTCCGCACTGCTCGCTGTGCACTGCCCTGGACGGGGCGAACCAACCCTTTGCGCAACTGTCGCAGGACCCCAGGGGTGGAGTCGCCAAGGTTGCTTCTCTAGATGTTGGTTCTCTCAGCGCGGTTTCGCGCTTGTCTTTGGAGAGACTTGAGAGTTTCCTTTGCACAGCGAGCCTACGGAAGTGATGGGACACTCCCGGGGCGTCCTCGGGGAGGCAGCAAGGTGAGTGTCCTCTGGCTAGAGTGCGGTATCGGTACCTCACCCTGGACGTGCGGTTCTGAGTTGGCTGCTGGCTTTAGCTGAGTAAGGAGGGTTGAATGGGGAAGGAGGGGGCAGGCAGGCGAATTGCGGTGGCTTTGGACCCCGTGCTCTCAGTGTCTGCCTTGTGGGCATCAGCTGCATCTCGGGCTGATACGGAGTTAACTGGACTCCGGGCAGCCCCGCTTATCCTTGTGTTCCGGAGTGTGGGAGTGACTTCCCGTGCCATAGTTCTCTTGCACACCGAAGTTAGAAGCTGCGCTACGAAGTGCGGATGTATGGCTGGGGAGGGGCAGTGGCCGCTTCCAACTTAAGGGTTCCTGTCTGCCATCCAGAGATCCTGGGGGTGCTCCGTGGATACGGAAAAGGCCACTTGATGGATTGGTATGAGGAGGGAGGGGGCGAACTTGCCCGCGACCTTTTATTTTGAAAAAGCCAGCCTTGGGGCTTTATTCCTCAGGTCTAAGCCAGGATCCTTTATAGGAGCCTGCAAGAGCGAGCAGGTTAGCCTACACCTGAACCCTTGGCTGCACGGCTCTTGCTTGAAGGACGCTGCGTGCGCCCGTTTCCAGCTGCGAGCGCAAAGCTTCCCGCGCAAGTGGAGAACTGGAGCAGGTCGGCAAGTTCCATCTCTTCCTGCATCGAGTACCCGTGGATTTGTTCACCGAGTCGTCGTGTTTACATTTCTTCCCCTTTTTCACTTTTGTCTCCTGCTTCCTTATTTGCCCTGTCAGTCTGCTTCTGGAAGGAAGGGCATCTTTAACACTGATCCGTGAGCTCATCCTCGGGGAGGACGGGAAGAAGAAAGCCCGATATCCCGCACCTAGGGAGGCAGTCCAAGCCAGACGCGGTGCCGCTGGTGTGTTATTATCCTGCATCGTTATCATTTAGCGTTTGGAGGCTCCACGGACCCCTTAGCCAGGCTGTGAATCAACACCTCAGCGAGATGCACAAGTTCGTGGTTACGCGCTGAAGGCTACCCATGTGCCCCTACCCCCAGGATTTAAAGACCCTCCCCCACCCCGCTCCCGCCCCGGCGAAGCGTCTGTAGCCTCGTATTCCTTTCCCCTTTAACTTTTAAATGGCGTACCTCTGAGAGGGCGAGGTTGATGTGATGTGACAGGCGATCCCGGAGTGTGGGAATAGACGTGTTATAAGCCTTGGTCTGGTTCTTTCTGTAATATCCGTGGTCCGGGGATTTTAACAACTACCCGAAGTTCATCGTTGTGCACGTTGGTGGGTTAGTTTTCTTATCACACTGCCTTCCTCCAGGCCACTTGCTAAGGGATGAGGTGGGGCAATTTATTTGTGTGTCGGAGCCCCATTCAGCCAGTGCTTGGATTAAAAAGAAAAGCTAAAATAATTTTAGGGCATCCATTTCATGCTATAATCTGCATTTTGCATTCAGTCCTTTGAGGACAGATGTGTGACTTGAAGAATTCTTCAAAAGCTCACTGTGGGTTTTACAGTGAGAAGCATTTCTGCTAAGTTTGTACTCATAGATCAGTGTGTAAGCCAAACTCTTCCTTTGGATTGGAAATACAGTTCTTAATAAGGCGGTGTGAGAGCAGTTTTCAGAATTGCTATGACTAATGATGACTTATGTCCTCCCAATCTGACCTTATGAGTTGGCATTGCTCATTTGTACAAAAAGTATTCTTTATCTGTGTGGATGTTTCTTGATCAACATTCTCCTAACTGAAAGCTGGATTTCAAGGTTTTCTTCTTCCGTCTCATTGTTCAGCTTTGGATGATTTTGCTGTCTTCCTTCTGTAGCATCTTAATTGCCCCTTGACACTTTAAAATGTATTAAGGTTTTAAAGTCATGATTTGATGTGGCCAGTTTTCCTTGTTAAAAGATAAGAAAGTTGCTCTTTCCAGAAAAGCAGTGGCTGCCAATTCACTTACTTTGAATGACGAATTTTTTTTAATTCTCCCCCAAACACATACCCTACAAATATCACGCAAACCCTGCAAATATCATGGTTTGATTATAGAATTTATTTTTATTGGAGGCAACCTTTCCCTATTTCTAGTACTAGAATGTTCTAGGTCACTTGAATTTCAATATTCATTTTTGGCTCTTTTTAGAGATGTGTATTGTTGGCTGACCTAGTTCCATTTAGTCACACATGCACACACACAAAGATTCTTTGCTTTGTCCCCCTACCTCCTTTTCAGTGGCACATAGCCTTTCTCTAATAGCTGCTTTTATCTGCACAGCTCATTTGTTGGTACACTTAATACTGTGTTAATGTAAATGATGGATGAGTGCATATGATATTAAAACTGCATCCACTGGAGATTAACCTGTGGGTATGACATCATTACCAGCCAATCCTCTATCTGATTTGAACATGCATTGACAAAAGTCACATTATTATATCGAGCAAGGGTTTCTACATTGCCTGTATGAATCAGAAAAAGAGGGACATCCTTTGGCTCTTCCTGACTCTCAATTAGCTGCCCAGTTGGAGAGTTGGGGGATTTCTCTTCTAAGAAGCTTAGCTTAATAATAAAATTCTCAGATTGCAGTTTTATAGATCTCTTTAGAATTTGCATAAGTATATTTTCCCCCTTATGCTTTCTTCCTCTTTGGAAGTTTTTCATCCTGCATTTTGGCTCTGTTTCTATACAGATAGGGAAAGGCATTATAATAAATTGAATAACCTTTTGTTTTTTTTTTGTCCTTGAGATAGATGGAACATCTAGGTGATGGACTTATTTTTTGTGTGTGTGCATGTGTGCATTTTATCAGATGTTGGATACAAATCTGCTAGGATTAACAACATAATTACAAGCCCTGAAGCCAATGATGAATATTTGGGAGATCATACAGTGCACTGTATCCTAATTTGTTAAGAAGATGAAGGGTTGAGGGTGGCGGAGAAGCAGTAGGAAAAAGATGTCCATAAAGAGATTGGTAAAGTGATCTTGGCTACAATAATGACTTCATAATTATTTGTTTTGAAAACATTAGTAGAAAAAGCTGACTACCTTCTTAGGCTGCCCTTACAGATGTAGGCTTGAGCCAGACTTAGCTTTGGCTTCCCACGTATTTAATATCTATTGAAAAAAATTGAGGTAACTCTTCCTGATTTACAGTGGCCATTCAAGTTAAATCCATTTTCCTCCCTAAAGTCAATGAAGAGGGCTCTTGTGTGTGTGTTTAAACATAAATTTAGCTGTGCAGGGTGATTTAAGGAAAGATTCAAAGGCTCACAGAATTTTAAATGTGGAAAGTCCCTCAGAGTTCAGTTTTCCAGATCAGGGGTGGGAGGTGTTGTGACTTGCATCCAGTTTGGGCTTAGAATCCTGTGGTCTTTACTCCTAGCCCAATGCCCTTGCTAATAAAGACCTGCAGGGCATAGATTTCTTTTTCTTTTTTCTTTTTAGGATTGCACCCATGGCATATGGAAGTTCCCAGGCTAGGGGTCAAATTGGAGCTGTAGCTGCCAGCCTACACCACAGCCACAGCAACTCGGGATATGAGCTGTGTCTGCGACTTACACCGCAGCTCACAGCAACACTGGATCATTAACCCACAGAGCAAGGCCAGGGATTGAACCCTTGTCTTTATGGATACCGGTTGGGTTCATTACTGCTGAGTTATGATGGGAACTCTGGGAAAGCTATTGTGATGTGCTAGGACATAGCATTTCAGTTTTATCTGTGGGGGAGAACCACATCCACTTCTTGCATTATCAAGGCTCAGTTAGTTAGAACATTGTACTGGTTGAACCCAGCTCAAAGGTTTGGTAACCGTATGCCCCAGTTAGCTTGGGTCACTTCCTGGTAGCTGTCGTAGTACCTGCAATTATGTAAGAGATATTTAACTGGGAGGTGGTGGTGGATGAGGATTGGATAGGGTAACTCAATCTGGACCTATTTGAGGGCATGAAAAGATCCTGATGTTAAAATGATGCTGAGGCATGATTTAAGGTCTAAGAATTCAGAACGTTTATTTATTGTGTGATAGTCTCTTCTTTCACACTTTGAGCTTTCTAGTTGCTGTAAAACCAAACCAATAATTTGGACTAAAACTCTCTTTTCTAGCATGCTTGTGAAAAATGGTAATTGTATCCCATCTTTGTTGAACAGTGTGGACCAGGTATAGGGTTAATGAATGTCTCCCTCTGTCTGGATGAACTACTGATTTTCAAAGAGTCATGGATTTAAAACCATGTTGAATTTTTTTGTCATTCTTTGTAATTCAAAAGATGTCAGGATCTTGCAGTAGCAAGTCATTAGCATGAGCATAAATAATTTTAATTCAGAGATATGGTAGTGTCAGATATTAGGAAGTTCTTGTTAATAAAATGACAAATAAAAGGTAGATGCTGTATTTAAAAAGATAGTAAAGATGTAGATAATTTATCTCCTTTTATGAGATTGTTCATAGTATTATTAGTGCAGAAGAGTAAAATTTCCCTTTTAGAAAGATGTGAAATATCTTTGTATTTCTTATAAAGTAAAAATACAACACTAGCAATTTTTAAAAAATAAAACGGTGACCTTCCAGAAAAATAATTTATGTTGGCTTTGTTAGTGCTGTAGGTTCATTCCAAACGAGAGAGCAGTTGAACATTTCTACAGCATTTCACTTGTCTTAGCTGAAGCTGGAACTGTCAAAAAGTAGAGTTATTATTATTATTATTAGCTTTTAATGACCATTGTGTCTGCTTGAATTCTCTTAGTTTTACATTTATGCCCTGTGCTCTAAAGTTCTCTCTGAAAATTCATGATTTTGGAATTCCCATTGTGGCTCAGTGGGTTAAGGACCCAACGTAGTCTCTGTGAGGATGCAGGTTTGGTCCCTAGCCTTGCTCAGTGGGTTAAGGAGCCAGCATTGCTGCAAGGTGTGTTGTAGGTTGCAAATGTGGCTTGGACCTAGTGTTGCGGTGGTGTAAGCTGCTGCTGCAGCTCTGATTTGACTCCTGTCCTGGGAACTTCCATATGCTGCAGGTGTGGCTGTAAAAAGAAAAAAGAAGAAAATTTGTGGTTTTACTTTCTTATTCATTTTCATATCATTCTGTGCTTAATGAATTATTAAAATACTAATGTGTCCTTGGTATAACAGAGGTACTTCATTGTGTGTCATTGGACCCAAAACCTTACACTTTAGATACAGCTCCTAAAATAATCAAGGAAGGATTCCAGCAGGGAAGAAACTTAAAGATCGTCTAGGGCAGAGTTCCTCAACTGAGGTCAGTTTTGCTCCCTAGGGGTCATTTTTGGAGTCATTTTTACTGTTAAAATTTGGGGTGGGATTAAGTGGGTCTGAAGTGGGTAGAGGCCGGGGATGCTGCTAAACATTCTGTCCTTTGTAGGCTGCCTTTGTGGACAGCCCTGCCAGCAAAGAGCTCTCTAGCTAGCCCCAAATGTTGAAAGTGTCAAGGTTGAGAAACCCTGATGCAGTGCAACTTTTTGGGCCCAAAGTCAGGAAATGGCTTATGCAATGTCTCCAACTTCTTATTCGTGGCAGGGAACCCAGGTCCTTAAATGCATAAGCCAGGATTCTTTTCGTCACTCTAGGCTTATGTTTGGTAGAGTTATTTTTCTGTTTCTCTCTTTCTTTCAAATAAGTTTAGAAAGGGAATTCCTATTTGGGGTAGAAAATTTACAACTCTGTAGAAGGGTATAAAAGGAAAGAAAAATGAACCCAACTCTGCCACTAAGACAATTCCTTTTTAAAACAATTTTTAAAAAAAAATTATAGTTGATTTACAATGTGCCAGTTTCTGCTGTATAGCAAAATGACCCAGTCATATGTGTGTTTGTGTGTGTGTATATGTGTGTATGCATTCTCATATTATTTTCCATCGTGGTCTATCATAAGAGATTGGATAGAATTTTCTGTGCTCTACAGTAGGACCTCATTGCTTAACCATTCTAAATGTAACAGTTTGCATTTATGAACCACAAACTCCCAGTCCATCCCACTCCCTCCCACCTCATTCTTGGCAACCTCAAGTCTGTTGTTCTCCAGAGACAATTCCTTTTCATATTTTGGTAAATATATTTCCAGATCCCTCCTTCTGCTTTCATCCATATACCAACATTTAGACCAAATCATTTTAGATTATACACCATACAGTCTCTGTCCTGTTTTGTGTACTTGTCAAAGCGCTACTGGAGGGCCTTTGGTGAACCCACAGCTGGGGAAGGAGGCTGATGTCTCTGTGCTCTGCGGACACCCATGTGGTCAGGCAAAGTCCCTTTGATTGTGGAGCCCTCCTGGACAGTGGTGGCCATTTTACATGCATTCACACGAGACTCAGATATGCACTAGGGGCCATCCGAGGAAGGATGGTGAATCAGTGAAAAAGTTGAAATGCCATTCTTTTTCACAACCGTGTGTTGTTCTACTTCAGATTCATCTTAATGCATTCCTCTTTGCCAAAGACAGCGAATTTCATAACATCAGTGCTGGGGTAGTCCTTGAGTTCTACCTTTTTTTTTTCTTTTTTTTCTTTTTCGACTGCACCCGCACCATATGAAGTTCCCAGGCCAGGGATCGAATCCGAACTGAAGCTGTGGTCTATGGCATGGCTGTAGCTATGCCAGATCATTAACCCACCGTGTCACAGTGGGAACTCCTACCTTTTCTTTTTTTAATTGGTGTCCAGTTTAAGATTTTGAGTAGCTTGAAAGCCAAAAATATTTTAAACAAAGAGGTGTTAAATTGAGGCCATCTGAAGAAAATATCATTGGGGTGATTTCTCTGCATGTATCAGTGGGGGTGACAAATCACTGGGGCCCTGCAATCTTGCCATCTTCGTTACTATTTAAATCATTTGGCAGCTCTTCCAGAAGCAGCCAGATTGTAATGTAAACATCTGTTACCTTTTCTCTGCTTTCAGAACTGATTATGCAACCCGGCCGCACATCAGAGACACACAGTTTTCTTCATCTATATTTTTGGTTTAATTCCCACACACACACACACACACACACACACACACACACACACACACACATCCACAGACACAAATCAAAAGAACCGTAAAATCGGTTACCATGGGTCCAGTCCTCCCAGGATAAAACTCTCATCTTTGTGCTCCATCCTGCTTTTTGCAGGGTCAGCTCAGAAGCACAGAGCTCCACGAAGCGAGCTGAGGATGGCTGTGGGTCTGTCCCTTGGTACTAGTCTCATTCTTCTTAGGTGCTGAATTTTCACCACCTCAAAGCCCAGGGGCTGATGCACAGCTGAGGAGACTGAGGAAACTAACTGGTTAACATTTAAACATCCCCAGTAAGTAGCACATAGTGTAGGGGTGGGTGGGGGTGGGCAGGGAGCCGTTTTAATGGAATTGGACATTGGCTAGCCAGTGTCTCTTTCACTAGAGTTTTCTGCTGGTATTTGCCTTTTTTACATTAGGGGATATTTGTTAAATGCTTGCTTTGTTGATCTTTCAAAAAATTACAGTGGCAACAATGGCTGTCATTTGATGAACAAGGATGTTGCTGGCTACTGCACTAGACATTTACAGAATTGTGCTAAAATGCAAATAACATAAAATTTACCTGATTCAACACATTAAAGTATATAGTTCCATGGTCTTAGGTACATTTGCGGTGTTGTGCAACCATCACTTCATCCATCCACGGAACTCTTCATCTTGCAAAACCGGGACTCTGTACCCAATAAACAACAAACAGCTCCCCCTTTCCCCACTCTCTGAGACCCTCTGGCCATTACTATTCTGTGTGTATCTCTATGGATTTAGCTGCTCTGGAGTCACACAGTATTTGTCCTTTGGTGACTAACTTATTTCACTGGGCACCATGCCTTCAAGGTTCATCCATGTTGTAGGTGTGTCAGAATTTCCTTCTTTTTTAAGATTGGATAGTATTGCACTGTGCGCATGGAGTTCCCATTGTGGCTCAGCAAGTTAAAAAACTGACTAGTATCCATGAGGATGTGAGTTCCATCCCTGGTCTCGCTCAGTGGGTTAAAGATCTGGCATTGCTGCAAGCTATGGCACAGGTTGCAGGTGTGGCTTGGATCCAGCATTGCTGTGGCTGTAGTGTAGGCAGCGACTGCACCTCCAATTTGACCCCTAACCTGGGAACTTCCATACACCTCACCTGTGGCCCTAAAAAGAAAAAAAAATTCCACTGTGCGTATACACCACATTTTGTGTATCCATTTTTTCGTCCATGGACACTTGGGTAGCTCCACCTTTCAGCTATGGCAAAAAGTGGTGCCGTGCACATGGGTGTACAAATATCTGAGTCTCTGCTTTCATTTCTTTTGGGTAAATACTTAGAAGTGGAATGGCCAGGTCATATGATAATTCTTTTTTTTTTGGGGGGGGGTCTTTTTGGGGCCACACCCATGGCATGTGGAAGTTCCCAGGCTATGAGTTGAGTCGGAGCTGTAGCCACTGGCCTACACCACAGCCACAGCAACACCAGATCCAAGCTACATCTGCCACCTACACGAGAGCTCACAGCAATGCTGGATCCTTAATGCTGATCTTTAACCCACTGAGCAAGGCCAGGGATCGAACCTGAGTCTTCATGGTTACTGGTCAGATTCATTTCCGCTGAGTCATGACAGGACCTCCTGATAATTCTACTTTTAATTTTTTGAGGTCCCACCATCTTGTTTGCCATAGAGGCTGAATCATTTTTCTACACTGAGCATGTTTATGCACTGTCTCGTTTAATCCTCCCCCAGTCTCTACAAGGTAGCTACAGCCATCACCTCCATACTGTGCATGAGAAAAGTGAGACTCGCTGGCGTGAAGCCACCTAGGCAGCTTGTGAAAGAGCCACGATTTGAACCCAGGCAGTGAGGTAGAGCCAAATCTACTAGAGTATCCATTCTTCTAGTTCAGGAAGGATTGAACTCCTCCTGTGTAAGACCCAGGCTTGGTCAGGGGTAAGAGATAAGTAACCAGCATGGTTTATTTCAAAGTAAAGCTCTGAAAGTCCTCATCCTGCCACACCAGACGAGTTTGAATGAGATGTGGGTAAAAACTCGTTGAGAAATAATTGGTCTTTGGAGTTCCCATTGTGGCTAAGTGGGTTATGAACCACACTAGTATCCTTGAGAATGTGAGTTTGATCCCTGGCCCCACTCAGTGGGTTAAGGATCTGGCATTGCTGTGAGCTGTGGTGTAAGTCACAGATGTGGCTCAGATTTGGTGTTGCTGTGTCTGTGGCGTAGGCCCGCAGCTACAGCTCCATTCGACCCCTAACCTGGGAACTTCCATGTATCTCAGGTGTGGCACTGAAAAGCAAAAAAACCAAAGAAATTGGTCTTTGATCAAAATAATGGGAGGCCAAAAAAATAGACACTGTGGTCATTTTTTTGGCCTCTGCCACAGCCGCAACAACGCCAGATCAGAGCAGCGTCTGTGACCTACATCACAGCTCATGGCTACTCCAGATGGTTATTGTATTTTTACTTTACAGAAACAGTGAACAGAGGACATGGGCATTTTTCCCCCACTCCAAACACAGCTTAATGGAGTTATTGCAAAGAAGGCATGTATAGTCTCTTTAGAGAATTAGCAGTTGATCAGTTTTGTGGTTCCTGGGTCCTTTATAAGCACCCCACGTTTATTCATTTTTGTGATTACACAGTAGACGTGACTCTGCTTGATGTAATGAGCAAGATGTGAAGACATTTAAATATACTTGAAATTAATGTCTCATAGGTAGGAATCTGACAGGAAGTTCTAATTTGACTCTAAAGACCTAGAAATAAGCTTCTGTCTAGGTTTTGGGGGTTTGTCCTTCTGGAGTCCTAAATTAGATGTGTGGAGTTCATCTGTAGGGTTTCTGTGTTGTGCAAAATGAAAGTGGCATTTGGAACACATCAGCTCCACATTATTCATGAGGGAGTCAGGAGAGCAGAGATTACGTATATGGCCAAAGTTACGGGTCTACCATCTTGGGTTACGCTATTATGATGGGGCAGCAAAGTCGAGTGTTCTTGGTAGAAGTGGGGAGCTAGGTAGTACTGACATATACCTGACCACTGTACACTAATCATCTTACGGAAGTATTAATCAGGAGGGAAAATACTCCTCAAGTCTGAAAGTTAAGGTCACCCTGAGAAAAAGGGCTGGCAATTTTCCTGGAAAACTCCTGTGTCTTCAAGACGTTTTGATACTGAATTGACTCTCTTCACATTTACAAAAGACTTGGGATCCCAAGTGTAAACTCAGATTCTGGTTTGATGTGCAAATATTTCTGAACTATAGCATAAATAGACATGAACTTACAAGCAGTTGACTATATCCATATATGAGTTTTACTGCTTCATTTACTTGGAGGTAAGTGAGGAGGGCAGATGAATATTGCAAGGTTTTTTTTTTTTTTTGTGGTTTGTTTGTTTGGTCCTCTGCTAATTTTGGATTTAAAAAAAATCAATTTCATATTATCAACCTTGCTGAGCATGCTTATCCCCCAATATTGAAATTCTTAATATTATCAGTTATGCCCTTGCATTAAAAAATCACCTGGAGGGCATTGTTCAAACACATTTCCAGCCCTCACCCCCAAAATTGTGGGTTTAAAAAGTCTAGAACAGAGCCTGAGGACTTGCATTTCTGACAAGTTTTCCCAGAGCCCTGATGCTACCATGCCTCGGACCATATTGGGCTTGACACTTCTTTTTACTGTTCATCTTTTAGAGTTGGCTTTTTGTTGTTGTTTTGCTTTTTAGGGCTGTACCTGTGGCATATGGAAGTTCCCAGGCTAGAGGCTGAATTGGAGCTGTAGCTGCCGGTTGATGCCACAGCCACAGCAACTCGAGATCCAAGCTGCATTTGCGACCTACACCATAGCTCACAGCAACACCGGATCCTTAACCCATTGAGCAGGGCCAGGGATCAAACCTACATCCTCGTGGATACTAGTTGCTTTTGTTACCGCTGAGCCATGACAAGAACTGCACAGAACTGACATTTTTAATACAAAGATTTTCCAAAAACAGGCTGCGTTGATAGGTTGTGGGTTTTGTAAATTGATAAGCTTGTCTAAATAGAATGATTCTGAAGTTTGATTTAAATCCCTGAGCCAAAAATACAAAATAGATGTTGTCTGGATTGGTGTTATGGAGAGAGAAACCGATGTTGATTATGTCCCTAAATTTCTTTCTTCTTTTCTTTTCTTTTCGTTTTTCTTTTCAGTGTTGCTTCTGCAGCGTATGGAAGTTCCTGGGCTAGGAGTCAAATCAGAGCCGCAGCTGCTGGCCTGTACCACGGCCACAGCAATGTTGGATCCAAACCACATCTGTGACCTATGCTGCAGCCTGTGGCAACACCAGATCTTTTATCCAGTGAGTGAGGCCAGGGATCGAACCTGCATCCTCATGGACGCTCTGTTGTGTTCTTAACCCACTGAGCCTCCTAAATTGCTTTTAGAGCATAAGATGCATTGTCTGTAGTTGAGGACTTTAAAACCAAGAATCAGTAGTTAAAACAGATGTTGAGGAAGTTTTGCTGCATGGAGCACGCAGCCAGCGTTTTGCCACCTTCTGTCATCTGGCTGATGTTTGTATTGACCAGGAGAAAAAAATATGGCTTCTTTGTCCATATACTTGTGAGTCTGATTTAAATTATAATCCTGTCGGCAGGTGACATAAAGGAATTTTGTCTCTATTCCTGCAGAGTTAAGACCTAGCAGATGTTAAAAGCTGATGTGGATTTGAGAATTCCATCCATCCTGAGAATAATTGAAGATTTAGTCAGGACCTGAAGATGGAGTTGTAGACAGAGTTATAGGACTTAAGGGGCTGTGGAAAGTTTCTGGACAGATGCTTGATTTGTGTTCTCCTGCCACTTGAAGGAATAAATTATCTTTTCTGTTTGTTTAACTGAAAAGCTTTCGGTGGATTTGACTTTATCTTGCACTATTAAAAAAAAAAAGTGATGTTTGCAAACCGAAGCCTCCTCTGAGTAAAAGACAAATGTAAAAAGCTTGGGGTTAGTAGATGCTAACTATTGCATTTGGAATGGATAAGCGATGAGATCCTGCTGTATAGCACAGGGAACTATATCTAAGCACTTGTGATGCAACATGATGGAGGATTATGTGAAAAAAAAATGTATATACATGTTTAACTGGGTCACTTTGCTGTACAGCAGAAATTGACAGAACAGTGTAAATCAACTATAATGAAAATTAAAAAATCTTTAGTCCTTTTTCAAAATTGCGATTTTGTGAGATTTTTTTCAGAGATAGCCAGATTTGTAGAAATGTGTGGGTGCTGGCAGGATGGGTAGGGCTGGCAGCCACCAAGAAGAGTGGATGGGCTGGGTCAGAGGCATTTAACCTCCTCTGTCTCCAGAGCTGTGTTTTAATTACTTAGATGGTTTGTGGAATGGTGGTGCTTTCTTGAAGGCTGTGGCCCGTTGCATATGACTAGGTTTGTACCAACATTTCCTCGGGACCCATCCGTCACTGTTGTCCCTTTGGCAGGTTTTACTTTGGTCATTTCTGCCCAACTGTCAAGATGCTACGGCTCTCCTCCCTGGCAGCCTGCTACTGTGCCCTTTGTCCCTCTCCAGCATTCTACTTCAGACAGTTCGGAGATGAAGCTTCCAAGTTGAGTGGCAGATAAGGGCACAATGGAAGAAAACTTACATGGAAGACTAAGCAACAGAAGCATCCAAACAACAAAATTGCCCAATTTTTTTTTTTTTTCTCTAAGAACAAATATCCACTTAGGAAAAAGAGCATGGCCTTTGATTTACTACAGAGCCTGGTGCTAGTAGACCATATTCTCTGCTGGCTGAGAATGTCTGGTCAGTGTTATTGCAGCTGCTAGCATTGTATCATGTGGACAAGGGTGCCACCTGTCATAATACAGGGTCCCAGTGACTTTGGGGAGGCTCCACTGGTAACACACAAGTTCAAAAACAGTAAAATTAAAATTACAGTTAGATAAAAAATACAAATCACCTTTAAGTATCTCTCTAACACATTCAAGGTTTCATTCTCTCTGAATTCTATTAAGAGTTTGGCTTAGGAGTTACTCTTGTGGCTCAGTGGGCTAAGAACCTGACTGGTATCCATGAAGATGCGTGTTCGATCCTTGGCCTCACTCAGTGGGTTATGGATCCAGTGTTGTCACAAGCTGCGCTGTAGGTCAAAGATGTAGCTCAGATCTGGTGCTGCTGTGGCTGTGGTGTAGGCTGGCAGCTGTAGCTCTAATTCAATTCCTAGTCTAGGAACTTCCATATGCCATGGGTGTGGCCCTGAAAAGAAAAAAATTTTTTAAAAGTTTGGCTTATATTTTTCTGCACATCTTTAAAATATTTAATATGCATCATGTCTCAAAGATATCCAGATGTGAAGAGAAAGAATGTACTGATGATGTCCTGATACTCTCTAACCATTTGAAGCTGATTTGTCAGTGCTCACTGGTCAACAGAAATAGCAAGCATATCTGGCATTAAACTTTATTTAAAAGGTGTAATGCAGGGAGTTCCCGTCATGGTGCAGCGGAAACGAATCCAACTAGGAACCATGAGGTGGCTGGTTTGATCCCTGGCCTCGCCCAGTGGGTTAAGGATCCAGTGTTGCCTGGAGCTATGGTGTAGGTCACAGATGCAGCTCGGATCTGGTGTTGGTGTGGCCATGTTGTAGGCCAGCAGCTGTAGCTCCAATTCGACCCCTCGCCTGGGAAGCTCCATATGCTGCCGGTGTGGCCCTAAAAAGCAAAATAAATAAATAAATAAATAAAATAAAAAGTGTAATGTAGAAACATCAAAATAAATTAAGCTGTTCTATTTTTGTTATTTATTTTTTATTTTTTTATTTTTTTGCCTTTATCTAGAGCCGCACCCATGGCTTATGGAGGTTCCCAGGCTAGGGGGCTAACAGGAGCTGTAGCCGCCGGCCTTCACCACAGCCACAGCAACTCGGGATCCGAGCCGCGTCTGCGACCTACACCACAGCTCACGGCAATGCCGGATCCTTAACCCACTGAGCAAGGCCAGGGATGGAACCCGCAACCTCATGGTTCCTAGTCGGATTCGTTAACCACTGGGCCACGATGAGAACTCCCTATTTTTGTTATTTAAATACTAATAATATTGTGTGTGAATTTCTTTCCTTAAATAGTAACATACTATACATCGGTTCAATAATTTGCTACTCTTTTTTTTTTTTCTTTTGGCTGCACTCCTGGCATGCAGAAGTTCCTAAGCCAGGACTCAGACCCAAGCCACAGCAGTGACAGTACTGGATTCCTAACTATTGGGATACCAGGGAACACCTCTGGTTTAGTAATATGCATTATTCATTTACCATTGTCTTCAAGGTTTATCCATATTAATACACGCATAGCTCTTGTCCATTTCTTTAATGGAATTAATGTTCTATTATTAATTATGTTCAATTGTGAATATACTACATTTTAATTAGCTGTTCCCCTATAGAAGAACATTGCTACTTTTTCCATTTTTTTCTATCAGAATATTATGAGAACATTCTTGAACAAACTCATACCTGACACTAACTGAGACCCAGTGTTCACTGTATAAGCTCTCTCATAATTACGGACCTCTTTGTAGCCGTGTGTGTTTTTTTCCAGAGTAGTGGAACTGCCAGGTCAGAGAGTAGGTTTGAGAGCTTCAGTTGCTTAAGAATGCATCTGGAGAATGTGGGAACTCCAGAAGGCCTCTTTCATCATTGCGTTCCCGTGGAATGAAGATGTACCAACTCCAGAGCATCTCAGGGGCTGGACATTATAGATAAACAATCTTATAGATAAACAATCTTATAATTTCCAGTAGAGCTTTCTGTGTTGAGGGAAATGTTCTGAAATCAGTGCTGTGGGCTGTCATAGCCACTAAGCTGCTTATGACTGTTAGGCACCTGAAATGTGGCTATAGTGACCAAGAATCAGAATTTTAAGTTTTATTTAGTTTTAACTACTTTAGCTTTAAAATGAAATAGCCATATGTGACTCTCATTTTGAGCAGTGCAAGTGGGAAGCATCCTAGGAGTATAGCTACTATTTTACCTCTGTCCCAAAATGTTTCAGAAAGTGACTCCTGCCAGAGTGGAAGTGTCATGTTTTGTTCATTAAGAGGCGTTAAGACCTTTTGACTGAAAGTAAAGGGATAAATAATCTAATGAGAACAAGATGCTGTCATTAAGATTTATCAGGCGTTTTCTTCCCCTTGTTTAGAGACTTGTCGCTCTGCCTGGCTGGGCTGCCTGCTGGGAGCAGCACAGTTCTACTGGGGCAATTCTTTGTAAAGTGAATTGATGGCTATGTAAATACAGCCATTAACCTTATGCACCTCGGACAGCTCCTTGGGCACTGCAGTTCTCTTGCCCTTGAAAACGTTGGTTGATGGATGGTAGGATATTAAATTTTTTTTTTTTTTCTTTTCCTCTAACTTGTTGAGGCAGTGCAACTTGCAAGTTGCTGGCCAGAGGAACCAGTGAAATTGAGGGCCTCCTAGGTGTAAATACTATGATAGGGGTTGGGAATTCTGTTCTTGCAGAGGGATATTTTGAAGATTTACTCTTTTTTTTTCTTTTTTTTGGCAGCATCGGCTGCATATGGAAGTGCCCAGCCCAGGGATTCAACCCACGTTGCAGCTGTGACCCATGCTGCAGCTGCAGCCACGCTGGATCCTTAACCCACTGTGCCAGGTGGGGGATTGAACTCTCGGCACTACAGAGGCAGTGCTGGATCTTAACCGACTGTACCACAGCGGCAACTCCTTGAAGGCTTATTCTTGATATATAAAAAAATAGGATCCTGTGGATTTGTATATACATCTTATTTTAAAAAATACACAAATGAGGTTAAAGGATGTTTGTGGAAAACCTGCTTTTGAGGCAAATGGTGTCTTATAATTCTAGAATTTGTATATATTTTAAAATTAGGCAGGGAGTTCTGCAGTGGTTCAGCAGGTCCAGTATTGTCAGTGCCTCAGCTCACTTTGCTGCTGGGCTGTAGGTTTGATCCTTGCCCCAGGAACTTCTGTGTGCCGCAGACAAGGCCAAAGAAAAAAGACTTTACCATTGAACAATACTTCTTTCTTCTCTTGAAAAACAGTTTTCGAAGTAGATTGAATGGAGATGGTGGAGGCAGACAGTTGATGGATAAGATTCCCATGTTGAAAATGCATTCGGTGGCAGGAAAAGCCTGTTTTAGAAGTAGTGTCAAAACATGGTAGTTGCCAGTGTCTTGATTTTCTCTCTGACATCATCTGAGATCTCTCCCCTCTTGCTTACTTTCCTGAAACCATGCTAACCATCCATCTTTTTTCCTAAAATGTGCTAAACTCAATACTCCTTCAGTGGCTCTATACTTGACACTTTTTGTCTTGGGAGGTACATCTTGTATTTTTTTTTCTCATTGGCCCCATCTCATCCTTTAAATGTCAAATGTTACCTCGAGTACTTACACCTCTTACCTACTTGGAGCAACGGCAATCTGCTCTCTATAAGGCATTGGTGGGAGTTTCCAGTTGCTGACTATTATGTGGGCATTCTTTGAAAACTGCAGCTCAGCAGTTCCTTTCGTGGCTCAGCAGGTTAAGATCTATGAGGATGCTAGTTTGATCCCTGACCTCCCTCCTGGGTTAAGGATCAGGTGTGGCTGTGGCTGTGGCCGGCAGCTGCCTCTCTAATTTGACCCTTAGCCTGGGGACTTTCATGGGTGCGGCCCTAAAAAGACCGCAAAAAAAAAAAAAAAAACCAAAACGTAAAAACTTCTTTAAAAAAAAAAAAGCAAGAAAACTGCAGCTCAGGGGTGTTAAGACACCTTGTCTTTATTCCTGAAGTTTTGCCAGAGGCCACATTCCTTCTGCCAAGTCACAGTGATCTTTTGTAAGGCTGGGCATTGGAATGGAAACTCAGAGGTGTTGAATTCAGTTTGGGCTTCTGGCTTCTCATCTCAACCTAAGTAAATGCCATTATTTCTCTGAACTCTTAGTCCTTTTCCACATTGACACAGGTGGTAGAAAGCTTTGATTCTGTTCTTGGGTAGAAGGAGATGGAAACGCCCATGGTTTTATCAGTATATTTCACAGAAGGCAAAATCTAACCTTCTGTGTAAACCTTAGAACACCTTAGTCTCATGATAAGTGCAGCTGAGGTACTATTTATATCTGAAATCTGTTATTATGTTTATATGATAAGGGAGTGTTCAAGACCAACTAAACTGAGAAGAAATACATGCGGTGGTGAATATTGCCTTCCAGAACACTTCCAGAATTCAGTTTTCTGGGAGGTTCCCTGGGGTGATGAAAGGCACCATGCTGGAGAATGTCTGCATTTCTTTTGCTTACTTAATTGCTGATGGGCGTGCATATGAAGTGGAAATATACTGTAAAGGATTGTGGAAGAGATACTAGCTGTCTACCTCTTTCCCCTTCCTTTGTAATGGAACACTGATTTCTAGCCAAGCGTGTGCTGCATGGAATCAGGACTGTGTTTTGCAGCCTCTCTTGCTGAGTGAGATAAATGTAGACATGTCAGGTGGTGTTTCTGGGAAGTCTACCCCAAGAGTGGAGCCCTTTATGGATCTCTTGAATACTGTTGGTGTTCCAGCAGCCATGTTGGACTCTGAGGTCTCCTTGAGAATGAGAAGTAGATGGCAGAAGATAAAAATGGAAGTAGCCTGAGGCCCTGATGTGTGGATCTGAGGTACCTGCCTTGGTCTGCCTACTATTTGAGTTCATTTTTATGAAAGAGCAAGACTTTATTTTTTATGTCATTGTTAATGCAGCGAGATGAAATGATACAGGCCAAATGTAAGGACAAGTAAGAACTACCCTTAGGAGTTCCTGTCGAGGCTCAGTGGAAACGAGTCCGACTAGGAACCATGAGGCTGTGGGTTCGATCCCTGGCATCGCTCAGTGGGTTAACGATCTGGCATTGCTATGAGCTGTGGTGTAGGTTGCAGACGCGGCTCGGATCCTGTGTTACTGTGGCTGTGGCGAAGGCCAGAAGCTGTAGCTCTGATTAGACCCCTAGCCTGGGAACCTCCATATGCCACAGGTGTGACCCTAAAAAGACAAAAAGTCAAAACAAAACAAAACAAAAAAGCTACCCTTAATGAGTTTCGTGTAGTGGAAAGATTTATAGTCTGTCAACCCAGGATACCCTTTCATGTGATGTGTAGACAGCTTTGGTTCTGGAAAACCTGATTGATGGGAAGGCTGCACTGTACAACAGATTTGGAATTGGAGGAATGACTATTACACAGATACATCCTGAGAGCTATTTCTGGGGAGAGTTAATCGGATATACTCTGTGGTTTGGAGGCTAGAAGTGAAGAAAACAGCCAAGGCTATTAAAAGCCATCAGAGACTTCTCCAAATTGCCAGTATTGAAGTTAGTTACAACTCATTCTCAAATAAATTGAAGACCTAACCGTTTGATGTGTTTTGACAGAAAATGTATATTTACTGCCTGAAATGACTCCAATTGCTGAGCCCTGAACCACTGTATCTCATAAATGATTAACACTAGACAGAGCCAGTAGGAACCTCACACCTTTTCTTAAATAGCATTCCACAAGAAAGAATTGCTCGTAAGTGCAAGATATTTACCCTATTTTCAAAAGTACACATTCATCTCGGTAGATTTGGAACTTGTCTGTCAAAAATAGTTCTTGTTTTTGCAGATAGAGAAGTAGTCCCTTAAAATCTAAGGAGATGAGCAGATAAATTCAGGTTGCTTCGACCAATTCAATATTTCTTGACTGAGAATAGAACTTTCTCTAATAAGTGTCTTCCTTTCTCCATGTATTTCTCAGTTACCTATTTTGTATAACGTGGTGGGCCGGGTATGTTTCTGTTTTTAGTTTTTAAAATTTATTTTATTTTATTTTTTATTAGAGTATAGTCGATTTACACTATTGTGTCAATTTCTGCTGTACAGCATAGTGACCCAGTCATACATATGTATACATGCTTCTTCTCATACCATTTTCCATCATATTCTACCCCAAGAGGCCGGACTATGATTCTTGCTTCTAACATGGATTTCACAGTCAGTGAGCTTTCAGTGTAGTAGAGGAGCTGTAACTTCAATGAAGCTAGGATGAAGAATATTCAATGTGGAGGAATACTCAAATTTCAGAGGTGGGAAAGTTCATTTTCCATCACGCTTTGTCAGTTAAACTTTCTTCACAGCCAGTTAGTATCTCAATTATTTTCTTTTGGTACATTTTCAACAACAGCCTTAAATCTTGGTACTTTAATGACACACTAGTGGCTTGAAAACAAACAAAGACTCTACAGTTGGTTGGTTCTTAAGCAAGAACTAACTGGAGAGCAGAGTAAACATTCCAGATTTAAAAAAAAAGCATCTTAAGGGTGATACAGGAAACCAGCTCCTAATATTTGCTCATGATAGCTTGAGATTGCATTGTCTTTTGTGGCTATAGGATCCGCTCACAATGCTCTAGTTGTCAGTGGATCAGAACTCAGAGCTTTGACACATACCATGGTCATTATAAAGTCAGGATTTGGAGCAAAGGGGCTCATCATGGTTGAGTATTTGAGGACAGCTTCTCTGTGAAGAAGGATTAAAAGAGTGGGTACCTTACGGGCAGCATCAGTGGCTAGGATGGAAATTAGCTACCAGAGCCAGAATCAGCAAACATTTTCTGTACGTGGCCATGTAGTAAATATTTTAGGTTTTGTTGGCCACATGGTCTCTATTACAGCTATTCAGCTCTGATATTGCAGCAGGAATGGAGCCAGAGACAATATGTAAATAAGCGAGCAAGGCTATGTTCCAGTAGCATTCTGTTTACGAACACTGAAATTTGAATTTCATATAATTTTCACGTGTCAAGAAATATTATCCTTTTGATTTCCCTCAACCATTTAAAAATGTAAAAACCATTCTTAGTTTCCAGGATATAGAAAAACAGACAATGGGAGTTCCCTTCGTGGCTCAGTGGTTAACGAATCCGACTAAGAACCATGAGGTTGCGGGTTCGATCCCTGGCCTTGCTCAGTGGGTTAAGGATCTGGCGTTGCCGTGAGCTGTGGTGTAGGTTGCAGACGCGGCTCAGATCCCGCGTTGCTGTGGCTGTGGCGAAGGCCAGCAGCTACAGCTCCTGTTAGACCCCTAGCCTGGGAACCTCCATATGCCGCGGGTGCGGCCCTACATAAAGGCAAAAAGACAAAAAAAAAAAGACAGAAAAACAGACAATGGCTGGTTTGGTCTTTAGGTGTAGTTTTTTTCACTCTGGACTAGAATAAAGGCTGCTTTGACTTCCTTCCATGGCTAAAGTGTGTGCTTCTCATAATCTAGTGACTTCCAAATTTCAGTCATTGTCACACTGACTTCAAAGGGTTTGCTTTGTTTTCCCACATTTTTTCATGTTTCTATTGAAACAGAGTCTCATCTTAAAAAACTTTATGCGCTGTTGCATTTGATCTTCTGAGTAAATCCAGGCCAAATGCGTTACTACTTAAATAGTAATTACTAAAATGAAAGAAATTTAGCTTTTTACCTAAAAGCACATCACATATCATGCCGACTCAGTAACTTCTGGTAATTTAAAAAATTGAGGTGTAACTTCTAATAAAGTACCCAAATCTTAACCACGAGAGCTTATTGAATTTGCACATATGTACTGTTAGGCTGCCTTGTAAATTGCTCAGCCTTGAGACCAATGAAAGAGCCTGGAGACAGTGACAGAGACATCGGTGCTTTATTGGACAGGAAATCTTAAGCAAAATGTCCTGGAGTGACACCCTACCATTAAGCACTGGTAGGATATGTCAACCTCTTGGCTACTCAGGGGAGAAGGCTACCATTCTTTGGGGGTTTGACATCAGGTTGGCTCCTCAGTTACCAGGGAAACTGGCAGGGGGCAGGCTTATAGGCAGTTACTGATTAAGCATATGATTAAGAGGACTGGATAGTCATATAAGTGAAGCAGGGCCTGGTCGAGCAGAGGATATCCAGAGAACAGAGCAGCCATCCTGAGTGTACGCCTTAATGAAACCACTGCTCAGATGGAATGCAGAATTTCTAGCTTCCAGATGGGTCCCTTGTACCCCCTCCTAGTCATTCCCACCCCTCTTGGGTGATCACCTCTCCACCTCTGCAAACAGAGCTTAATTTTCCTCTCTTCTATAGCTTCATGTAATTGGAAATACATGGTATGTATTCTTTCCAGTCTGAGTTTTTTGGTCAGCCTTATGTCTGCTGTTGCATGTAGTGGTGGTTCTTCACTGCTATGCAACCTTTCATTGTATTAACAAGCCACTCTACTTGGCCATCTAGTGTTGAACCTTCGGGTTTTTTCCTAGGTTTTGGATGCTGTGCATTATTAGGCTGCTGTGAACATTCTCATACATGTGTTTGGTTGACATACACTCTTGTTTCTGTTGCATAGCCTTGTGTTTTTCAGATTGTTGGAGACAAGGCTATTTCTTGCCAGAATTGTTAAATAAAAATAAAACAAAGTTAACACATACACAGCATTTATCCTGTGCCAAACACTGTTCTGAATCCTTTGGCTATATCATCCCTTCTAGCTAGGGTGAGGAGGATTATCGTCTTCATTTTACAGATGAGGAAACGGAAGAACAAAGTGACGGGATGGAGCATTTGGTCAGGGTCGCTGGCTAGTAGCTTACAGAGCTTCAATTTCTTTCTTTTTTTTTTCTTTTAAAATTTCTAGTGGTTCACTCTGTTCATATGATTTTCTGTGACTATTTTTTTTTTGTCTTTTTAGGTCTATACCTGTGGCATTTGGAGGTTCCCAGGCTTGGGGTCCAATTGGAGCTGCAGCCACTGGCCAATGCTGCAGCCACAGTAACACAGGATCCGAGCTGCGTCTGTGACCTGCACCACAGCTCGTGGCAACACCAGATCTTTAATTCACTGAGCAAGGCCATGGGTCGAACCTTCGTCCTCATGGATACTAGTCAGATTGGTTTCCACAGAGCCACAACGGGAACTCCAACATGTTCTTTTTAATTCAATATTATGTCTATAATATTGGTTTACTTTGCATATAATTTTAGATAATTCAGTTTCACTAATAAGTGAGATTCTGTTCTCTTAATTTGTCAAGATTTTTTACCCATTCTTGAATTAATGCACATTAGGTTTTTTACCACCCCCCCCCGATTTTTTATTTTTTTATTTTTTTTGGCTACATATGGAATTCCTGAGGAAGGGATCAGATCCATGCTGCAGTTGTGACCTAAGCTATAGCTGCAGCAACGACTGTGCTGGGCTGGGGACTGAACCTGTGTCCCAACTCCCAAGATGCTGTCAATCCCGTTGTGTCACAGAGGGAACTCCTTCAGTTTCTTTCTGACTCTGTCTTTCCAATTCTCTCTGTCTCTCATTGAGAATGTCTTTTGAGAATTCCTGCTGTGGCTCAGTGGGTTATGAACCTAGCATAGTGTCCATGAGGATGCAGGTTCCAATCCTGGCCTTGCTCAGTGGGTTAAGGATATGGCAGTGCTGCAAGCTGCGGCAGATGTGGCTTGGGTCCTGTGTTGCTGTGTAAAGAAAAAGGAAAAGAAAAAAGAATAAAGAATAAAAAAGAATGTCTTACAAATATTGATCAGATTAATTACAATAATTTCTTCAAATGGTTCCATTGTGTAGAACCCTGTGCCAAAGCGTGGGTGAATGGGGAACAGCACTGTAAACTGACCTCCAGGAGCTCACAATTTGAGCTGGAATTCGAACCCAGGACATATGGCTCCAAAGGCGCTGCTCCTAAAAATTGTGCTAAATAAAACAAGCTTCACCTTGGTCAGCTTTTCCCTGTCCCTTTCAGCACATCTTCCCCCCACTCTTCCTGGGCTCTTTGCCTCCCCATGGGGCCAGGCTGCCTTCCATGGGCTCTCTGTTCTCTTTCTGATGGGTCAGTTTTGTTTTGCACCCCCACCCATCTAAGTGTGAAAGGGACAGAACTGGGTGGCCTTTAGAAAACTGGGCTCTAGTATCACTTGCTTGGATTTAACCCTTGGCTTCAGTCCTAAGTGTGCAACCCTTTCAGGTGTCCTCATCCATTAAACAGAGAAAATATCAGGTGAGAATTAGATGGGGAATGCATACACAACTCACAACACAGTGATTGACACACAGGAAGTTTTCATTAGATACAATCAGCTGTTGTGTTTATTATTTATTCTGGTTGTTATTCAAAATGAGTGTTATTAGGGCCATTAAGTAATTAACTAATTGTCTTTCTAGGGCCGCATCTGAGGCATATGGAAGTTCCCAGGCTAGGGGTCAAATCAAAGCTGTAGCCACTGGCCTACACAGCCACAGCAATGCAGGATCCAAGCCACATCTGTGACCTACACCATAGCTAATGGCAATGCTGCATCCTTAAACCACTGAGTAAGGCCAGGGATCGAACCTGCATCCTCATGGATACTAGTCAGGTTCATTATCACTGGGCCACAGTGGGAACTCCTCATTAGGACCTTTTAAATGAATGGCTGGGCAGCTGAAAGTCTTCCCTTGTTAATACCTCTAGAACAGAAAATCCCTTAATAACTCCAAGAGTTGATCTTTAATAGTATAACCAGGCTGTGGAAATATGTGGGGGCAGGGATTCCTGTACCCACTGCCTTCAGTTGCACCTTTGCTAGGAGCCAGCCTACATTAGGAACTCGGGTAAATACCTTGAACCCCAAAGTGAGATCCTCAAGTAGTTTAACACCCACCTAGAGGAAAATAGCAGAGAGCCTAGAGCCTTTTGCTTTGACTTTGTTAATCTGTGTGGTTTTTTGAAGCCCACAGAGGGTATTTGTAGGGCTTTCCAATTTTCAGGCTATAACAGGAGAACAAGTGAGTTTGAGCTCTTGGGGCTTTAAAGAACACCCACGAATCTGAGCACGTGAACGGGAGCCAGCAGCACCTTGGTCCTCCGATTTTCAGCTCAAGCCATTATTAATTCCCTCTGAATGCAGCGGCACACACAGATGAGTAAGAGTTGATAACAGCATCCTGTGTGCTTGCTGGTCTGGTCCCAAACACTTTGTAAATGCAGCGGGATGGGGGTGGGGGAAAGCAGGGGTGTTCATTGCACAGAAAAAAAAGTCAAGACCTGATATAGTGTTGCTCATCTCACTTCGCATTTAATGCTACTCTTTTGCATTTAATTAGTGGCCAGTAGTTAAATCAGGCATAGGTAACATAGGTAACCTTTTGGTCGTGTCCTTGAACTGCTATAGTCTTTTAATCATGGCCATCCCTCCCCCCTTCTTTTGATGTACTATTCTGCAGGCAAATAAAAAGACCCATATTTGATTCGATGGGACTGGTGAAAGTGGAAGGGGAATTTTGGTTTGCAAGTCTTTCCTGATGTTTCATGATTAAAGGGCCCCTGGCAGGTGAAGAAAAGGAAATTGACTTGTATACCCTTTACGAGAGGGCTTCTCTTTAATGTCTCGGAAAGTGGGAAACAGACAAGGGGGAAAAATAATAGAATGGCAATAATGGAATAAAGGTGTGGGAAATATTCCGTGAGCCTTGACCAAAAGAATGAAGGAGAAGGATCAGTGATTCGCTCGAACGTGGCAGATGAGACATTGATCCAGGGGAGCTTACGGGTCGGGGGGGGTGATGCCTCGGAGGTGAGGTGCAGAGAATTGAAATGATTTGACAGCGCTTGGGCTGGTGAGCTGGGTGCTAAAGCCCTCTGCGTGGGTAAGAAACCTCTTTCTACAAATAACGGTTTTGCGCAAGGCAGCCCCATCTGCTGACACATACATCCCAACATACAGACACCCTCCCCAGGAAGGTCTGCGGCATTTTATTTTTCTATTTAGCCTTGGCTGACATACTGCTATAAATGAAGCCATCTGCTTTTCTGGTCCCTAGCTTGCTACCCCAGGAAGGTACATTTCTGTGTCTCCCCTGTTTATTGATTCTCTGATTTCTTTATAAGCTGTATAGTGGGCAGTGGTGTCCAGTACATACAAGACTTACAGATATTTGTTGGACAAATGATTTGTAAGGGGGATTCTCCTGTGCTGAAGCCTTGCTCTATATTTAGGGGATCCTATTCTATGGATCTAGCTTCCAGTTGATGTTTGGGGAGTGTGTGTCTTTAGACAGATCATTTAACCTCTCCCACAGCTTCTGTTTCTCCAGCTGTAAAAAACAGAGTTGATCATACCCATCACCTAGGGTGGATGTGAAGGACAAATGACCCAGCAGGGGACCTTGTTCAGCACGGTGCCTGAAACATAATGTCATTGTCCTCTTTCTCTTTACTTTCTCAGTCCGAATGCCACAGGGAATATAAATCTTAAAAAAAAAAAAAAAAGTTCTCTTAGTGGCTCAGCGTTAACGAACCTGACTAGTTTCCATGAGGATTCGGGATAGATTCCTGGCCCCATTCAGTGGGTTAAAAATCTGGTGTTGCTGTTGCTGTGAGCCGTGGTGTAGGTCTCTGTCTCAGCTTGGATCCCAAGTTGCTGTGGCTGTGAACTCTGATTCGACCCCTAGCCTGGGATCTTCCATATGCTGCAGGTGTGGCCCTAAAAAGGAAAAAAAAGAACAAAAAAAGAACATTTGACTATAATTGGAGAGCACCTCTTAATTGTTGATATTTTGTCTTTGTCTTATGAGAAGGTGATAGAGACATGGGCGAAAGAAGCAATAAATCTCCAAATGCAGGCTTCTATAGAGGAAAAAAAATGGATTATAGAGGATTAATCTTTACAGTTCATTTTATCGATTGGCTTGGCATAATTGCTCTTCTCTCCAACATCAGCTGTATCTTTGCTCTCTGTGGCAGGCTGCTTAGAATGTGAAGTGCCCTTACTGTGTTTCAGGGCTACTGTTATTGAAATGTAAATTAAGCAGAAGAGAAAGATACAGAGTTTGCCCCTCTTTTTGGGAATGTGAAATTAACCTGAGCAAATAGTTCAGGCAACATCTATCATCAAGCCTTTTGTACATGCTTAGTCATTTAATGAGAGAGAAAAGTTGATGTTCACCAAACAGGTACCATGTGTTAAACTACCCTTTTAATGATGTTTTATTAGGACCAGCCTATGAGGTTGGAGCAATGGAATCTGATTGCACATGGGATTTGGTGTTTAATTAAGTGTGTAAAAGAAGACTTGTGTATAGTCAGAATTACTCCTCGAATAATCCCATAAAATATTTTTGTATACAAGCCTATAAAAGAGTCGCTATCCCCAGGGCTTGAGAATCTCTGAGCTAGTCCATGGAAGGGAACAAAAGGTATGTCTCCATGCAGAAATCTGGGCATTCAAATTTATTGAATACATGAATGTTGAATGAATTCTGCTTATAACTATCAAAGTTCTATAGATGGGTGATGGGTTGAGAATTCTTAAGTATTTCTCTGACTTACAGTGTTGGCTTCCTTCTCTTTTATAGTCTTCAGCCTCTTTAACCTAAATCTATCCTACCAGATTTGTTGTTGTGAGGTTTAAACACTATCATGGAGACAAATCTGACCTTGGTTACATTCTGAAGTAAGTGGTATATTAAATGTGCCTCTAATGACTTCATCGTGCTCTTAGGGGCCTCATTTTTATGGAGAAGCTGGAGTGTGCTAAGTGACTTGCCAAGGTCATCCTCACTGACACTAGGGTTGCTCTGCGTGATCCCTGCCTCCTAGCGTTCACACCTTTCTGTGACTGCCTGCCCTTGAATGTGGGCAGGACCTGACTTGCTTCTAACCAGTGCAATACGAAGGCGATGGGATGTTACCCCATTACGATGATGCTACATTTGTAAATTCTGTTGGTGGCAGGCTGGCTCTAGAGACTCTCTGAGGGCTTGGATCTGTAAACGGGCATGATGGGAAAGACATGCGGCAGAGAAATCCAGATGGCCTTTAGAAGCTGAGGGCAGCTGAGCTTGAGAACCAGAATACAGTCCTGAGGCTGTCAGTCCTGCAGCCACAAGGACGAGGGAATGAATGTTGCCAACAGCCATGCGAATGGGTAAGTAGACTCTTCCCTGCTTGAGCCTCAGGATAAGAACCCAACCCTGCTTGACTTCTTGACTGCAGCTTTATGAGACCGTAAGCAGAGCACCCAGCTAAGCCAAGGAACTGTGAGCTCATCCACGTTTGCTGTTGGAAGTCACTCGGTAGTCATCTGTTAAGCAGTGATAGGTATCACATACAGTCCCACAAATAGTGAGTGTCAGGATTGGAACCCAGTTCCATCGGAGGGTAGACACAAGGCTCTTAGCAGATCTGGAGGGAACTTAAAGTCATCCTTTGCAGCTGCGTTTTGGTGGATGTCTGGCTTTTGTATGTATCCCTGGCAAGTGGGCATCCAGCTCCGGTGGGACTCTTCCAGACTGGTGTAATTAATTGTCTTTTGAGGCATTTGTGTTCTTTTTGGACAACTTCCTATTTCATTGATCAATTGATTCATTTACTTATTCAATACAAGCATTTCCTGAGAGCCTCTTTAGTGCTAGGCAGTGTGCTAGGTACTGGGGGGGTGGGTGAGGGCAATCAATGGCCATGGATTCTGCCCTATAGAACTGACTTGTCATAATTATTAAACACTTATTTCTACACGGCCACGCATTTTATCTTGCTCTATTTTTCCAAGTCCTAGTTCTGCCCAATGAGCTCCAAAGAATATTTCTAATCCTTTTTCCATTAGACCGCACTTTAGATAATAAACACTGTTGTCATTTTGTCCCCCTGAGTCTTTTTTTTCAGGATTGTTAACCTCCCAGTCACTTCCACCATTTGGCATATGGCTTTGTCTTTAGTTGTACAGCCTAATATGGTAGCCATGAGCCAGAAGTGCCTCCATGCATTTGAATTCATTAGAATTAAACAAAATTGGAAAAATTCAGTTTCTCAGCCATATTTGCCACATATCAGGAGCTCAGTAGCCACATGTGGGGTAGTCACTGCTGTACTGAAATAGAATATTTCTTCATGGCAGGAAGTAGTCTGGGTCAGGCTTGGCTAGAATTTCTTCTCCATCCTGGGTACAGATGCTGAATGAATACTGAGATTCTCACATTGAACAGAATGCTATAATACCTTTCATTCTGTTCTAATTCAGAGTATAAGTGATCTATATCTGTTCTCTAGTTTTAAGTACTATACTTTTATTAATGAAACGTAAGATCAAGGTAAAAAATTTTAGCAGTAATCCTAGATTTCTCATTTTTTTTCTCTCTTTCTTTTCTTATTTGGGCCACCCCATGGCATATGGAGTTCCCAGGCTCGGGGTCAGATACAGTTGCCACATACACCTCAGCTGCGGGAGCACCAGATCCTTTAACCCACTGCGGTAGGCCTGGGATTGAACCTGCATCCTGGTCCTGCAGAGATGCCACCGATCCTGTTGTGCCACAGCTGGACTTCCCTTATGTTCCTCGTTTTAAATTCAAAGTCAGTAAGACATTTATGGGCAATCTTTACCCCGGTGATACTAGCGAACATTGTTTCTTTTTTCCTAAACTTGTCTGCTTCTATTTTTAGACCCAAGCTTTTATAGTTTGCCTTTACCCCTAGAGAATTTAATTTTGTTACCTTTCAGTGGATTGGTCACTGTATTGGAGTTCTTTCAATTTTCTCTCCAGTATTTCAGAATTGTGGTTATCCTTCCAAGCTTCAGTTCATTCCCAGATTTGAGTATAGTGCTGGAAACATTGACGTCTAAGTTATCGATAAGGAGATGAACAGAATGGGGCTCTGGATGGAGCCCCGTGGTATATACCATTACAAACTGCATTTTAAATTGACAGAGAGGAGTTCTCACTGTGGCTGAGCACGTTAAGAACCTGACACAGTATCCCTGAGGATGTGGGTTCCATCCCTGGCCTTTCTCAGTGATTTAAGTATCTGGCGTTGCTGCAAGCTTCAGTGTTGCTGCAAACTGCAGTGTAGGTCACTGATGTGGCTCAGATCTGGCATTACTGTGGCTGTGGTGTAGGCCTGCAGCTTTAGCTCCACTTTGACCCCTAGCCTGGGAACTTCCATATGCCACAAGTATGACTCTAAAGAGGGGAAAAAATTGATGGAGATATAATTAAGCAGCACTTTGAGAGGAAAACATTAAGTGACTTATTCACCCTACTTGTTTTCATTATGTCTAGCCTATATTTCTTTATATTTTTACGTTAGAGTTTTATGAAAAACTTAGAATATCTTGCTGAATTCCTTGATGACCATAACAGTCTCTTGATTATCACTTTCAGGGAGTAAGAAGAAAGGGAATGAGCATTGCCTGGTATGAATTATTGTTGAATCCTTGCGTATTCTAAGCAATCATTACTGCTCCGTTGCTGCCCCCCCCCCAAGTTAATAATGGCATTTGAAGAATTTTTTTGGTGAGACTGGCAGATGCTTACTGATTTATAATTGATGGAACATTTATTATCCATTCCTCTTTATTTGCTGGTGTTGTCTCCTATTCTTCGGTTCTATTTTGTTTGCCAGTGATGTTTTTGCCACCTACCACCTCATGCCATCAGTAGCATGGAGCTGAATTCATCAGGGCCAGGAACCTCAGACTCATTCAGAGGGGGCAGGCGCTCTGACAGTCTCAGCACCTGTTTTGGACACCCCAATTTCCTCTTACCAGGGTCCTCTGTACTCGTTACAGAAAGCATCTCATGTCTCCTGACAGAATACAGATGCAGACTGAGCTTGGATCATTCCTCTTGCTGTCACCCATGAGTGTCACACCACGCTCTCCGATCAGGAAACCAATGTCTTTTTGTTGTTCTCCTTGCCCTGAGCATAACAAAAATAGCCCTTTTGTAGTCCCGTGGGTTTCTGCTGGGCTCAGCTCATTCCGGCCTTTTGCCTTCCTGACACTCCTATCAGAAGCCAGAAGATTTTTCATTTGAGGATCAAGGCATATTCTAAAGCAGATGACTTTACAGGCGCCTGCTAGATGGAAGACTATTGAGAATGATGGTTGGTGCGTATCTTTGCCTTCACCTTCTCTTTGTACAATGAGCATTAATTTCTTGGACTACTTTGGGTATTAGTGGAAGATCACTTTCTCTAAACCATCTCTCCTGTGGCTCCCCCCCCCCCTTGGTTAAAAGCATTTTATTGAGACCCTTTTATGATAAGTGCGGTATGTTGTGGGAGCTGGTTTTCAGTTGGTGGTGAGTTCTGATAAGACACAGGGTTTTCACTGTAGTGGGGCTTCCCACACCTTCAAAATGCCATCATCTGGCCAAGTCTGCTGTTCGGTTCCCACGGATTTAACAAAGCCTTAGAGCTTATGGTCAGGAGTGAGACTCTGGAGTCAGACCCTGGCTGGTTGAAATCACTGCTTCCCTTCTTATCAACCCTATGCCCTTGGTCAAATGATTAACCTTGAAGTATTTGCGTGTCCTCTGAGGAGGTCCCTACCTTGGCAAGGCTGTGGCAAGTCTCTGAGTTAATGTTCAGAGCCAGCTTTAAGCATTGCATTTGGCACACAGATCCTGCTAAATAAAAGCCACAGTTATGATTTGCATACCAGGTCTTCCAAGGCTAAAAGGCCCCAAATAATTAAAACTGAAGAGCAGTCAGGTGGCACGATCTTCAGTTATACCCAGAGTGGGGCACATAAAATCAATACCTGATTTTCTGTTACATTGATTGACATCTCATCACCCAGGATGCGAGAAGGAACCAAGATGCAGAGCTGGCTTGGCCTCTCGGAGGCCACATCCTGTTTCCTTACCTGACCAGCCATGTGCACAGAATGTTATTTCAGTCCGCAGGTACTGATTCCCACTTGTTTCCTTATCTTCTCTTTCTGGGATGTGAAAGTATGTTATGGTTTACTGTTGTTCTGTTCTTTCCTAAATGCACTGGGACTCCAGGCAGTTTGGGATTTTTTCAACTTTGGTTCAAGCACTATGAAACTCCAAGTTCAGTGATCATGGATGAAAATGTGATGGGGAAGAGAAAAAAAAAAGGGGAAAAGAAACGCTTTGGTTTGATTGAAAGTCTGCCTAAAGAGAAGACCCCGTGTATTGTCCAGAGCTCAATACCATCCATCCGAAAGCAAATTTCCATAGTATACTTGTTCTCTGACAGAGCAGAACTCGAGTTTGTAATAAATGCCCCTCCCCCACCCCTGCTCACCCTCTGGGGAGTTGAACTGACTGGCGCTCTAATTGGCTTCTTTGCACCTCAGGGCCTTTGCTCATGCTGTGCCCTCTATTTAAAAGCTCTTCCTTTGTATGTCTCAGGGGCTGATTGTTCATCTGTCTGGCTCCAAATCAAAGTGATAATTTCTAGCTCCCCTTGCTAAGTTACCTTCTCTGTCCTCTCCCTTTTCCTCATCATTCTTTCTCCTGTTATCTCTTTCTGTCAATTTCGGGAATACTCATTTCTCAGATGGCTGTTGTTGGAATATAGGGTGTAAGAGGGCACAGAACTCGCCTCTCCTGCTCACGCCTCTGTCCCAGTGCCTGGAGGCAGTGTTTAGTGCATAGGTGGGGCTCAGAAATATTTGGTAAGTGAATGAATTTAAAAATTCAGAGCAGATATAGGTGAGGAAGATGAAGAGGTACAAATGTTCAGTTACAAAATAAACAAGTCACAGAAATGTACAGCATGAGGAATATAGTCAACAACTATATAATATCTCTGTATGGTGATATGTAGTAACTAGACTTATCATGATGATCATTTTGAAATGTATCAAATCATTGTTATATATCAGGAACTAATAAAGTGTTATAGGTTGATTATAGTTCAGAAATACACAGACTCACAGAAAAAGAGGTCAGATTTGTGGTT
This sequence comes from Catagonus wagneri, assembly GCA_004024745.2. Classification (NCBI taxonomy): domain Eukaryota; kingdom Metazoa; phylum Chordata; class Mammalia; order Artiodactyla; family Tayassuidae; genus Catagonus; species Catagonus wagneri. Next base: position 51,661,286 of record PVHT021183699.1, on the reverse strand, counting down.
ACCAGAGGGGAAACTGGAGGAAGGTGATCAAAACGTACAAACTTTAAATTACAGGATAAATAAGTACTACGGAAGTAATGTACTACATGGCAAAGATAATGAACATAATGTTCTACATTATGTAGGAAAGTTGTTAAAAGAGTAAATTTTAGTAGCTCTCATCAGAAGGAAAACTATTTTTTCTGTGTCTTTAATGTTGTATCTATACCACATGATGGATGTCCACTGCCCTTATTGTGGTCATTTCATGATGTATTTAAGTCAGATCATAATGCGGTGCACTTTAAATGTATATGGTGCTGTATGTCAGTTATGTCTCAGTAAAACTGGAAGAAAAAAAAGAAAGAAAGCTACACGGGAAGCTCCTATAGAAGAGAAAAGCTTCCATTCCTCCTTCGCTCTGGGTAGCAGAAGCTCTGGTACCTCGTGTCCTAGCGCTCAGCTCCCCACAGCTACGGAGGACCGTCCTGTGTACATTCACGGTAGCTCTGTGGGGAGCAGAGGACATGGGGTACCAGCTGGGATGAGCGACTCCTATTCTGTCCCTCACATTTGCCAGGCATCATCCCATCTTCATCCTGGACCTTCCCTGAGGCAGTGGTGTACAAGCAAAGAGGGCCCAGAAAACCTGGGAGTCATTGCTTCTGATGGAAACCTGATGTGCGAATGCCCCCACCTCCTGTCCTTGGGTGGCTGCTTCTGAGAGCCATTCTCTACTCTTCTTGGGAGGCCCTGGGGGAGCCCAGCCACCATTACTCACTCACATCAGCAACCTCAATCGCATGCTCTTACCTTACGTCCTTGTCTCAGTCTCTGCTTTGGGGAGGTCTCGCCCTGAGACTCCATTCACATTGATAACTTCACTTCGTTGTTGCCTGACCTTTGTCATAGATACTTACAGCATAAATTAGAAAACATTTTATGCACCTCTTTATGAATGTTTACATGCTCATGTATTCTATCTCTTTCAGGATGATAGGGGTCTTGTTCCCCTGGGCCTTCTGAGACATCTTATCCTCAAACTCTAGAAACTTCATCTCCTTTTTCTTACAGCTGTTACCTGAGCCATCCACCGACTTCCCACTTTCCTAGGTTCTTTATGAAGACACAGTCGTGGAATGCAGCTTACTTTTGCTTTCCCAGGCTACGTGTATTTATAGCACTGGCTTCTAGATGGTGGGCCAACTTTTGGAGGTACTTGCTTTTTTTTTTTTTGCTTTTTAGGGATGCACCCATGGCATATGGAAGTTCCCAGGCTATGGGTCAAATCAGAGCTGAAGCTGCCAGCCGATGCCACACCACAGCAACACAGGATCTGAGCCGCATCTGCGACCTACACTACAGCTCACAGCAACTCCAGATCCTTAACCCACTGAATTATGCTGGGGATCGAACCCATGTCCTCACGGACACTAGTCAGGTTTGTTACCCCTGAGCCACAGTGGAACTTCTGGGAGTGCTTGCTTTGAATTAGACTTTCTGAAGGACTCTCTGTGGAGATAATGAGGCCATATTTACACTTGCATGTTGTGGAATACATTACAGATAGTGGTTGCAAGAAGTACTTGAAATGACGGTGCTTTCTCTACAGGGCATACTGCTTTTTTTTTAAACACCTTCCCCAAATCATTCTGCAACTCTTAGCCTGGTACTTTTGTGACTGGTTTATGCCCTTACACAGAAGTCATTACATCATTTGTCAGTTTTCTTTCAAACATTGTGTGTTAGTCCTGGCAGAATTGTTAGGCAAAGGTTCAGCTTACGTAGGGTGGGGCTGGGGAAAAGAGACAAGACAGCTGTGATGTTACACATTGGAGATATGGTTTTAGACATTAGTGTGTTAATCCTTTAACCTCTTCATTGCCATGAGTCCTTCGGGAGGTTTGGTGAAGCCAGTGGATCCCGTCTCAAAATAATGTTTTAAAACCCCTGAAACAAAAGGATTATAAAAAGAAGCCAACTCTACAGAAATGTAGTGATCAAAACATGAAAAGATTTTGTGATGTAGAACACGTGCTTCTGTATGAATGCATTAAACAACATGATCTTCAGGCAGGTCTGTTAACTATATACTTATGAGGTTGTGATGGGCACCTGTTTGAGGTATCTGCAAAACTGCGATGTGACTTGAAAATAGCTGTGCTTTCTGTTTGGGATCAAGTCATAGGAACTGCTCAGTATCCCTCTGGTATGTGGCTGACATGCATAATCGAAGGCAATGAGTTTCAAATAGGAGTCAGCGAAAATGACGATGTCATTTTTTTACCCTCATGCCAGTTCATGGACCCCTGAATTCTATCCGAGGACCCCAGATTCAGAAGCCCCGTTCTCAGGATTGGCAGGTGCTTTTAGGCCCAGGCCGAAGCTTTTGTTTGCTAGACAGGTGGTGGTCTTTTGTTCCAGGATCTGGCTCATGAGAGATGCTTGGCATGCACCGGTTGTAGGAAAGCATCGCCTCGCACTGCACCTGCCGTTATTACAGGTCAGGGAGTGTTAATGACGAGAGTGATGATGCTGGGATGTTATCTCTCAGGATTTCCATCTCTGCTTTGTTTTTTTTTTTTGGTTCCTTTCATTTATTGTAGAAATGACCATTGATTGGGAGAACCAATGGTGTCTGAAATTACTTAGTAGATTGAAAGTACTTTGAAAGTGATTTTACTAACTTGGTTTGTCAGGTTTTTGCAAGCAGGATCTGTTCACTGATTACTCCTCTGTAGAATGTCATAGGGTAAACAAGCCTCCTTTTTGTTTTGACGTTGTTTTTCTGTCCAGTAGACTTCTCATACCTAGATACAGAAATGTATACACACGAGATAAAAGTATAAGTGAAAGCCCGTAAGACAAGATTATAACTAGATTGTACATGTATCAATTGAGCTGTATAAATATTAGCTGAAAAAAATGGTGTGTGTAAAAGGGAGGGAGGGGTACATGCCCATTTTTAAAAAATTATTGAAGTATAGTTGATTTACAGTGTTGTGACAATTTCTGCCTTACAGCAAAGTGACCCATGCATGCCCATTTTTAGATACTGGAAAGGTGGTGTACCCAGTAGTTGAGAGGGCAGTTTCTGGAATGTAGGCTAAGATCCCAGCTCTGCCACTTGGTCACTGACCTTGGGCAAGTCATATAACTTCCCTGAATCCATATTTGCTCCTCTGTGAATGAGGATAATCATAGCAACTAAAGGCATGTGGAGAAGATGAAGTGAGTCAATGTATAGAAAACTCTTAGAATAGAGCCAGGCTTTTTTATTTTTAAAAAAAATTTTTACTGTGCCCTAGGCATTCAGAAGATCATGGGCCAGGGAGCAAACCTGAGCCACAGCAGTGACATTGTTGGATCCTAACCCAGTGAGCCACCAGGGAGCTCCTAGAGTAGAGCCAGGCATTAATATGGGTTCTGGAAGTAGTTGGACGCTGCTGCTTTTAATCATGATAACAACTCATGTTAATACAGGTGGGGTCCACAGAGCACTTCTCTGTACTAGGCCTCATTTGAATACACAGTAACCGAGTAGCTATTTTAACATCCATATTTAAGATGAAAAAACTTGAGGTTCAAAGAGTTTCAATGATTTGTCCATTGAAAGGATTGGAAACCATGCAGACAAGAACCCAGACTTTGGCATGGCCAGATGTCTCTCCACATTCCAGTGGGTAACGCTTCATCTGTTTTTTATTTATTCATTTATTTGTTGGGGGTGGGCTGCACTTGTGACATATGGAAGTTCCCAGGCTAGGGGTCGAATCGGAGCTGCAGCTGCCAGTCTGTGCCACAACCACAGCAATGCCAGATCTGAGCCTCATCTGTGACCTACACCACAGCTCATGGCAACAGCAGATATTTAATCCATTGAGTGGGGCCAGAGATCAGACTTGCATCCTCATAGATACTAGTTTGGTTCATTACTGATGAGCTATGACGGGAAATCCTCCCATTGTATTTATAGAGTTGCTGAAGTGAGCTTTTGCAGTTCGTTTCAGATTTTAAAAATTAAGAGAACTGTTGCTTCAGGCGCCCAGCACTATCCTATGGAAATTTCTGCAATGGTGGAGATGTTCTGTATCTGGGCTGCCACAGCAGTCACCATGTGGAGCTACTGAGCACTTGAACTAGCACTAGTGCCCTTGATGAATTCAATTTTATTTTACTTTTTTCGTTTAAAAAATTATAGTTGATTTACAATGTTGTGCCAATTTCTGCTGTACAACAAAGTGACCCATTTGTACATACATTCTTTTCTCATACTATCATTGATCATGGTCTCTCCTGAGACTGGATATAGTTCCCTGTGCTGTACAGTAGGACCTCATTGCTTATGCATTCTACATGTAATAGTTTACATGTATTAACCCCAAACTCCCTGTCCATCCCACTGTCACCCGCCCTTCTCCTTGGCAACCACAAGTCTGTTCTCTGTGGATGAACTCAATTTCAAATGTGACTTCATTTAAATTTGTTTAAATGGCCACACGTGGCTTGGTAGCTACCAGCTGGACAGTACAGAGTTGCCTGTGTTGAAAGGCTGAGGTAGGAAGCCCAGCGCCACTACTGATGAGCTTTGCAGCCTGGGGAAGGCAATTCCTGCAGCTCAGTTTCCCTGCCTATGAAATGGGACTGTTTTCTTTGGATTCTATTAAAAATCCCCTCCGTTGAGGCCAAAGATGAAACCTATTCTTATTTTTAAAAACGTTACAGCCATGCTCGTGGAATGCAAGGGAAGGGAGGTAGGCAGGCCAAGGACAGGCTGAAAATAGAATGATGTGATCCTTCAAGGATCCTGCTTTCCTGGGTCATTTCTGCTCTTTGCAGATCTGTGAGATCTCATCACTGGGAAGATAAGTTTCCTTTGTCCCCCCCTGTATGTGATGAGAGAAGGATGGCCATCCCACAGCCCCAAAGGTCTGTCTCCCTCCTTCCACGGTTTATTCCAGAATGATCAGGTGTTTCTTAGTCTCAATTTTAAGTCTCAGGAAGAGGAAACTTCCCTTGGTTGATATTAGAATTTTACGGTTTCTGCTTCCCTGGCCCCAGATACCAAAGGTACTTTGGCATTGACTATAATTGATGGGTTTTTCAGGGACCTCTGGTATTTTAATTAAAGGGTGAAAGTCCTGTGGGTCACAAGGATAAATCTGCATGGTGTGCATTTTTATGTATGCAGTGGATTATGATAATCTTAGTTTTCACATTGCTCCCTTTGGGGAATGAAGAGTCCATTTATTATCCTGAGGGCCTCACCTCGTCCTTGGAAAGGGAGGTCATTCTTCTTGGTCTCCTGTGTTTTTCTGCTTTGAAAGTCTCCTAAAGTGGAGTTGCTGCTGTGACTCAGCAGGTTAAAAACATAACTAGTATCCATGAGGATGCGGGTTTGATCCCTGTTCTTGCTCGGTGGGTTAAGGATCTGGTGTTGCCTCAAGCTGCAGCCTAGGTTTCAGATGTGGCTCAGATCCTGCATTGCTGTGGCTATGGTATAGGCCTGCAGCTGTAGTTCCAATTTGATCCTTAGCCAGGGAACTTCCATTTGCTATAGGTGTGGCCATAAAAGAAAAATGAATGAATGAAAAAATGAATGAATGAATGAATGAATGAATAAATCTCCTAAAGCATGTGATGGAATTAGGCGATTGTGACCCAATATTTCATCATATGGGCACAGGTGCTGCCAGGATGTTTCCCTGATGCCCACCTGAAGCGTGATTAGTAAAGTCTTTGTGAAAATGGGAACAAGACATAGAAATTTCCTCAAACTCAGTTTCTGGCTGTACTGCATTCTGCATGTGAGCTGTGTCTTTTTTGGGGGGGCCTGAATTAAGAGGAATGGCTTCATAGGCCTTTATCTGAGTCAGTGATATCAAACTGTAGGAGGAGTTTAAGACCACTGCTGGGAAAGTCACAAGATTTTCTCAAATGAAGAAAAAGATAATCCAGCATATTTTGTGCTTATGGATAACAACCTGTGGTGATGCCCATATGCCAGTGGTTTGTTTTTAACTTTCATAATATATTTTATTTAATTCACTGTATTGAAAATATTGTCATTTCAACAAGTCATTAATACTAAGACTTACTAATGAGGGAATTCTTTTGTTCTAAGACTTTAAGATCCTAAGTTTGTTGTTGTTGTTGTTGTTGCTTTGTTTGTTTGTTTTACTATTTTGAGTGCACCTTAACTTATGTGGTAAATTTTCACTGGAATTGTTTGATAGGCATTGCATTTATTTTGTAATATTTACATTAGAAAAAGTGGATATGTGACTGAAATTATATGATGCATTCCTTTCTCAAATATGGCCAGTAGTTAGGGGGACTCCATCTTTTTTTTTTTTTTTTTAACAGCTCTGTCCTTGAACTGGAAGATGTTCTGAGTTGGATTTTGTGTCCTATGCAAACTCTAGACTTCAAACAGCCTTGACTGACCTAGTCCCACGTCCAGCCCCCTCTCTGGTTTTCCCAGACTTTTTTCTATCTTACCCTCCCTTTTCCACTTAAGAGTGGGGAATCTCCCAGCTTAGTTTGAAGTCCTGGGTCCACCCCTTACTTGCTTTGTGCTCTTGGCTAAGTAAGTGGAATTCCTTATATTTCCCCATGTTAGAGATTTAAAACAGAAACAAGTAGGAGTTCCTGTCGTGGCTCAGTGGTTAACGAATCTGACTAAGAACCATGAGGTTGCAGGTTCAATCCCTGGCATCGCTCAGTGGGTTAAGGATCTGGCATTGCTGTGAGCTGTGGTGTGGGTTGCAGATGCAGCTCGGATCCTGTGTTGCTGTGACTGTGGCGAAGGCCGGCGGATACAGCTCCTGTTAGACCCCTAGCCTGCGAACCTCCATATGCCGCGGGTGCGGCTCCAGATAAAGGCAAAAAGACAAAATAAATAAATAAATACATAATAAAACAGAAAAAGTAAAACTGCCTTTTCAGCTTGTTCTGAGGCTTCCATGAGATGAGAACAGTCTGGTACAGTGTTTGGCTCAGAGTATTCAGCTGCTTAATTATTATCATGACATTAGATTCCTTGATTCTCTTCTCTTAAGGTGCAGAATAGTCAGATACAGCTTTCTAGTATTTTCTGAGTTCTATGAACACTTTGCTCGGTTATTACATTCTGTATAAAACGTGATCTTAATTTCAGAGGAAGAAGTGGTTATGAGTCACCGTTGGCCAAGGCTAATCTTTGTCACACGTGTGTGCCCAGGGCCCTCCCCATGCCATCTGGTTTTCACCTCGCCTTCTTCCCGGTCACCTGAGTGCACTGACTCCCATGTACTGCATGCACTAGACTTTGTTCCTCACATTCTTACTCACTTGTTAATTTTTTTGTTTTTTGTCTTTTTAGGGCTACACCTGTGGCATATGGATGTTCCCAGGCTATGGGTCGAATAGGAGCTATAGCTGCTGGCCTACGCCAGTCATAGCAACTCAGGATACAAGCCACATCTTCAACCTACACCACAGCTCATGGCAACACTGGATCCTTAAGCCACTGAGTCCAGGGATCGAACCCGAATCCTCAAGGATACCAGTTGGGTTCGTTAACCACTGAGCCACGATGGGAGCTCCCTTACTGACTTTAAATCAAACCTTACTTAGTCCTTTGTCCTGTTCGCTCATGTTCTGCTGTCTACCAGGAAAGCCATCGGTGAGTCCCAAAGTGGTAAATCACCTCTTGGTTCCTATGCTGTGTAGTCTAGGTAACCTATTTCATTTTATTATTTGGAAATAATGCTGTTTCCTGAGGCAAACCATGGCAAGGTGGGAGTTTTGAGTTTTGGTCTGGCAAGTCGAATGGGTAGACAAAAGAGAAGTGGATGAGGAGACAACTGGGACAAAGTGAACTGTGAACTTGTTAAAGCTTATTGTCTTGTTTATATAGTCATGTATTTGTACCTGCCCCCATCAAAGCAAATTTCAGAAAACTTTAAAAATGTTTTATGAGTAGTTCCTGTCTGGTGCAGCGAAAACAAAATCTGACTAGGAACCATGAAGTTGCCGGTTTGATCACTGGCCTTACTCAGTGGTATAGGTCGCAGATGTGGCTCAGATCCTGCGTTGCTGTGGCTGTGGCGTAGGCCAGCAGTTGTAGCTCCGATTGGAACCACAGCCTGGGAACCTCCATATGCCGTGGGGGTGGCCCTAAAAAGAAAAAAAATTATGAAATTGGAGAAAAAGGCAAAATATGGACAATGAGGCAAAAGGTTAGTATATGAAATGCTTGGCAAAAGGTCCTTTCCACTTACTGAGGTGGACTCTGAATTTGGCTCTGAACCTCCTGGTAGCCAAAGTGAAGAGTAAAAACGTTACAGGATGAAAAGTACCATAAGATTAAGAACCAGTGTTCTTTGTACCAAGACCAGAGACTTGAACCTTGTGAGTAAGTTCATTTGGCCCCCAATGGAGTATCTAAGATACCCAGCAGTGGGTGTGAGAATACATCTTAAAGCGGCCTTTTATCAGTGCTCTACTTTGAGACATCTTGCCAAATTCATTCTCTTGTACTTCTAGGTTCAGACCTTGAACTGACCCCGCAACAGTTGATAAAATGTTTCACCAGTTTTTCTTTCCTTGAGGGCCTCCAGAAAGCAGTTAGTAATTACGCTGCATTTATGTGTAAATGAGACTCCAGCCCTCTACAGAATAAGGAGAACAAAACAAAAGCAAAATGGGAGTTTGCTTGCTGGCTGACTTAAGCATGCACTAATTCATTCACTTGTATTTATTTATTTATTTATTTTTAGAATCTTATTTTATTTCTTTATTTTATTTTTTTATTACAGTATAGCTGGTTTACAATATTGTACAAATTTCTTCTGTACAGCACTGTGAGACAGTCACATATATATATATATATTTTTTAAATTTTTTCTCATATTATCCCTCATCATGTTCTATTCTAAGAGACTGGACACAGTTCCTTGTGCTATACAGTAGGGCCTCATTGCCCATCTATTCTAAATGTAAGAGTTTGCATCTACTAACCCCATACATGTATTTATTAAACACCTGTTGTATGGTAGACACTGTTTTAGGCCAGCACTGGAACATCAATTTTTCTTTGGCTCTTTTGTCACTGTCCTGTTTCAGTCCATCCCTCTCTTTCTCTGGCCTGGATTGCTGTAGCAGTCTCTTATTTTCTGCTCATGCTCCCCAGATGGCTTTCTCCACCCAGCAGCTGGAGGGATCTTCTGCAGACCTACACCATGTCCTGTTTCTCTCCTGCCTACCACTCTTGTATCACAGTTGGCATCAGATCCCAGCTCCACACTGTGACCTGTCAGCTCCAGCGTGATTTCTTCCCAGGACCCCCTTGACCCTTCTTTGCCTCACTTGCTTTCCTTTATCTGCTCTGACTGCCCCTCTGCTCCCTGACCACAGCCAGCTTGTTCTGGCTTTAGGCTTCCACAGGCCTGTGCCATTTCTCGGCCCAGGACACTCTTCCCTTGGGAGTCCACTTTCTATCATTCATCATCCTGTTAAGAGTCACCTTCTCAGAGAGGCCTTCCTTGCAGCCTCTCCTCCAAACCCGCCACACTCTTCAGCTTTTGCTTTCTCTCTCACGGTTATCTCAACCTACACTTATCTCAATCATGCATATGTACCTGTTGTCTCTCTTCTCATGAGCGGTGCAAACTCTGGAATACCTGGGACCCTATCCATCTTCTGGGCCCATCGCCCAACACAGGGCCTGGTGCAAATTGAGTTGCTCAAAAGATACTTGTTGAAGGAATCATGCAGAGGTGACCCTGCAGTGAGCCTGGGACAGAAGGCGGGAAACTGCTCAGCTGTGTTGTGTGACTTCCACCCGTGGTCAGCCTGCCTTCCCTACCTCCTCTCCCTTCCCCTTTTCTCTGTGTGGTTTCCTTCAGGGGCCCTTCCACCTCCTCTGCCAGATTAAATTGGAACAAAACAAAATAGATTCACATGCATATGCAGATCTTTTCCCCTCAAGAAAAACCAACCAACTGACGAAGCAAACAAAATTAAAAAAATCTTGAACACATCTTTACTCTTTCCCCAAACACGTTTTTTTAATTAATTTTTTTTATTTTTTTTTTTTATGGCTGCACCTGCCACATATGGAAGTTCCTGGGCTAGGGATCAAATTGGAGCTGCAGCTGCAGCCCTGTGGCACAGCCACAGGCTGCACTGGATCTGAGCCACATCTTCAACCTATGCTGCAGCTTGCAGCAATGCTGGAAGCTTAACTCACTGACTGAGGCCAGGGATTGAGCCCTCGTCCTCACAGAGACAAGTTGGGCCCTTAACCTGCTGAGCCACGGTGAGAACTAACTCCCCCATAGACTTCTTAATTCCTTTTACTCCTCCATGTTGTTGCCTCTTCCAGGTAGTTTTCCTGGATTACAGGCATCCTCACTGATCTTACTCTTCTCAACATTGTTGAAGTCTTTATTTTCATTATTCCAGAAAACAATGGCATGACCTATTCTCTTTGTTGCCGCATGTATTTCTTTTCCAATTAGTTTGTTACTTTTGCAAAGACAGGAAATGGTCTTAATTTCCTAAGCATGTCCTGGCATGAAGCCAGTTCCTGGTATGCTTTCAGTATGTATAGGCTGAGTGTTTAGAGCATCTTTAAATAGCTTGGAGAACTTTGATAGATAGTAGCATGGATTTGTGCTAAAGAAGTAACAGGGAGAACCAATAAATACTGAATCCCATTATGCCTGTGCTTATTGTATGCATGTATGTATAATATATATGTATGTATATTCCATATAAATAATTACCATTTCATTTGGAAGCTCTTATTGTATTTTGATTTAACTTTTTGTGATGCCAGTTAGTGTGAAATTATTTAAATTATATAGTGTCTTATGCTTATTTAAGGATAATGCATTCAGTTTATAAGTATGATTTTATTAAAAAATTATAACATACACTTATAATAAAAACATGTAAATCGGTTAACACCTTAACATTGTCAAAAGATTTCCTTTGTGTTGCCACAGGAGGGCACTGTTGTCAAACAAAACATAATTTTAAGGTCAGCAATTTAATAAAGGTTTAGATTAAACTTTTAAGAAGCATTTATCCCCCGAATGGATTAAAATGGCCAATATTGCCTGCAGTAGCCATTGTCTAGCTATGTAATCCTGCTTCAGTTTAATTTATTGTGTATATATGTCCATGAGCTAGCTGTAGACTATCAATAGCTGAATCTTACTGTATTTTTCCTAAAATGCTCTGGGAGTCATTGCTGGAGTTGGAAATCACCTGGCTGATTGTCTAGTTGAATTGTATTAGTTTCCAGGTGAGGAATTAGGGGAGCGTAGAAGTGAAATGATCATTCATTTGGCAGTTAAGCTGGAGACTTACAGGTATTCACTTTTTAAACAAAACATATTCACCACCCACAGTGTACAGGGCATTATGTTAGAGACTAGGGTAGAAGAGAAGTAAGAGACCGTCCAGCCCCTCAAGAGGTTTACATTCTATTTGTCAGTGAACAGACAGCCCCCACCCCAGCGTTGTAACCATCAATGTCCTAGACGTGCTCTTATTGATATTTGTGTACAACTTATTTTTATGACTCTTTGATCATAGTTACTCTTTGATCGTAGTTAGATCATATCACGTAAAAACTTTTTAGATAAAACTTCAGTTGTTTGGCATCTTGTGGATAGCCTCCAAAATGGTATGCTTGTGATTATGCTAAATAAAATCCTTGTACACTGTTTTGGTTCTTGGAAAAATTAGAAATGAGAGGAAAACTCCCAATTAAAAAACCAGTCCAATTAAAAGAAATAAACCCTTTGCAGGAAGGATAATTGGGCCTTAAGAGATTTATGGCTAAATTGCCATGCCAGCTCACATTGGTTCAGTCCCAGACCTGGGCAGAGTCTCTTGGACAACAAGCTGTGGAGTCATACTGGGTGTCCCCGAAACTGGTGAGCGCATTTTATTTTATGTAACTCGAAGATTTGTTTTCTCTGTTTTATGTATACTAGCTCTCCATGAACCATTATCAATTAGAAATTATTGCTTTTATAATTTTCTGGTCACATTTAGGCTAGAGTTTTTCTTCATTAACAAAAAGCACTGTTTGCCCACACTGCTATTAGAAAGGAATATGTCACTGCACAGAAAGAAAGATGCTGTGTGTGGTTGTTAAAGTATTTCTCAGTTCTTACAGCGACAGAGTAGGAACCTTATAAAAAACACAGCATGTCTATTTAATATATTTCAGTCTTTTCTCCCCAGAAAAGCCCTTTTGAAGAACTCTACCACCTAATTTAAATGAGATGGTATTGGCAACACTTGGAATTAAAATGCCATTTATAAAATTTTATGCAATCATTAATATTTAATAGACACAGTTATTGTCTTTAATGGCTCACTGAGAACATGCTTTAGTATGTTGTAAAATGAAGGAGTAAATTCCTCATTGATGTTTTTAAGCAAGCAGTAAAAAAATCAACCTAAGATGCCTGCTTTAATGTGTAATAGTGAACATGCTCTAAGTGACAAAGTAATTCCATGCATCATGTGAGAGTTATAAGTGGTAGCTCAGCCGGGCATCAACCATATATCAGTGCTTGAAATATATTCACAAAAGCGTCGATAACCTATTAAGTACATTTGCTTTCATCAGCACCCTCTTAAGTATAAGACGCTCATTAATACTTGTCTTGTTCCAGGATAAATTTATCAAGAGAGAGGTTGTATTCGGATGGCACACTTTTGTGGAAAAGCTGTTTGTAAATTTCCAGAAGACAGTTCAGTGTGGTTGTGTTACTTAAGCAGCTAGAAATGGAAGCGTCTTTCCTCCTTTCTCTCTGAAGAAAAAATGAATTATTTTACGGAGGCAGCTCCCACGTCAAAATTTCCGTTGAGTTTTCAAGATCTCACAAATGGGACCATCTTTTCACCCCCTTTCCACTCATAAAACTCACCAAACCCAACTGCTCATTTAGGAAACTTTCCTCTCTTCTATCATCTTCCGTTTTGATGGATTTGAAATTAACGTGGAAAAATGATTTACTGTCATATATAAACTCTCAAGGGTGTCAACCTCTTACATCGTTAGCTGGACGAATTATTTCCACCTCTGCCCTGATGCCCGAGGGGCTGAGAACCCAGGTCATCCCAGTAGATCCCACCCTGGGAGGTCAGATGGATTGATGGTGGATCTGGAAAGAGCTAATTATTCAAATATCCCCCACTGCATGCGAGTGATGCACGATGGGCTTGGAAACCTAAGTGAGTGGGCAGGCAGGAAAGGGCAGTGCTGATGAGTTGCTGGAGGATGCTTTGTTTTGTTTTTAAGCCAGACTCTGCCTTTCTGTATTGTTGCAAAAATGCCTCTGAATTGGAGTTTGTCAGGAAGTGAGTCTGAACGGATGCACCGACAGAAAATCCATTTTGTTTTTGTTTTATTTCAATGCTGAACACCTTCGTAGAAAGCAACAGCAGTCATTTAGCCTTTGAGGGTTACCTTCTGGCTCTGCTGTCTTCTCCCTGAAGTGTTTTCAAGGAGTTGTGCTCTGAAGTGCCATTGTTTTCCATCTGTTTGAAAAATGGCAGCCTAAATGCTCAAGGTCCTCAGAATTTTTATAGGTTTAGTCTTAATTTGGAAAATGACATTAAGCCTTCAATAAATCTGCAGAAAATCAGAATCACTGTTTTTCACCAGCTTTTCAGAGATGGGGCAAATTTTATTTATAGGGGTTAATCTAAAATAGTTTAGGCTCCAAACCAGGGTCTGGTTACTAATTCAGTCCAATGGTCTACATACACATGTGGGTCTGCAGATAGAATTTTTATTTTTAAGTTGATCACAAATTCTTGAATTCCTGAAGAAAAATGCCTCTATTTTCAGTCTGTTTACTAAAGCATGACAAAAGACTAATACTTTTTGAAATTATTTTTATAAGAATTGAAATAGTAGGTACTTAGGTGCCGTAGACTTGAGTTTGAATCTTGGCTGAGCCATTAGCTGGCTTAGTGACCGTGGGCAAGTCCTTTGTCTTCTGTATGCCTAATTTCCTCATTTCTACAGCAGGATATAAGTGAATCCTAGTGTTAATACTTTAACGTGTTGAATGTAGTGCCTGTCCCATAGTAGGCACTATATAAGTACTTTTTAACTAAAAACAAATAAACTTCCTCTTGGGGGTTTGGGTGAGTGTTCAGACAGTCAAATTAGCCAGAACATTCCAACTGTCACCTCTCCTCTTGTTTAAGATTGATAGTAAGTTCTAAACCATTTTAGTATATGTGATAAGCTGAAGCCTTTTGGGAGTTCCAGTTGTGGTTCAGCTGTTAACGAATCCGACTAGGAACCATGAGTTGCGGGTTCGATCTGTGGCCTTGCTCAGTGGGTTAACGATCTGGTGTTACCGTGAGCTGTGGTGGAGGTTGCAGATGCGACTCAGATCCCGCGTTGCTGTGGCCGTGGTGTAGGCCGGCGGCTACAGCACCGATTAGATTCCTAGCCTGGGAACCTCCATATGCCATGAGTGTGGCCTTAAAAAGCAAAAAAAAAAGAAAAAAGCTGAAGCCTTTTGGCTATCTTTTTTTTTTTTCAAACTAGTTTCTTTCTTTCTTTCTCTTTTTTTTTTGTCTTTTTAGGGCCACATCTGCGGCATATGGATGTTCCCAGGCTAGGGGTCGAATTGGAGTTATAGCTGCTGGCCTATACTACCGTCACAGCAACGCCAGATCTGAGCCATGTGTGTGACCTACACCACGCCGCAGTGTTGGATCCTTAACCTACTGAGCAAGGCCAGGGATTGAGCCTGTGTCCTCATGGATATAGTCAGATTAATTTCTGCGGAGCCACTATAGGAACTCCTTGGCTTTTTTCTTTTTTTTTTTGTCTTTTTTTTTTTTTGCCTTATCTAGGGCCACACCCACAGCATATGGAGGTTCCCAGGCTAGGGGTCTAACAGGAGCTGTAGCCACCGGCCTTCGCCACAGCCACAGCAACGCGGGATCCGAGCCGCGTCTGCAACCTTCACCACAGCTCACGGCAACGCCGGATCCTTAACCCACTGAGCAAGGCCAGGGATCGAACCTGCAACCTCATGGTTCCTAGTCGGATACGTTAACCACTGAGCCACAACGGGAACTCTTTTTTTTTTTTT
>PVHT021183699.1:51627196-51645176 GCA_004024745.2 Catagonus wagneri | reverse complement strand
TTCATTCATTCATTTTTCCCTCCCTTCTTTCCTTTCCTCTTCCCTTTTTTCCCTCCCTCTATTCCCCTCAGAATCGCTTGAAAATGAGTTGAAGACATTTGCCCTTTTATTTTTAAATATTCCAAGGTGTATTTTTAGTAATGAGGACATTCTCTTAACTATAGTGTAATGATCAAAATTAGGAAATTTAATGTTGATGCAGCACTGTAATTTAATCTCTAGGCTATATTTAGAAATTGTTAATTGTCCCAGCAATGTCCTTTATAGCTCTGTGTGTGTGTGTATGTATGTGTGTGTATATGCGTATGAGGTATATGGGAATATGTGTGTACACTTCATTCTGAGAATGTGTGTAGTTTTCCTAGTTCAGGATCACAATTTCATTTGGTTGTCCTGTATTACTCCTTTATTTGGAACAATTCCTCACATTTCTTTTTTGTCTTTCATAACTTTGACACTTTTTAAGAATATAGAGCAATTACATTGCAAATTGTCCCTCAGATTTGAGCTGGTCTGCTTTTTCCTCATGAGTAGGTTCAGGTTTAAGGTCACTGTGTCTTGTGTCCTTTAAAAGGAACTGTGCAGAGTTCCCACTGTGGCTTAGCGGTAACAAGCCTGACTAGTATCCATGAGGATGCGGGTTCCGTCCCTGGCCCCACTCAGTGGGTTAAGGATTCCGCGTTGCCGTGAGCTGTGGTGTAGGTTGCAGATATGGCTCTGATCCTGTGTTGCTGTGGCTGCGGCGTAGGCCAGCAGCTACAGCTCTGATTTGACCCCTAGCCTGGGGACTTCCATAGGCCATGGGTGTGGCCCTAAAAAGACAAAAATAACATAAGATAAAAAATAAAAGGAACTGTGCTATGTCATCATTGTAGATTTTTAGAATGAAAAGATGAGTATGTCATGCTGTTCAGATTGACATGTGTGCAATGAGATGGCTGTAGCCAAACTGACATCAGAGACTTTCTGAAGGTGCTTATCTATAACAAGTAAATAACTGTATTTCCAAAGAATAATCCTTTTCAGGAATTCACCATACTAATAGTGAGGGCAAGTAGGTTAAGAGAAAAGAAAGGTAGAGTGTTGATATTTCTGTGATAAGAAATCAAGCACAGACAGAATTCTTTCTTGTGTACAACGGTAATAAAGTAAACATCTGGAGAATGGCCTCCTTCTGAAGGTCCAGGTTTCTTGGTACCCGGAAACAGAAACAGGCATTCTGGTCTTCTATTGTAAAGAGTGACTCTCTGTACAAAATACCAACATGTAAGCTGAAAGATGAAAAATGTAAGCTAGCATTCACATGCTGTCTTTTTTTTTTTTTTTCATTCTGAGAATGACTAGACATGTTAAAAATTTTTTTTCATTCCTAGGTATGGGCAGTGTCTTTCATCACTGTAAACATCCAGACTCTGTAAAAACTGATGACTTTTAAAGCAGAATGATAGAAAGGGCTGTGCTATTGTTGGGAAACAACCAAGAGGGAAATGAAGTCGCTGGAAGTGAATGGTTTGGGTGTCATGCACAAATTATTATTTTTTAAAGTTTTTCCAGCCATACCCGTGACATATGGAAGTTCCCGGGCTAGGGGTCAAATCAGAGCTGCAGCTGCCAGCCTACACCATAGCCATGGCAACAGTGGATTCAAGCCGTGTCTGTGATCTACACTGCAGCTTGCGGCAGCACCAGATCCTTAATCCACTGAGCAACGCCTGGGTTTGAATCCAAATCCTTATGGACACTGTGTTGGGTTCTTAACCCCCGGAGCCACAGTGGGAACACCCACAGAATTATTGATGGTCTTGAATGTACTAAGGTTAGGAAGTGACAAGAAAGAGTTAATTCTTTTAAGCGAGTGCCCAGGGTAAACTTCGTGAAAATTGAACCGAATGCATTACTGCTCAGCCTAAAATGAAACTCCCGGCTTTTTGTCTGGCATATAAACTATTAGATCACATTTCTTTTCACTGATGGATCCATTTTTTTTTTTTAATGAATTGAAAAAAGAATCCCCAGTGGTTCCCTTTGTGTGAAAACACAAGATAAATATTAGCTATGAAAGGTCATTTTAGTTTCCAATATGTGGGGAGTTCATTACGATGGGTTCTGATAAATTATACTGTGTTATTTCTTTCCGATAACAGAAGGTCACGTTGTCCCCTTGGGTGGACATTAGGGTAAACATATTTAATAAAGTTGGAGGATCTGGGAGATGAACATTTTCCAGTGGGTTTTTCCCAATAACTTATGTTTATGTAGTTACTCAAAACCACTTCCCTCTCATAGAGCTAATCACTCAAGGCCTATTCTTTCTTTCCTGTAGCCCCAAAGGGATGGGTCCTCAAGCCTGTCACCTAAAGTGTCCTCTAGACAAACATCTTTAGGGACATCCAAAGAAGAGAAAATCTTGGTTGTGCTTTGTGGTGATTTGTAATGGGTCCAACAGAATTCGGTAGTAATTAGACTGTATTGCAAGGATCATTTTTATGCTATATTTGCAACTTAACTATTTACTGATGCCCATCATTATTTCTCTCTGATCTCTACCCCGAGAGGGATGTATTTAACTTAACGATGTTAAAAATGCTGTAGTTTAGGAGTTTCCACCGTGGTGCAGTGGGTTAATGATCGGCTTGTCTCTTTGGAAGCACCAGTTCAATTCCCAGCCTGGCACAGTGGGTTAAGCATCTGACATTGCTGCAGCTGTGGCATAAGTTGGAGCTCCGGCTCAGATTCCATCCCTGGCCAGGAATTTCCATATGCTCTGGGAGCAGCGGAAAAAGAAAAAGAATGGTGTAGTGTCATGTTCCTTTTTTTCCCCCTTTGAAATGTCTTTGTTTGAGTCATCTGAGTCCTTCTTGAAAGATGTTTTGACCAAGTAGGAAAGTCCCTTTAGGGTCTGTGCATTAAAGGGGTGTGTTGAGTCTCGATTATGGCATTAATACATTTTTGTGTGTCTGTTTGTTTTTGGTATGGTGTTTTATATTGGAAGGACTTTTTCCCTCTGCCTCCCATCAACATTTTTCAGAAAACCTTTTTGCAAATTGTTGAGCATCCTCTTCAGGTTTATATCACACAAAGATAGGAACTCAGATCTTCATGCTGGCTTTTCCTCTGCCTGTGAGCTTGGGCAGGTTGTAGAACTCTTGCGATTGGGTCATCTCCAGTTTCACTTCTTCTCATGGTTAATGAAGTGAGAGGGTGAAATTCTGCATCATGAATGGTTTGGGACTCATGCTCAAATCTGAGATGCCTTTGCTTCAAGAGGAACTTCTACTTTAAGACTGTGTTCTGTTAACTAATATATAGCTAGCTAATGAGTGTAGAATTCTGTAACCTTCCCTGCCCTCGATCTTTTAGGGTATACTTTACAAACGTGGACGTGTTTGGCTGTCTCCCACTTGCCTGAAAGTGGAAGTGTCATTGTAAAAAAACCATTATTTTGCTACTGGAAATCTGTATCATTTCAACATTAAAATGCTAATGGCATCTTGTTTTGTTTTTGTTTATTTGTTTTTTAAATAGGTCTTCCAAGTTAAGGTAGTTTTTTGACATTGCAGAAACGGTTGAGCCTAGCTACAAATGGGAGTTTGGAGTCACTCTGAAATATATCCTGGAATAATTGTGTTTGACTGGAACCAAATCTTATGAAGTCTCCAAGGTAAGATGATTTTAACAGATACCTAGAGATGATACCTTTATGAAGGATGAAGAATTTAACAAAACTGAGTATCTTAGAATTCATGATCCATTATAAAAGCCTTCTTTTAAACTGAATATTTGGAAATTTGGGGAGTTTTAAAAATTTTAACTCTCATCTTTGAAGTTATTTCAGTTTGTAAAGCAGTGTTTTAGGTATTCAGCAGGGTAAAAGGTGAGATTTTTAAGATAAAACCAGTTTTGTTTTACATTTGTGCAAAAATGTTTAATGTAGAAGAATTGCAGTATCACAGTAGACATAGTACTGTGAAATCTTTTTACTGGGGCTCTGGATTATTACGATTTTTTTTTCTTTTTAGGGCCACACCCATGGCATATGGAAGTTCCCAGGCTAGGGGCTGAATTGGAGCTGTAGCTGCCAGCCTTTACTGCAGCCACAGCAATGCTAGATCCTTAACCCACGGAGTGGGGCCAGGGATCAAACAAACCTTCATCCTCATAGATACTGGTGGGGGTCCGTTTGTTTCTGCTGAGCCGTGATGGGAACTCTGAGTCTGGATTATTGAATAAAATAAAGAATTATTGCTGAATATCTGCCCACTTCTCCATGGGCATATTTCCAAGGAATGATAGCTATTGTTGAGTAAATACTTGCTGTAAGCCCTGGGAACTTGTAGCTATATTTGCCTCTGACCCTGGAATGTAGAATTGTCAACGAAGAATAAGTCAGATCAGGAATTATCCCTGAGATCTGGAATAGTGGCCCTTTCAGACTTTTGATTTGGGATTTGTTGTTGGGATCCAGCCAGGGAAGGAAACCATTCTGATAATGCAGAACAGAGGGAACTGAATTCAGGGCACTGGTTACCTATGTGATGGAAGAGTCAGAGAGAGAAGATACAGAGGCAGCACAGAGATCAGCAGCAGCAGGAAGCTTCTGCCATCCTGAGGCTGGTGGGACAAAGGAAGGCAGCACTTCTAGACAGTGCCTGGGGGAGGGGCGCTCAGTGGGAGGTGGAACCATAGTGGGCCCTTCTGGTGGGAATTGACGCCATGGAGGAGAAATGTCCACTCCATAGACCTGCCAGGACAGAGGAGGTGGGGAGAAATACCCTGGCTTTTCCCTTCCACCCTCCAGGAACCAGTCAGTGTCTCCCATTGGTTAAATCCACCCTCCAGGATCCAGCTGGTGTCTCCTATTGGTTAAATCTACCCTCCGGGATCCTACCGGTGTTTCCTATTGGTTAAACTCAGGTGATTCAGGAGCCTGGGAAATGCAGTGTATGGGAGTCACCCAGGGCAAGGGGAAAGAATGGATCTGGGATAGGGTTTATATATTAAGTCTTTTTCCATGAGATTTTAAGGAGCATGGGATGGGCGTTTTCATATCTCAGAGGATGGTCTTTTCTTGAGGCTGTTACTCAGCCCCACAAAGTAAATCATGCATATGTCCTGGAACCTTCTATTTGAAGATGGACAGACAGCAGTAGACACTATGGTGCATTGCCCAGAGTATGATGTGGGCATCAGGTTCCCAAGGCTGTGATTTCCCTTGAGAATGGAGTCAGGGTTTTGGTTGAGGTGCAGTGGGATTGCGAGCTGCAGATTGCTAGACCCTTCCTTCCAGAATTTCCTCAGAAACTTTACCTCTGGCATTACCCAAACAGGAATCCAGCCCCATGGGCCTTGTCTTTATTGTCTGCCCGTAAGTGTCTATACATCTTATACATATGAAAAGGGAGTTCCTTTGATCCATTGTTGTGGACCCATTATGATAGACATCATGAGACATGTGGCAGGCAGAAGCTAGTATTATTGGAATTTCAAATGCCAAGAGCTCTGACTTTTGTTTGAGCAAATCCACATGTCTTTTATTTGAATGCAGCTCTAAGTGTGTAGCTTTTCAAATTTCATAGTATCAAATAGTATATAACCCCCATGTTCTATCAGGGTGACTCAGGTTACACCCTAGGGATTCATAGACTTCTCACCAAAGTTTATAGCTAAGTTGGAGAACTTTTAATTATAGAAGGTGTTTATTGAAAACTGAGTTAATGCACAGTGCAAATAAGGTTTGAATGGCCTTCAGTTTCCTTGGGGGGCGGGGAAGAAGTCCATCATCTAGCATTTTCCAGCTTTCCCCACCTTCTCAGGGTTGTGTTTGCTGAAGAGCCTCATGTTGCGTCACTCAGCCCTCACTGACTTTTGCCCTGCTTTCTCTGCAGGATGAGAGTCTGGGCTAGGTCAGTTTTGCTGTCGCACTGGCTCTTTCTGGCCTACGTGTTAATGGTGTGCTGTAAGCTGATGTCCGCCTCCAGCCAGCACTTCCGGGGACACGCAGGTAAGCCCTCGTTATGCACTGCTGAGATCAATTAATAAAACTCTTTCAAACGTCAGAGCCCGCATTTTAGACACAGGTAACCGACAAGAGCTTTTGATGGTGTGCAAATAACCAGAGGAAGCATGAAATACAGCAGAGTAAAGCAGTTTAACAGTTTGAGGCTTAGAGAGTATTACTCCGGCTGTCTTTTTAGGATGTTCTCCAGGTTTTCCCTTTTTCCTTTCCTTCCCTGAGTACACTTCCATATTTTCTTGGTAGTGACTTTCCTCAAAGAGTCCTGAAAAACCAGCAGCACTCTCTGTAATTATATACACCAGCCTCTTTTGAAGGCAGAACATCTTTATTGATAAACTTAAATGAACACTTACAGGACTGTAGTGAAGGGGAGTTTCAGATAATTTTACATCTTTTTATAAGAAAGTGGTGAATGGTTGAAAAAGAAGAAAGAAATGGGAGGAAAAAAGCAGTGGTAACCTTTGCATGGAACCTAAAATGGAATGTGTTTGAAGTTTTAGAGAATCGTTCTAATAATTTCTAGTGAGACCCATGGCTGTACTTTGCTTATTTCTAAAGAAAGATTAAAATACTCAGTTAAGTGTGTGTATGTGTTTCTTTTTCCCTTTCCTGGTTAAATCTATATTGAAAGTGACACAGACTTGGAAACTCCTCAGTGAATTGTGTTTTCCTGAATAATTCATATTTGTCAGCAGACTCATTGCCAAACAATTAATTTACTGTCTCTGCTTCAGTAGTTGGAGGTGTGGCAGTGCCAGGCATGCTTTGACTTTTTAGTGAAACAGCGAAGCTTGAACCCTAGACCATACGTGAGAATTATAAAGTCTCTCTCCAAGAAAGTATTGTAGAGAAGTTTGGTCAGGATCCTGACCCTTAGAAACACAGCAGGTCAAGCTTTCCACGTAGTTATTCTGCTAATTTAAGGTTAAGACAAAATTTTAGGCTTAAGTTTTTAAACTCTCTCATGCCTCAGTTTTCTTTAAGCGGCAGTTTCAAGAAGACAGAAATAATGATTGAAAATGTAATGGATCAGCAAAAATCAATAATACCATTTGACTGTTGTGAAGATGCCTAGGGCTAGTTGGTTATTGTGCTATGTGTCTTTTGATGAGGTTGCTCTCAAGGACTGAGTGTCTGAAGTCATTAGTCTTATCTGTTTAATATACATCTCTTTTCTTGGGTGCAGGTGGAGAGTCGGCTAGTAAAGAAACAAAGCATTTCACTGGGGGCAGGTTATCCGCAGCACACATCCAGATTTCTAGGAACTAGGTGTGACGGATTATGACGAAAAGTGGTTAAAACTTGAAGGAAACGGGGGACATGACTGAGCCTTCCATTTTTAATCTTCCTGACAATCTTCATTTCCTACCATAACCCTTTAAACTTGTAAAAGGTGAAACTGTAGAAGTAAATCTAAATTATTATTTGAATTGTGCACACAAGAGAGGCAGTATCTTACATATAAGCAAATACTCAACTGCAGCAGGGAAGGTGAGAAGTCGGATCGAAGCCTTGGGTGGGTAATAGGTCAGCTGGATGTTCTCCTCTGCTGTGGTCTTTTTGGAACCACAGTGGATGGAAGCTCTACTGTATTCAACCTGTGGTCTCCAAGGTTGCTTTGGAGCCGTTTCCATCCCCGCCAGCAGGAGGGGTAATGGGCTGGAGGGTACACCTGGGAGGCTCTGAGGAACCAGCCTAGATGCCGGCTGCGTCACTGGTCCTCTTCTGCCATTGGCTGGAGCTGAGGCCCATGGCCCCGCCTTACTGCAGGGGCTGCCAGGAAACATGCCGTAGCCGTGGGCTGGGGTCCAAGAGGAGATAGTGAATTTTGGTGAGTATCTTGCAGCTTCTGACACTACGCAGTAAAGTTAAGTTTTAATAGTGCAAAGTGCCCTCCAAAACTTCTGAACTTACTTCTACTTCCGACAGTAATGATTCCCCAGTCTGTCGTCAGCTCTGGGTGCTGTCAGGTTTTACTGTTTTGCGACTATGGTAATGAAAACTGCCCTCTGATTGTTTTGATTTGCATTTATTTTTTATTTTTTTTGTCTTTTTGCCTTTTTTTTATGTAGGGCCACACCCGCGGCACATGGAGGTTCCCAGGCTAGGGGTCTAACAGGAGCTGTAGCCGCCGGCCTTCGCCACAGCAACGCGGGATCCGAGCCGCGTCTGCAACCTTCACCACAGCTCACGGCAACGCCGGATCCTTAATCCACTGAGTAAGGCCAGGGATTGAACCCGCAACCTCATGGTTCTTAATCGGGTTCGTTTTAACCACTGAGCTAGGAAGGGAACTCCGACTTGCATTTATTTTTGACTAAAGACTCTCCTGATGTTCTGGGGGGGACTATCTGCATTTGTTTTTCCCTGCGCTATCTTATCCTTATCCATTTTTCTCTTGGCTTCTCTTGATTGTTTGCTTATGGATGTTCAAATGCTGTTTGTAAATTGAGGATACCTGAGTACTTTGAGCATCATTTTCTTGTTTCCTTCTTAAGCTTTTATTTTGCCCACTACTGTTGCTATAGTGAGGCTGTCTAATCCAGCAAGCTGTGTGTTGTGTTGTGTTGTGTGTGTGTGTCTTCTATGGGGAAGGGGCGGGGCAGGTGTTACAAATTTTCTATGGGCCTTGCAGTAGCCCTGTGGCTTTTCTTCCCAGAATTGCATTCAGCTGGTGATAAAGTCTAGGGTCAGACTTGAGAAACTCTGGTCAGATTTTTGGGTGGATCTGAAACAGCCGGAGAGAAGGAGCAAGCTGTAAAGAGTTAACTGCGGAAGCCTGTGTGCAGTGTCCAGAAGGACTGAAACTGTCCCAAGAGCCTTGTGGTTTGTGCAGTTCAATTAAAGACACTATGGCCCTAGGAAACCCTAGTTGGAAGCTTATTAATGCTTTTAATGGCTCTGATTAGAAGAGGGGCTTGTTGAAGGTTGTGTATAAACTAGGAAATATTTTTACAATCCCATCTTCACTCACCTCTTGATGATAGAGACAGGAGAAGATGGGACCCAACTGCTAATTGGGGGAGATAAGATGGGGTGCTAGGTGTGGGCTGAAGTTTCATTTTAACTTCAACGTTAAAACACAAAAAAAATGCACCTCATTTTCATAGGTTGGGTGGTGAGAATCTTTTTTTAAGGCAGATGGCATGGGTAACATTCCACAAGAGTCTAGCTGGAGTATTTTTAAGGAATTAGAAAACACAAAGGCTACTTTTGTTGTTTTAAAAATTCTACCTGACAGTGATTGACAAGGAGACCACATGAGCCTCTGTAGCCCCAAACCCCAGGTGCAGGGGCCAATTGGTAAGTTAGTTTCTTTTCAAAGGAAGCCAGAGTTAACTCTAATATTTCTTCAACTAGCAATTTGTCCTTTTGTTCTTTTTCCCCCTCTGTATGCTGTCGTTTCCCCACCAGAGGGCAGCAAATGTAACGCAGTGAAAGGGTGCTGACAATTTCCAAAACCTGAGAGTCATTTGAAATTAACTATTTAGGGATCTTTGTGAAATTTTCATCAGATGTTAACATGATGAGTTTGGGACACAAAGCACCCTGCATCCTGGAGACCTATGCCTGACAATATTTGTCACTTCAGAAATGTAAATCTCCTTTTTGAAGACAGAACCATGGCTACTTTTCCTATATTGCGAACTTGGGTGTTGCTGGTTTACAAGTTCATTTTAACATTTCTGTTTTCCCAGAGAGCTTTAAGTGTGACCTCATTTGGGGTGTTTTCTGAGAGCTCTTTTTTTTGACCGTGCTCACAGCATGAGGAAATTCCTAGGCCGTGGGTTGAACCTGAGCAGCAGTCGCGTCCTGTGTTACAGCTGTGGCAGTGTGGGATCCTTAAGCCACTATGCCACCTGGGAACTTTATTTTTTAATTTTTTAAAATGAATTTTATTACATTTATAGTTGTACAGCGATCATCACAACCCAATTTTATAGCATTTCCATCCACGTGGGAACTTTTGTTTGGGGTGTTTTAATTCCAGCAAATGCCTTGGTGCCTATATACTATTTAATATGCTCCATTCTAGTATAAAGCCTCCCATTTACTATATTCTAAGTGTTAAGGCCCCGAGAAACTGGAGCACAACTGAGAAGGAGGCAGCTAAGTGTAGGGAATCTGGGGTCAAACACAATCCTGGCTCTGCCACATCCCTGCTGTGTGACCCTGTCCAGGCCATGTAACCTCTCTGAACCGGCTTCATTATCTGTAAAAATAGGATGATGTACATGCTTACTTTATGGAGTTATTGGGAAATAACCAAATAATAAAAAATAAAGTAGGTGAAAGGATTTACTATGAGTATTTCATAGTAAACATCAGTAAATGGTAGTTATATTCATGTTTAGAGGCATCCAGAATGAGGAGGAGTGTGGAAACTTTCAAGGAATGACTGAGCACTCCTTAGCTCCATATATGTAGGGAAATATGGTCAGTGGCTTAAGATTTGATTTATCATGGACAAAGAAAAGGCTTTTCATTTTTTCTGAAAAGCTGACTATAATGATGAGAATTTATAAAGGCTGGGTTTTCAGCTCAGCCTTAAGAAAAGAGAAAAGAAATTTTTGACAAATGAGACTTCACCAAGCTGGGGACAGAGTGATCCAGGGGTGCTGAGAGCTTTTTATCTGGTGGCCTTCAGCTAGGTCTTCTGCAGAGGGGAACACCTCAAGGATTGGGAGCTGGTGTCAGGAATGACGATGGGTCTGGGGCGTCATCTTACTTGCAAGCTGTCTGGGTAGTCCGTCAGTTTCCTGGATGCTGGCAGATGACATGAGATCCCTGGGTCGGAGACAAAGGATTTACTCCTCACTGCACAGTCAGCAGCAGGAGTTGAGGTTAGTGTCCGTTCTCCTTACATACTTGGTCTGGTTACAAAACCTCTTTGGGACTCAGTCTCTTTTTCTTTAAGGTGGGGAGAATAAACAAAGTTATCCTCATTGGGAGTTCCCATTGTGGTGCAGTGGGAACAAATCTGACTAGTATACATGAAGATGTGGGTTCGATCCCTGGCCTCACTCAGTGGGTCAGGGATCTGGCATTGCTGTGAGCTGTGGTGTAGGATCCTGCGTGGCTGTGGCTGTGGCTGTGGCCAGCAACTGTAGCTTTGATTCAATCACTAGCCTGGGAATTTCCATATGCTGCAGGTATGGACCTAAAAAACAAAACAAAACAAAAAATCATCCTCATTGAGTCATAATGAAGAGTCAGTTAACGTCTGGCAAGTGGTAAGAATTGTGTTTGTATAGTAAGTTTCAATAAATGTTATTCATCTTTATTGAGAACTTCTTTCTCCTTCAGAGCATAATCCATTTTACAGAAGTTCTGTAATGTTTAAGTTTGTGGAATTTCATGTTTTATTTTTTCTACTATAAATGACAATGCAGAATATGAATGTTGGACTTGTGTGCTTGAGTGTCTTGTGTTGCTTTTAACTTCAGTTTAAATTGGTTTGAAAAGTAACTGCACTTAGGTTTGGACCTATGTTTCAGTCGCCTGTAATGGGGGAAATTTGACAGGAAGCCTTCAGATGATTTTGACTAAAATGATTATTGAGGCCTAAATTTCCGTAAGAAACTTATATTTCAAAGATAATGGAGATGGTTTTGAAAAATAATTTATCTGCATTGTCAGAGTTCTGACACTAGGGGGCAGGCAAAGCTTAGAAGAGCTAAATTGCAAGACTCAGGACTCTAGGCTAAGGCAGCTGTTGTCTAACAGAAATAGGAGAGCCATATATGTAATTTTAAATGTTCTATAACCACATTTAAAAAGTTAAAAAAAAACCACTTGAGATTAATTTTAGTATTATATTTCATTTAACTGAATATATCCAAATATGATCATTTCAACTTGTGGCCCAAGGCACATCCGAAGTACTCAACAGCTACAGGCAGCCAGAGGCCAGTGTAGTCTGTTAGTACAGGATAATAAATTGGGTCTTAACATTACTTTCTGAGAGATTAGAATTGTAAGTTATTTTCATGGGTTAATGCTAGGGCACAGTGTTTTATATTCCTTTATTTCATTAATTTCTTTTTTTTTTCCTTTCTGTCTTTTTAGGGGCATACCTGCACACATGGAAGTTCCCAGGCTAGGGGTTGAATTGGAGCTGTAGCTGCAGGCTTACACCATAGCCACAGCAACGTTAGGTCTGTGCCATATCTGCAACCTACAGCACAGCTTATGGCAAAGCCAGATCCTTAACCCACTGAGCAAGGCCAGGGATTGAACCCGAGTCCCCATGAATCGGGTTCTTCCCCTCAGCCACTACAGGAATGCCACTTAATTTCTTTTTACGTTTTTACTTTTAGATCTTTTTTCCCCCTAAGTGACTGCTTCTAAATTTAGGGAAAGTGCCAGGGAAGTGCGGTTTATAACCCTCATACAGGGTGAGGAAGATGATTTGTTTCCTGATGAACCACCCATAGGATCGATCATTCTTTGCAAGAGCATATTTTTAGGGAGAGAGAAGTGACAGGATAATTGAAAATTGTGTTTCTGTGTGTATGTCTGTATGTATGTCTTGGTGTGAGTGGTGACTTCAACCATTAAGTCTTAAAGTTACTCTCTGAAAGCTTATTTTGACCAATAATGGGCATTTATCTACTGGAGTGAAATCCCATGACATGGTTTTCATATGGTTTCTTCCAAAGCTGTCTGCACCCTCCTGCTCCCCCCCAACCAAAAAAAAAAAAAAAGTTCCTTCTTGTACTTCTTTACCTGTGTGGGTATATTCCTCATAGGCCACTCCATGGGAATACCCTGTATTTTATAAACAAGGGAAAGATTATGGAATGGTCAGAAAACCCGTGTGTGATAGTGAGGAGGGCATCTCTATGACCATACGTCCTTGATTCTCTCTCTGGGGGGCTTTTATAATAAAGAACAAGAGGTCCCCAGCATAGTTGTATTACATCTGAGTCTTGCAAGGTGGAGCCCAGGCAGTGGTTTTCTTTAATAGCTGCCTGGTAAGTATCAGTACAGCTGATTCAGAAGAAAAAAAATCATGAGTTCCCTGGTGGTTAAGGATCCAGCATTGTTGTCACTACTGTGGCCTGGGAACTTCCACCTGCCACAGGTGCTGCCAAAAAAAAAAAAAAAAGTTCCTCTTGTGGCTCAGTGGGTTAAGAACTTGATTAGTATCCATGAGGATTCGGGCTCAATCCCTGGCCTTGCTCAGTGGGTTAAGGATCTGGAGTTGCCGTGAGCTGTGGTATAGGTTGCAGATATGGTTTGGATCTGGTGTGACTGTGGCATAGGCTGATGGCTGTGGCTCCAGTTCAACCCCTGGTCTGGAATCTTCTATATGTGTAACCCTAAAATGAAAAACAAAAATCCCCCCAAAAAAACAAAAAGCCAAACCAAGCAAACAAAATTGCAAGTTTGATTTGAGCTTTTGTCAAGCTGCAGTTTGATCCCAGTGGCAAGGAATCCCTATTTCAGTTTCACTACACACAACTTGGCTCAAGAGAAGTCTCTTTTATACCTGTAACAGTGACCTCCATGTCCACCTTTTTGGAAGGACTGTGAAAATAATAATTTTGCACTGGTGTGGCTGTTCCTGGATGCTGAGAGCTTGGAGCATGAGAGATTCCACTGACCTCTCTTGGATCCTACATCATTTTTCTCCAGTGTCATTTTGATGAACTCATCCTAATATCAGTGTTTCATAAGAAGGGAAAGGAAAAGATTATATGAGGGGTTGATAGTTGACTTCTCATTTCCTTGGCTGCAAGTTGAAGTCCTAATGCTACTGTCAAAGTCAGCCTTGCAAAATGTCTGGCAAATGAGTGTGTTTCACATTCTTTTTCATGGGAAAGAAGGTTGCTTGACAGAGGAATAAAGAATTTCAGTTCCTTAAATGAATTTTTGAGCCATCCTAAGTGACATAGCAGGCTCCCCCACCCCCCATCTCTTGTTGAGTCTTTGAGACCGAAGAGGCAACATGGCCTTTGAAGAGTTCCCTGAGTCGTTAGGAAAAAGATTCTCTTACCCTTGAGAAGAAAGTTCCTCTTTTTTCTTTCAAACTATGCACTTAAACTTATCTAAACAAAGCCTACAATTTGGGGTTTAAAAAGCCAAGGGTCAATCTCATCTACATTTCAGTGTTATCCTAAGACATCAGAATCTTCTGTCCCATATAAAGGAAATAAAATCTTTTGGTAAGAGGGAGCCAGAGGGGCAGAGATAGGGCTGGAAGAAAAAGGAAGTTTTATGTTTGCCTCAGTGTGACTTGGATGCTCAAAATATTTTTCCCATGTGGTGGTCTCAGAATAGTACCCTGGAAGTAATATTATTGAAGGGGTATTCAAAAAGCCTAGTAAAACATCTACTAATCCCTAACTTCCAGTCTTAGAATGGATAAGCAGTGAGGTCCTAGTGTATAGTAAAGGGAACCATATCCAGTATCTTGGGATAGAACACAGTAGCAAATGATGTAAGACAGGGAATGTGTGTGTGTGTGTATATATATGTGTGTATGACTGAGTCACTTGGCTATATGACAGAAATTGGCACGATATTGTAAATCAACTACACTTTAATAAAAAAAGTTAAAAAACCTATTAAAACAAATTAATTCATTCTGAGAAGACTACAATAGTTAAAAACTTTTCTACTCCTGCTGCTGCATGCTATCAATGCGTATGTTTTAGGGAATGTCTGAAATCAGATAAGAACTGTAACTACAAACAGGACTAGGAGGGCCTGAAGGTGGTGGCATCTTGGATCAGGCTCTCTTTTCCTGTTTCTTCCATGCTGGGGAGAGGGTATTGGGGAGTCAGAAAGGGAAACATTAGGGAACTTTGTTTCAGGGGAAAAAATAATATAGACACAAAATGAAATAAATGAGTAAATCTACCATTGCATCATTTTTCCTTAGCCTGTCATTGACTTTGCATACCTACCTTCTAAAGGCAGCAGGTAAATACCAGTGATCCATGGATGGAACGAGGGAGATGGGACTTGAACAACTTGAACTTGGCACAAAGTTAAGGTGTGTGTCTTCTTCCCCCAAAGCAAACATAGTTATAAACTTTGCTCTTGGGATAGGATTTGCAAAGGATGTCGGAAGTCATTTCTTGCAAGAGGAGCATTGAAAGGCTGGTTGGATGTGAGCCAGGGAAGTGAACATGTTGCTATTTTCTCTGCCTGCCGCCCCCTCCCCAGATGTCCCACAGTCATTTTAGAGACTTCCAAGGAAGTGTTGACAGCGGAGGCCAGCGATTTCTAACGAGGGATGTTCTGTGTATTTGAGCTGTTGCTGGTCAATCATATTCAACAGGGAATATGTAAAGCAGGATGGTGACAATCAATACCTAATATTTTCCTAGTTAGTGTACATCTCGAAATTTGAAGCATCCACGGAAAGGTTGGCTCACTGTTTTGATTGCCAGCTCTGTGTGTGTGTGAGTGTGTGTGTGTGTGTGTGTGTTCGAGTGTGTTCTGTGGAAGAAAAAATACGGAGTTTGGTCTCCCCAGAGGGAGCAAAAAGATTACTAGCCTGTCTCTTCTACCCTATGTTGGCTGATCTTGATTTTGTTTTCCGATGAGCCTATCTTGGTGACTCTTGGGTGTGTAACACATCAGAACCTAGATTTCCTTTAGTCTCTGGAATCTTAAATTGAACCCTATTAATTTTAAGAGTTTGTGATGATCCTGAAATGATAGCATTGACATTTACCCATGCACTGTCTATGAAGGGAGATTTGCTAAGCAAATAAACAGTGTAAATTCGTTTGCATGGGAGCTGTTGAAGTTATCTTAAAAAATTGTCAAGTGCTTTGGAAGCATTTACTTAACATGAAATCAAAATGCTCGTGCCTTGGCTCTGTGAAGTCCTAGCTGTGTGAGGTGATGAATAACAAGGTTAATCCACCTCTCTGAGCCTCAGTCTCCTTTTCGTAGAAACGGGTATAAGAGCACCCTCTATTTCAAAGTGTTTTCATAAGGTTTAAATAAAATAGTTCAGAAGAAGGGTTGGGTATTATATTACATTGGGAATTTCATGCATTTTTAAAATTTTGGTTTTCTAAGACAGCTTTATTGAGGTGAAAATGATGGTAAACTTCACTATTTACACTTGTAAAGATTTTTACACTTGTAAAAACTTTGATAAGTTTTAATATATTTATATATATACCTATGAAACCATCTCTATGATCAAAATATGAGTTACTCATCACCCCAAAAGTTTTCTCATGCCCTTTTGCAATCAGTCCCTCATGTCCTTACCTCCAGCATCACTAGGCAGCAACTGATCATTTTGCCATTATAGATGAGTTTGCATTTTCTAGAATTGTGTTTAAGTAAAATCACACAGGATGTATTCTTTTTTGATTTCTTTCTGCATAGTTGCTTTAGGATTCAGCCATGGTGTCACATGTATCAGTAGCTCATTTCTTTTAATTGCTGAGTAGTAGTCCATCATATGTTCTGCAATGTTTATCCATTTATGTGTTGATGGATATTTGGGGTGTTTCCACTTTTGGCTATTCCAAGTAGAGGTGTTGTGAACATTTCTTACAGGGGCTTACATGACCATACACTTTTATTTCTCTTAAGGAAATATATAGGAAAGAGAATCGCTGTTCACATTGTGGGCATATGAGTGACTTCAAGAAACTGTCAAATTATTGTCCAGAGTGGTTATACCAGCTCCCTACCCCACCAGCAGAAAGTGTAGACTCCTGGGAGAGTCTTAGTTCCTTCACATTCTCATCAACACTAGATATGATCTGTATTTTCACTTTTAGCCATTTTAGTAGGCGAGTGGTGATGTCACAGGGTGGCTTTAATTTGCATTTCCTCTGTGATGTTGCGTATCTTTTCATTGGTTCTTCTGTAAATCTGCAGTGAAGATCATTCAAATCATTTGCCTAGTTTTAAAAAGTTGGGTTGTTGTCTTAATATTGAATTTTGCATGTTCTTTATATATTCCTGATACAGTTGTTTCATCAGATAAAGGAATTGCAGGTAAGTTCCCCCAGGCTGTTCATTCTCTTACCAGTGTCTTTTGAAAAGCAGAAGTTTCTTGTTTTGATGAAGTCACGTTTATGACTTTGTTTTTTTCAGTACTGAACTTTTTTTTTGTTTTTTATTTTTCCATTATAGCTGGTTTTCAGATTTCTGTCAATTTTCTAACTGCACAGTGTGGTGATCTGGTTACACATACATATATATATGTGACATCAAAAGTGATTAGACATAGTTCCCAGTGCTATACAGCAGGATCTCCTTGCTTTTCCATCCCAAAGGTAATAGTCTACAACTGTTAACCCCAGACTCCCATACCATCCCACTCCTGCCCCCACCCTCTTGGCAACCACAAGTCTGTTCTTCAAGTCCATGATTTTCTTTTTGGTGGAAAGGTTCATTTGTGCAGTATATTAGATTACAGATATAAGTGATATCACATAATATTTCTCTTTCTCCTTCTGACTTACTTCACTCAGTATGAGGGTCTCTAATTCCATCCATGTTGCTGCAAATGGCATTATTTTATTCGTTTTATGGCTGAGTAGTACACCATTGTGTATATATGCCACATCTTCCTAATCCAATCATCTGTTGATGGACATTTGGGTTATTTCCATGTCTTGACGATTGTGAATAGTGCTGCAGTGAACATGCATGTGCAAGTGTCTTTTTCAAGGAAAGTTTTGTCCAGATATATGCCCAAGAGTGGGATTGCTGGGTCATATAGTAGTTCTATGTATAGTTTTCTAAGGAACCTCCATACTGTTTTCCATAGTGGTTGTACCAGCTTACATTCCCACCAACAGTGCAGGAGGGTTCCCTTTTCTCCACACCCCCTCCAGCATTTGTTGTTTGTGGACTTGTTAATGATGGCCATTCTGACTGGTGTGAGGTGGTATCTCATGGTAGTTTTGATTTGCATTTCTCTAATCATCAATGATGTTGAGCATTTTTTCATGTGCTTGTTGGCCATCTGTA
>PVHT021183699.1:51586988-51618224 GCA_004024745.2 Catagonus wagneri | reverse complement strand
CTGCTCATTTTTCTTAATGGTTACATGACTACATGTCTATATACGCATGTCATAAATAGTATTTACAAGTTGCGGGGTTCTTGGAGTATTTTAATATAACTGATTTCCTTTGCCTTCCTCTGAATTTTAATTTATGCATTTACAATATGTGTTCTGAGAGGAAGTCTGTAGACTCACTGTGGCACATAAAAGAGAAGGAATTGCTGGGAGTGTTGACAGCTGCGTCTTAGCTGGCTTACCCTTAGCAAATACCCTAAGGTGGGGAGGGTTGTTGGGAGCACACGCCTCACTGGGTGTCATCAGGGGACTGTTCCTCCACCCCCCCTGGAAGGGATTCGATGGTCATGTAGGGAGCTGCTCGGTCAGGACCTCAGATTTCCACAAAGATGAGCTGCTCCTCAGGCTGGTAGGGAAAGGGGACGCCAGTGGGCACCATTACTGGGATGTTGGGCCATGGAGCTTACCTGGAACTGATTGATGGGACATCAGTGAAGTTTTTATTGTAGCACTGCTCTCCCCCACACCCCACAACAAGTGTCCAGTACTGAGTCTCCATTCCTGACATTTGTCAGCATCAACCTGCATTTCCAGCAGGCGGGGATCAGGTGACAGGTCACAGATGGCTTAGTTTTCTGGTGAGGCCTCATGCCCTTTTTTTGTAGTGGATTGAGGAGGTTGCAAGTACCTGAATACCTCCAGGAATGTGGGATTTTCCCTGAGGCTGTGGAGTGGGGCCATGGGAGAAGGTGCTCCCCCCTCCACATCGAGTTCCAGCGGCCTGTTGTCCTCTCTGTGGGTGTCCTGTTGGGGAGCTGGCACCTCCAGAGTGTTCCCTGCATGGGTATACATGATTTAGCATTAGGTCTAAGAATGATTTGTGTCTGCCTCCCTTTCAAGACAAAAGTTCCTATAGATTAGGCACAGGGATCTTATTTTTATTTCTCAAGGTACCTGGAACAATATAATTAAAACAATTAACAGAATGAATGACTATTGAATATAATAGGAAATTCTCTCT
Source organism: Catagonus wagneri (assembly GCA_004024745.2). Taxonomy (NCBI): domain Eukaryota; kingdom Metazoa; phylum Chordata; class Mammalia; order Artiodactyla; family Tayassuidae; genus Catagonus; species Catagonus wagneri. The sequence continues at coordinate 51,617,206 of PVHT021183699.1, read as the reverse complement.
CCTCAAGTAAAATTTCTCAGGGCCTGTCATCTCAGATTTTCAGGATACAAGTGGGAAAGATTTTCCTGAGTTCCTTCCTGAGAGTGAGTGAAGGAAAGACCCAGATTCCGGTTGCTATGGAATGTTCCATCATGAGCCCCATCACAGGTGAATTCCTCCTTCTCTTAGCAATGGACAGGTAGATTGCTCCAGTGCTCCACTATCCCAAGACAGAAACAAAACAGGCAACAACAAACGTGCATTGGCGATAATCCATGCAAATGTCCCTGTGTGGACCTGTTCAGGAATTTTCGGGATATGTGGATGGACGGGAGAAACTGCTGCGTTGCTGGGGAAGGGGTGCATACTTAACATTACAAAATACTAACAGGTGGCCGGCCACTGTGGCCACTCTCCTTTATAGTTCCAGAAGCTGTATGTCAGATGTCTTCTTTGAAAGGAGTGTGGTTTTTTTTTCTATTTTTTTGCTCAGACAATGACCATATTTATTTACATCCATTATATTATTAATTTAAATAATTGTATTCATTTTTAAAAAAGATACACATTCACAGGATTCAAAATTAAAAAGGGACAAATGAATACAAAGTTTTAAAAAAAATCTGCCCCCTACCCAGGTCCCCTTCCCAGAGACAAACTTTTTTACGTTCCTTTGGTATCTTTCCAGAGAACATCTTCAAATATAAAAACAAATATTTGGGACTGCCCATCTCTTAATTTCATCATAACAAAGCATTTTCTTTGCTAAACTGATAGGATAAGAAGTGTTTCAGAGTGCTTCTAGTTGGTACTTTAACTTTTTATGAGAGAAGTTGATCATCTTTTTATGGTTAGGGCCAGAAAGGAAGGAATTCGAAGGCAAAGATTTTAGAAAATATTTTCTGTGCTTTGCTTGATCAGTTTCAGGGTCACAGGCCACAGATGAGCATATTGTGATCAGCACTTTCGTCTGGGTACCTAAGTGCTATGTGAGTGTTTGTGGACTTAAAACTCTCAGAGAATTCTTCACAGCTATAGGATTTGGGCTTTCTACATATGAACAAGACATTCAATTTTAATTTCATTGTATTTAAGAAAATCCGGTGTTAGGAATGCCTAAAAGGTGGGCGTTGGCCACCTGCGATTGAAATATTAGATATTCTTTTTGTTTAGAGTTGCAAGTGTCCACACTGATTGGGGTGCCCTTGCCAAAGCTGTGTGATGGGCTGTCTCGGTGCAGCGTTCACTGCTCAGATGCAGTGCAATTCAAGGTGGATGCCTGGTTGGGGAGTCCTCTGCCTAAATTATTTCCATTATTTCCCAAGTCTCAGTCCATTAACCAACTTGGTCAAAAGGCCAGAAAGAGAAATGGCATTCACGAAATATTATTAGCATTTTGTGGTAAATGCTAACTACTGTACATTCATAGCCGATTAAGTTTTGCTCTCTCTATTTTATCATGGATTATGACAGGGATTTCGAGACTGAGTTCTGTTAAATAATAAATAGAACGAGCAAGGTCATTTTCTACCTGACCAGAGGTAAATTTTGCAGCAGGAATACCTGAATGAAGAAACATGTCAGGGGGAGGGAGGGAATTCAAGATTTTCGGAAACAAAGAGAATCATACACCATGCCAAACAGCTACCTGCAATGAAATGTGAATACTACCAATTATTTATTGCCAGTGATTTGATACATTTTTTCTCACTAAAATTTGATAAAGTCATGATTTGAAGCAGGTGTCTCAACCTGGTGACCCACAGGTAAATTAGGCCCACAGATGTGTTTTGTTTGGTCCAGATTATGTTTAAGAATTGTTTTAAAAATTGGTTACATTGTTTGAAAATCACAGGATTTGAAATAAAAAAATGCAGATTTGGACCAACATTGGGTTTTTCTTTCTGCTTTGTAACAGTTTGCAATAGCTGACTGCAGGCTGCCCCCAGCAGATGGGGCATTTTTCATCCTCTTTGTCACCTGCTTCCCTCATTTCTGTTGACCCTCTTGACCCTGGATTATAAACAGTTGAGTTTGAGAGCCTTCACTCACATATTCCAGAATGAGGATCAAAAAAAAGATACATGCACCCCTATGTTCATTGCAGCACTATTCACAATAGCCAAGACATGGAAACAACCTAAATGTCCATCGATAGATGAAAAGATTAGGAAGATGGGGCATCTATACACAATGGAATACCACTCAGCCATAAAAAAGAACAAAATAATGCCATTTGCAGCAACATGGCTGGAACTAGAAACTCTCATACTAAGTGAAGTTAGAAAGAGAAAGCAAATACCATATGATATTACTTATATCTGGAATCTAATACATGGCACAGATGAACCTATCTACAGAAAAGAAACAAACTCATGGACTTGGAGAACAGACTTGTGGTTGCCTAGGGGGAGGGGCAAGGAGTGGGACGGCCTGGGAGTTTGGGGTTAGTAGTTGCAAACTATTGCATTTGGAGTGGATAAGCAATGAGATCCTGCTGTAAAGCACACTGAACTATATCTAGTCACTTGTGATGCTACGTGATGGAGGATAATGTGAGAAGAATATATAAATATATGTCACTTTGCTGTACAGCAGAAACTTGCAGGCAATTGTAAATAAGCTCTAATAGAAAAATAAAAATCTTTAATAAAAATAACCAGAAGATTTTATTTCTGCTTCTAAGCATCTTTGTAATTTTATAGCCTAGTGGTTAAGAGTTTGGGCTCCGGAATTCAGATTGCATGGACATAAGTGCTGACTTCTTACAGATAAGCTGTGTGACCTTAAGATGGTTACTTGAGTTCTTTGAACACTAGTTTTCTCATATAAATAAGGCGGTAATCCTATCTGCCTTACAAGGTTGATTCCATTTGCATCTGTGTGGATGTGTAGCCACTAAACACTAACAGGCTCAGATAAGCACACTCAGATAAACACACACTTAACAGTTATAATAGTGCCTTCTTCATGCTACCTCATCAAAAATGGGCATTTTGGGGGCTTTTTGGATGCAAACTGTTGTATTTGGAATGGATGGGCAATGGGACCTTTCTGTAAAGCAAGGGGAAATATTTGTGATTGGGTTACTTTGCTGTAAAACAGAACTTTACGAAACATTGTAAATCAACTATACTTTAATAATAATAAAAATAAATAAGAAAAAGGAAAAGAAAATTTAATTGGGCAGTAAAAGAATAATTTGAATTTCCCATCAGCTGAAAAAGGCAAAAAGTGATATTTTTATGGCCTCGTGATGTTTTTCAAAAGGCAGATATGCTGCATTGATAGTATCATTAACTCCATTCTAACTTAAGTACAAAAAAGGAAATTGTCACAGCTGATGGACATTATCTTGCTCTTGATATCCTTCCAGGCAGTGAGACTTGAGGGAGTGGTACATAAAGGATGCCAAGCATTTCTGTGAAGGATTTTACTCGTATGCAAGAGCCTGTTCCTTATGTGTGAATCAGTTCTCTTGAAATGACAGCCTCCACGCTCCACTCGAGGAGATGGAGATAATAATGCCAGGCGGATGGATAAGGTGAGCAGGACCTGACAGTCCACAGGGGAAAGAAAAGCAGGATCTCTCTCGGAGACGGCATCTTGTGGTGGTGTTTGGTTTCTGATAAGCAGGTGGAGAATCAGGAATCAGATTTAAAATACTGGATGGTGGAATGAGATGGAGATAAATTAGCCTGCTGTAATCATTACATCCTTTCTTGACTAGAATCAGAGCTTAATATGTTGTATTTCTTTAGCTAATACGGCTTTTCCCTACCTCCCTTCTTATTTTAAAAAATGATGTAGGTTTCTAAAGCTATTTAGCACTAAAACTAAGTGCTATTTCTGAGTGTTGTTTTTTCTTTCTAGAGTGCTAACATTCAAGGAAAATTAATAGTTCTTATCTATAGTTTGTGTGAGTGTATGTGTATGTATATATGTATATATATGTATATATGAACTTCATTTCACAGTGTACTTCTGCATAACTTATTTTTAGGTAATGATAAAGTGGTAAAGCAATCATAGTTTTTAAAATCCATTTTTAATTTCAGTGATTTCCATGATTTGAAATCATTTTGATGGCCATTGAGAACATGATCTGGGTGATTAAATGTTTCCATCCATGGGTTCTAATTAGCTAACCTCTACCATTATTTCCTGTTTATCCTTCCTTCAAATTAGTTCCATACCTTAGGGTATAGCATTGTGTTTCCATCCTTACTACGCTCTGTGCATGCTTAACGTGCTTAACGCATCAACAGGCCATGCTGTTCCTTTATTAAGAGGGACTTTATCCTTTAGCTGTGCTGTGTTTTTCAACAGTTGTGCCACCAATATATCTTTGCGTTCTCAGAAATAGCAATGTGGCTACATTTTGACAGTCGGCACATCATTGAATGCCATGGCGAAAGGCAATCTAATTGTCACACTCTGAACATATAACAAGTGCATGGAAGCTGATAACAAGGATGCTCAGGAACTTAAGTTTAATTTAGGAGAATGTTATGTACCTGCTGATGAGCTTAATTATACTAATACCTATCGTTAGTGTAATGAACAGGCACTGGGGCAGATCTTCTACCCTGTGTGCATCCCCTTTGACTTACTCGCTATTCTAGAGATCGGTGTTGTTATCCCCTCATATCAGCACTGAGGCTCAGACCCGTTCTGTGACTAACTCCACATCACACAGCCAGCAGGTGGTGGAGCTGGGGCTGGAATTGCACCGGTTTCCACCCAGAACCCGTATCCTGCCCCTCCACACGAGTGCTTTATCAGTGACAAATTTCGTTTCTGTGCTGTGGTTCTCACCTGTACTTCTCTGAGAATAGGTGAGGTAGAATTATTATTTGTTTCATCTGTAGGAATACTGACAACTGTATCATGGGTTGAGTGACTTTCCCCAAGCGCCAGCAGTGAAAAGTGGAACTGTGGTCTGTTTTCCAACTTAAGCTTCCTGCCTGAGTACCACACGTAGGAGTAGATTTGAAAATCACCCGAAGCTCGCTGTTCCATAGCCTGAGAGTCTGTCACCCCAGGAGGAGTCTAGTGAGTTGAAAACACAGGTCAAAAGAAGTTTCCCCAGGACTCTGGAAGAATATTCTAAGGGGGATTAGTCAGACAGGTTAGGCGTGGTTGGGAACATCTCATTCTTTGAGGAGTGATGTCATGTAAGGCAACCATAGAGGCTGTCTTATTCTTCTGGGTCATATTATTCATGGACTCTCAGAATGATCGTCTCTTCTATTATTATTTATTTTTTATTGAATTATAATTAACTTATAGTATTCTGTTAGCTTCAGGTGTGTAACATTGTGATTTGATATTTTTATACATTACAAAGTGTTCACCGCAGCAAGTCTAGTCACCATCTGTCATCTCTTTTTTAATTAAATATGACAAATAATACAGCATTGCTGTTTTAAAACATTTAAAAGGATAAAGCTGCCTTAGGTCTCCCAATTCTCTCCTCCCATTGTGTCCTGACCCAGTTTTCTCCTCAGGGTAACCACTGCTATTAGGTCGGTGTATGAATCAGGATCATGCTCATCTGCATGTAATCAATTAAACTTAAGAAATCAGTTTATTTTGCCTCCTAACCAGAAGCCTAGCGGTGCGTAGTCCAGTTGATACAACTGTTCAGAGATCCAGCCTCCTCTCTTTTCACTTCAACATCCTTAGTTTGTGACCCTTGTCAGAGTGGAAAGATGGCTGCTCTGTTCTGGACAGCCTGTGTGTGTTTTGGACAGGAAAAACAAGAAAGGGCAAACAGAAACAAGTGCCTGGCAACTGATTCTGGTCTTTTTGTTAGGAAAACAGTAGCTTTTCTAGAGACCACGCACAGTGAAATCTACTTATATTCATTGGTCCAAAGATTGTCACATGACCTCTTGGGAAAACAGGCACGTTTCTCATTGTAAGGAAGATTGGGCAAGAGGATGTTAGGTTGGTGTTTACCAGTGTCTGTTTATCCACTCATTTTTTTTTTCCCGTTAATGGAGTACACTTGAGTTACAATGTTGTGACAGCAAAATGAATCAGTTGTATACTTTTATCCATATAGGTTATATCCATTGCTTTTCAGATTCTTACCCATATAAGTTATTACACAGTATTGAGTAGATTTCCCTGTGCTATTCAGTAGATCCTTGTTACATATCTATTTTATATATAGTTGTGTGTCCGTGTTAATCCCAACCTCCTAATTTATCCCTCCCCTCCAGTGTTTCCCATAAGTTTGATTTTTTAGTCTTTGAGTCTGTTTCCGGTTTGTGATTAAGTTCTTTGTATCATTTATTTTTTAAGGTTCCACATATTAGTGCTCTGGTATGATACTTATCTTTCTCTGTCTACCTCCTTCACTTATTATAATTTCTAGGTTTGACCATGTTGCTGCAAATAATGTTATTCCGTTCTTTTTATGGCTGTGTAATATTCCACTGTGTGTGTGTGTGTGTACGTACCACATCTTCCTTATCCAGTCCTTTGTCGATGGACATTTAGGTTGCTTCCTTGTCTTGGCTATTGTAAATAGTGCTGCAGTGAATATTGGGAACATTGGGATGCATGTATCTTTTCAATTATGGTTTTCTCTGGCTATATGCCCAGGAATGGGGATGATGGATCATATGGTAACTCCATTTTTAGTTTTTCAAGGAATCTCTGTGCTGTTCTCCATGTGTGGCTACAGAAATTTATATTCCCACCAACAATGTAGGAGAGTTCTCTTTCTCTACACCCTCTCCAGAATTTTTATATGTAGACTTTTTTTTTTGTCTTTTTGCCTTTTATGTAGAGCCGCACCCACAGCATATGGAGGTTCCCAGGCTAGGGGTCTAACAGGAGCTGTAGCTGCCAGCCTACACCACAGCCACAGCAATGCGGGATCCGAGCCGCGTCTGCAACCTTCACCACAGCTCACGGCAATGCTGGATCCTTAACCCACTGAGTAAGGCCAGGGATCAAACCTGCAACCTCATGGTTCTTAGTCGGATTCGTTAACCACTGAGCCACAAAGGGAACTCCAATATGTAGACTTTTTGATAATGGCCATTGTGACCAATGTGAGGTGTTAACCTCATTGTAGTTTTGATTTACGTTTCTCTAATAGTTAGTGATGTTTAACATCTTTTCATGGGTTTTTTGGCCATCTGTCTGTCTTCTGTGGAGAAATGTCTGTTTAGATCTTATGACTGTTTTTAAATTAGACATTCATTCTTTTTCAGGGAGTTTATGTACCTGCATAAGTACATATAAAATCTCTCTTTTAACATTCTCTGTCTTTTAACGTAAGTGGCATATACTCTAGATATTGTTCTGAAACTTATTTTCCCTACTTGTCAGTTTGTTATGTTAGTAATTTATTGGGCTTCGTTATAGAAATCAGATTTTCTTCCCATTCTGTGTAAAGTACAGGAGTAAATCAAACTGTTTCTATCATATACCCAAACTTAGCTTATTTTAACCATTTTGCTTAGAAATCCATCTAGATTTTATTTTATGGTTTGTTTTTCTTCTAAATTAAAAGATACAGAAAATAATTGAATTCTTGGGTGTCACCTACTTTAGAAGCAATTAGTTTTGAGTTGGTGGGAGTATTGAGCACAGATATGTTTCAATTTAAATTTTCTTTCTTACTTAGCTTTCATAAAATCATCTGCTATTTATCATTGTTGGTGTTCTGGCCCCTAAGAACTCCACTATGATTTTATTCTGCTGGAGGTTTGGGACCAAGGATGTTAGGATTGTATGTTAACTAAGAGTGAACTAGAATAAAATAGAGAGGTTTTGTGCTGGGAAGTTACGATTGACTTTTGAAGAACTCAGTGGGATGTTTCTTGTTTTGTTTTTTAAGACTGTTTGAAAAGCTTCAGGTTGTTGGAAAATAGACTTCTGCGAAGGTGAAACCGTTGTTCATCTGTCTCTGAAAGTTGGTTAGGAAAACAGACGAACAAAGCAAACCCCACCAAAAAACAGAAACAGGGAGATGAACATGTAAGAAGATACTTGGGTATTTAAGAAAAAAAAAAAAACTGCGTCAAATAAGAGGTGAAGACCATTTTAACCCACTGAGCAAGGCCAGGGATAGAACCCTCATCCTCATGGATCCTAGTTGGGTTTGTTAACCACTGAGTCACAAAGGGAACTTTTGTAGACCATTCTTTCAAGCAGTCAGGCTTTAGTCACCGTATCTGTTCCTTATAAACTGTCTGAGATCCCAAGTGCCATAGAAAAGACTTGGCGCCTGGCAGCAAGGAGCTCCGAGAACTCATAAGAGCAACTAGTGAATGTACAGTGTTTTGACAATTAGTGAAAACGTGTGTGATTCTAGAATATTCTGCACATAGCAGATGATGTCATGCCCCTGACTTGTAACCCTCTAGCAGCTTTTCATGGTCCTTAGAATAAGGCGATTGGCCTTGCTGTGACCTCCTAGGCCCTGTTTGGCTGGAGCCCTGGCTACACCCTGGCATCATCTCCTGCCTTTTTCTATCTTTCTTGCTTTTTCCAGCCACACTGGCCTCCTTATTCTTCCTCAAAGTCTTTCTCATCTTGGGCTTGTGTTTGCTCTGCCTTGAACCCTTGTTCGTGGTCATTTTCCCATTTCATTGAGGACTTTGCTTAAATATCATTTCTATGAATCTCCTTTCCTGTTACCTCTCTCTCCCCTTACCTGCTTTATCATTCTTTATGGAACTCATCATTTTCTGACATCCTGTTGCATCTTAATTTATTTTTTAACTGGTTATTGTTTTTAATCTCTCATGGAAAAAAGTTTTCACAGTTACATCCCTCTCAATAGTGCCTGGCACATAGCAGGTGCTCAGTTAATCTTCGTTAAGCAGTAAATGAGTTCTAAAATATGAAACAGGGAGTTCCCATCGTGGCTCAGTGGTTAACGAATCCGACTAGGAACCATGAGGTTGCGGGTTCGATCCCTGGCCTCGCTTAGTGGGTTAAGGATCTGGTGTTGCCGTGAGCTGTGGTGTAGGTTGCTGTGGCTGAGGCGTCGGCTGGCAGCTACAGCTCTGATTAGACCCCTAGCCTGGGAATCTCCATATGCCGTGAGTGCGGCCCTAGAAAAGGCAAAAAGACAAAAAAAAAAAAAAAGAAATAAAATATGAAACACCCCCCATGCCCTATTGATTTCTGTATTCGCAGAGCCCGGGAATATGCTTAGCAATAGTGATAATAGTAACAGTTAATGTTTACTGAGGCTTGCTATACTCCAGGGCTTGTTCCAACTGCTTTGCGAGTATTAATGTATTTAAAGAGTCTTCGAGGGAGTTCCTGTTGTGGCTCAGTGGTTTAAAAACCTGACACAGTGTCCATGAGGATATGGGTTCAATCCCTGGCCTTGTTCAGTGGGTTAAGGATCTGGTGTTGCTGCACAGATGTGCCTCGGATCTGGTGTTGCTATGTCTGTGGCATAAACTGCAGCTGCAGGTCTGTTTCGACCCCTAGAGCAGGAACTTGAATATTCTGCAGGCATGGCCTTAAAAAAAAAAAAGAAAAGAGCCTTTGAGGTAAGTCAGACTCTTAGCTTTCTTTGTACAGATGAGGAAGTGGGGGCACAGAGGATGAACAGCTCACCCAAAGTTGTGTGGGTAGTAGGTAGACATCTTCTGGGATCTCTTAACCACCTCATGACACTGTCTTTGCATGCAGAAGGCATTCACTAAATATTTATTACATTGAAATGAATAATAAATGTGCATATTTTGGAAGATGAATGGTAAGAGATGGTAAAAGGATCATGTAGAGAGATGCTAATTGTGTTGTATAAATTAGAAGTAGGATAAGAATTAGGAGTTCCCTAGTGGCCTAGTGGTTCAGGACTCGACATTATCACTGCTATGCCTTGGGTTGCTGCTGTGGCTCAGGTTCTGTCCTTGGCCCCTTGGAACTTCTGCATGCCATGGGTGTGGCCAAAAAAAGGAAGTAGGATAGGAATTAGCAAAAGTAGGATCCATGGAAAAGGAGATCATGACCCAACCTCTTCCTCACTCACTCCCACCTCAAGGAGAGTTGAATTGGGGCTTACCTGACTTTTAAGAACAAGTGTCTTCTCATAGGTGGAGGGGGGAAGGTGGGCATTCCAGGGGAAATGAATAAAAACGATAAATCATGCCTTTAAAACATCACCTAAAATAGACTGAAAGGTAGTAGAAGGAAGATGGATGTCATGGAGTCACCCTCTCCTGTATTAAAAACACAACTGAGTCATATCTATTAACACCTGAAAATTTATTTTTAGAACACTAGCTAGGGGAAAAATTTTTTTCCTCAACACTGTAGTAGATAATGATAATAATTAAGCCTAATAGTTATATAAACATTGTGACAGTCCAACTTTATATCTTTTGACATTGTAAATTAAGGTATAATCTACTTATTCAGAAGTTACAGTGCTTTGTAGGTTCTTACCATGTTCTTGTGAGTCACAATTGAGCCTTTGTGTTTCTGTGGAATCTAAGAAATACGACAAGCTAGTGGCTATAACAAAAAAGGAGACTCAGAGATATCAAGAACAAACTAGTGGTTATTAGTGTGTGTCGGGGGCAGTATAGGGGTGGAAACCACTGGGTGTAAGGCTCGGGATGTACTATGCAACTTAGGGCCTAGAGCCAATATTGTATCTTAACTGAAAATGAAAAGTAACCTTTTAAGAATTGTATATAAAATTAAAAATTAAATAAATGAACTCATAGAAAATGTAAAAGAACCCTCAGTTTTCCTTTGAAGGGAAAAGAGTTTATTAAGGAGGCATTATTTCAGAACACTGTTGGGAAACTTGTAGGGATTTTAGATTAAAAAGGATTCTCTGATGTGATCACAAATATGAGATGAGAAGATCAGGCAGATTTTTTTGTTTTTCGTTTTGTTTTGTCCTCCCCACCCCTACCCTCTGGGCTCACAAGGACCAAGGGTCTCAGTCTTGCTAGTTGGCTTTCTTTTTAGTAGATGATGATGCTAAGTTGAGGGTGGACTAATAGTTTTGGGGAATTTGGTTGATGAATTTCCATGACTAAGGATCCAGACTTAGTAAATCTGAAAGGAAACTGACAATGGGTATGTACTGACTTCTTCTTCTTTTTTTTTTGTCTTTTTGCCTTATCTAGGGCTGCACCCGCGGCATGTGGAGGTTCCCAGGCTAGGGGTCTAACAGGAGCTGTAGCCACCGGCCTTCACCACAGCCACAGCAACTCGGGATCCGAGCCGCGTCTGCGACCTACACCACAGCTCATGGCAATGCTGGATCCTTAACCCACTGAGCGAGGCCAGGGATCGAACCTGCAACCTCATGGTTTCTAGTCGGATTCGTTAACCACTGAGCCACGACGGGAACTCCGGTATGTACTGACTTCTATGTGGAAGCTGAAGCTTTTCTAATTCAATTCAAAACTTGCAGTTGGAGTTTTGGGAGGCCTGGTGGGTGACTCACACCCACAGCCCTGGGTCTGAACTTGTTGAAAGGGAGCTACAGAGTCAGCACGTGGAGATAAGCACGTAGCCTTGGGCTCTGCTCAGGGGTTGGAGAGTGTGCCTTCACTAGCCGGAGGAGCTTACTGATGCTTCTGCTGGAATTAGGCAGACTTCTCCACCCTGTTCCTGGAGAGGCTGAGGAACCACAGCCCACTGATGCAAGAATAACCCTGACCTGACTCAGAACTGACCCAGTACAAGCATCTTGCAGGAGCTTGAGCCCCAAAGTAGGAAAAGGAAGGGGCTGGGCCCACTTTATTCTCCAAAACTTAGTATTGCAGTTAGTTACTTCTCTTCTGTTTCCTGGTCCCTCCTAACTTTATTTGTCATGAAAGAGTTACCTCCCTCTAAACATCTCCCTTCCTCCTCCTCATCCTTATCCTGCTTCTGCCTTGGCTTTCCTCAGTCCCTTTTTTTTTTTTTTTTAAATGGCTGTACCTCGGGCATATGGAAATTCCCAGGTTATGGGTTGAATCAGAGCTGAAGCTGCCAGCCTACACCACAGCTATAGCAAGGCCAGATCCAAGCCTCATCTGTGACCTATGCCATAGCTTGTGGCAATGTCGGATCCTCAACCCACTGGGGAGGCCAGGGATTGCATCAGCATTCTCACGGAGACAATGTCAGGTCCTCAGCCCATTGAGCCACAGCTGGAATTCTGGTTTTACTCAGTCTCGAGACTTGAGACTCAGTGCCAATTCATCATTTCTTCTCACCTTTCTCACTCCTCAGGTGCTAAGACCTGAAGTAGAGATTCTCCAAGAGTGGTCTGAGGCCACAACATCAGAATCACAGGTCGCTCTTAAAATACACATTCCTGGGTTCCTGCTCAGATGTACTGAATCAGTGTCTCATGGTATGAGCCTGCGAGTCTGAATTTTAAGACCCGTCTCCTGGTCCTTCTGAGGTCTGCTATAGCTTGCTCACCCCAGTCCTATAGGTTCAACCTTAACACTACATCCTGAAACTCCTCCCATTTCTCCTGTCACCATCCCAGGATCCAGCTTCATATATTTCTCCCCAGGTTGTTTCCCCATCTAGTCTTGCCTTTCTTTGCTCTTCCATACCCACTACAACTATATCAGTGAGTTCTGAAATCAGATAACCCAATTTCTAAAGCTGACTGCCAAGTGTTTAGTATAAAAAAGAGTGGCATTTATTTGAAGGTATATGAGCCCTTAGCAGATCAGATGGGATTTGAAGAGGAGGGCATAGATCTGGTTGTTTCACACTGCAAGAGGCAGTTTTGCAGCCCCATGGTAAATGGCAATCAGCAAGCCAAACACCTTTTCGTGAGACTGAAGGATGGGGAGCGTGCAATTAGATGAACCTGCAGAGGGTAGTGAGTGAGCTGTTTAGTAGTGGATCTGTTGGGAGAAGAAGGTGAGTGAGGCATTGCAAATGGAAGCTTGGGTTTTGTGGAAGGACTGGTGTTCCAGTTATTTAATGCTATGTAAATTATGACTCCACAACCTAGTAACTTCAAACAGCTTTTGGTTATATGTTGGGATTACGGATAGGGAATTATGGACTCGCTTAGGGCTTGGATCTCCACATTGAATAGGTTGCTTGGTGATACTCAGATGACATCTGGCTAGTTTAATGGATTCAGGGTGCCTTCATTCATGTTTATGCCCCTTTGCTGAGCAGCCAAGAGTCAGAGCTCAGCTGGGCCTCTTTTCATGAGTCTCAGGGCCTCTCCACGTGTTCTTCAGCGTCAGGGGTGTGTGTGTGTGGCTATGGTGCTTCTCAGTATTGGCCCCAGGCTCAAGAACCAACTTTTCAAAAGCCAAGGAGTAGGAGCTGCCATTCTCTTAAGACCTGGGCCCAGAAACTGGTACAGTATCATTTCTGCCATATTCTGTTATTCAAAATGGTTACAGAGCATGTAATGTAATTAGACCCCACCGCTCCCTCAGAGGAGCATCAAAGCATTTATGGCATCTTTAACCTGCCCCAGTGACTTTGTACCCTCCCCCACTTTTTTTTTTTTGCTTTTTATGGCCTGTGAAGGTTCCCAGGCTAGGGCTCTAATTGGAGCTACAGGTGTCAGCCTACCCTGCAGCCACAGCAACACCATATGTGAGCCTCATCTGTGACCTACACCACAGCTCACAGAAATGCCAGATCCTTAACCCACTCAGGGAGGCCAGGGATCGAACCTGCATCCTCAGGAATACTAGTTGGGTTTATAATCCGCTGAGCTGCAATGGGAACCTTCCCACAATGCCCTTTTGATGTGTTTCTTGGCCAAAAAGAATTTAAGAGATCTGAGAAGAAGGAAAAAAGGGTTTTAAGGCAAGAATCCTAACTTGCTTTAAAAGGATAGCTAAGGAAAGCTACATACTAGAAAAACTATATATGCATTATATTCATCATTGGTAGTTTTCATTGCTTTATTTCCCTGGGAGGATAGCTTGTGCTAAAGGTAGCAAATTTATTTCGGAGAGAACTTTTAGAGTAGTGTTTGTGTTTTTATTTCCCTTCCTAGGTTTCCTTCTTTCTTTCTTTTTTTTTTTTTTGAGCTGGCATTCCCCTTGGCAAACCTTTCCAATGAATCAATTTGATTTTTATTGGGAGCTAATGAGGTGGAAAGGAGCCAGTCTGCCACATTCTGTGTAGTGTGAACTGTGTGTTCCTGTCCTAAAAAAGTCCTGCCTGAGAACGTGGTGGAGGGGTTGGGGACCTTGGTGGTCTTGGGGTAGGGAGTGGTGTAGTGTGGCCTTGTTTCCACTGGAGGTGGCAATAGAAATGTTTGCGTGAGCCACTGGCACTGGGTGTGAGGGGTGTTAAGAGGGCGTGGTGGCAGTAATGCCATTAAATATGCACATCCATTTTAACCTTTCATCCAAGCTCCTGGTACCATTGACACCAAGTCACTTGACCAACCATTGTCCCTGGAAAGGCTGAGCTGTAGAATGAGAAGGCTGTTGAAAGTTTCTACCGTATTGATCTAGGCTACTTGCTTCAGAGGGAAAAGGCATATGGGTCATAGGAAACTCCAGTTACATCTTGTGCCTGAAAAACTAAAAAAATACAAGTGGAGGCAATTACTTTTATTTGCTGATTGATGGATGAGAGAAAAGAGAGAATTCTGTCTTTTTCATTGTCTCTTGTCCAACGTATAGAAATGGAGTCATACATAGGGTCAAGCCTCAGAAAATGCTGGACAGGTTAATTTTGTGTGTGTTCCACTTAAATATGGAGAAGACAGGTATCCAGAGGTGTTATAAGATGGAGTCGTGGTGTAGTTAATGGCACAGTTCTTGGAGCCAGACTTCTTGTGTTCAGATCTTGGTTCTGACATTTATGAGCTGTAGACACAAAGATTAGTTCCTCAATCTTTCTTTGCCTCAGTTTGCTTAGCTGTAAAAGAAGGCTAGTAATAGCATTGACTATTTAGTAGAGGAGGAAAGATATTACTTATAAAGTGGAAAAGTGATAGTTATAAGCAGCAATAATGTTTATCTCTTCTAGAGCAATTGCTAGCATTAATTCTTGGCACAAACGAGGGACTTCAGAATGTTAGATAAATGAGTTCTGCATGCGTTTCACTTACCCTTTGGAGGACCAGTTCTAAACAGGAAGTGCAGGCAAAGTAGTAAATGTCTCCTAAACATGCTGTACACCTGGGAAATTAATGCTGATTTTATGACCAAGTGATTTCATACCTTACTATGCTCAAATCTACTTATTTGGAACTGATGGCCTTTGAGAAGCTCACTTTCTCTCAGTCCCCTCTAGTAAATCATTTGGAGGTAACACTGCGTGGATTGTGTAGGGTGATAGTCACGCCTTGTGATTTAGCTCAGGGGCTGGTGGCCCTGTGCTGTCAGTAAACAAGGGCAGGAACAGTGCCAGGCAATTGTGGAACTACAGAGACTTAATGCAAATTGAAATTGCGTGTGTGTGTGTGTGTATGTGTGTGTGTACATGCGTCCCTGGGCATGTGTGTTTAAGATCACCTTCAATTTAGATTTATCAAGAAGTGATGAAAGCCTTTGAATGACATTACGTTTTTTTTGTTTTGTTTTGTTTTGTTTTACTGATTATGTTGTTACTGTCTTGACAGCAGAGGTATGAAATGTGAGACAGGGCCGGTCCAGGATTAGAAAGAAACTTCACTTAGTGCAGTATTTCAGGAAGTAACAGTAGCTGAAACAAGAGTTATTCTAGCCATAGTTGGGGCAACGAGCCCAGTTGGGTGTCTGGCAGGCATAGTGGCACCCAAGGACAAACTGTGAAAGGCTTGTCATGCAGGAAGAGTGTTTGCTGCTAAGCCAATGTGGAACTATAATTTGTCCACATGGGGAAGGGCTAGGGCACTATTTTCCCCTTTCCATTGCCGTATTAGGTCCACATAAATGTCAGCTGCCAGCTTCTCAGCTTCTGCCTTTGAGTATTGAAGGAAAATTTAAGAGTTTTAATTTAGGAGTTCTTGCTGTGGGACAAGGATCCAGTGTTGTCTCTGCAGTGATGCGAGTTTGATCCTGGGCCCTGTGCAGTGGTTAAAGGATTTGGCATTGCTGCTGCTGTGGCATAGGTTGCAGCTGTGACTTGGATTCTATCCCTGGCCTGGGAACTTCCATATAACGTGGATGTTGCCAAAAAGTTTTGGTTTTTTTTAAATTTTATTTATTTATTTATTTGGTTGCACCTGCGGCATGCAGAAGTTCCAGGGCCAGGGATCAAACCCACACCACAGCAGTTACAACACTGGATCCTTAACCCACTGACCCACCAGGAAATTCCTAGTTTAATTTTTAGAAGTTGTGCGTGTTATATCTATCCAGCACTTCTTGGAAAGATGACTGACCTAACCTAAAAGATGGCTTTTGGAAACCCACTAAGTGGGAAGACCTTAATTTCCAGCCGGTGAAGGTTTACTGATGCAGCCCATTTTGCCACAGGGCTCTCTGAATCATAATCTCCATCTTTTCTTCAGAATGTAACCCAGGGCAACAAAAGCATCTCTTTGGAGAAAAAACAGTGTCATATCACAGCTTCTTCCTGGAAGCCAAGGGTGGTGAAGAGAGTGTGAGTAAACCCTCTGACTGTGGTCAGTGCTGCATCTTAATGAGAGACACAATGAGTGCCTCTCCCATTTTCCTCCTATGCCAGCACAGTGCCTCTGTGACTACAGTTGAGGACTGAGCTCTGAGACTTCCAGCAGCTTAAACGGTTGCTCTCTTCAGATTTTCCCCCTTAACTGTAACTTCCAAGACCCGGTGCCTCCTTTGCAACAAACTTCTGTGGTGAGGATTCACTGATCTCAGTTACACTTCTAATGAATTAGCAGGAGGTTAAAAAGCAGAGCAGTAGGTCATAGGTCTTGGAAAGGAAGGATTAGAATGGTTTTTTAAGAGGCAGGGGAACTGTTTCTAGTCTGAAAGATTGTGAAACCCATCTGGGTGTCAGTGAAGCTTGGTTGGTGCTAACTTTTCCAGGCCCTGTTTGAAGCATTTGCATTTACCTTAGGCAGTGAAACTTTCCTTTCCACCTTGACTGTTCATATTTGTGGCCCGAAGCTCATTTCAGGATGAATAACTTCTGTTTGTTTTGGACATTATTACCACTGTTTGCAAGTGGTGTTAATGTTATTCCCCGCAATGATAATTTAAAACAATTATGGTGAAAGTCTTACCATATCTGGAAGAGGAGTGACCTTCATTCAGATCTCTGCTTAAATGTTACCTTTCCTGGCCGCTGTCTGTGAAAAGTCTTCTTCTGCTGTCACTTTTTCTTTATTCTTTTTTTTTTAATTTTCATAAATAGTATTTATTTATTTTTCCATTATAGCCAGCTGCACGGTGTGGTGACCTGGTTACACATAAATATATGGATTCATCACAAGTGGTTAGACATAGTTCCCAGTGCTATACAGCAGGATCTCCTCGCTTTTCCATCCCAGAGGCAACAGTCTACAACTATTAACCCCAGACTCCCATACCATCCCACTCCCTCCACTTCCTCCTTGGCAACCACAAGTCTGTTCTCCAAGTCCTTGATTTTCCTTTCTGCATAAAGGTTCATTTGTGCAGTATATTAGATTACAGATATAAGTGATATCATATGGTATCTTTCTCCTTCTGACTTACTTAGTGTGAGGGTCTCTAATTCCATCCATGTTGCTGCAAATGACATTTTATTTTTTTATGGCTGAGTAGTATTCCATTGTGTATATATGCCACATCTTCCTAATCCAATCATCTGTTGATGGACATTTGGGTTGTTTCCATGTCTTAGCTATTGTGAATAGTGCTGCAATGAACATGCATGTGCATGTGTCTTTTTCAAGGAGATTTTTGTCCAGATGTATGCTGAAGAGTGGGTTTGCTGGGTCATATGGTAGTTCTATGTATAGTTTTCTAAGGCACCTCCATACTGTTTTCCATGGTTGTACCAGTTTATATTCCCACCAGCAGTGCAGGAGGGTTCCCTTTTCGCCACACCCCCTCCAGCATTTGTTGTTTGTGAACTTGTTAATGATGGCCATTCTGACTGGTGTGTGGTGGTGTCTCCTAGTAGTTTTGATTTGCATTTCTCTAGTAATCATTGATGTTGAGCATTTTTTCATGTGCTTGTTGGCCATCTGCATATCTTCTTTGGAGAAATGTCTCTTCAGGTCCTTTGCATGTTTTTCAGTTGGGTTGTTGAGGGTTTTTTTGTTGTTGAGTTGTATAAGTTGTTTGTATATTTTAGAGATTAAGCCATTATCAGTTGCATCATTTGAAACTATTCTGTAGGTTGTCTTTCTGTTTTTTTTTTTTTAATGGTTTCCTTTGCTTTGCAAAAGCTTGTCAGTTTGATTAGGCCTCATTATAATATTTTTGCTTTTATTTCTGTTGCCTTGGGAGTATAACCTAAGAAAACATTCGTGTGATTGATGTCAGAGAATGTTTTGCCAATGTTCTCTTCGAGGAGTTTCAGGATGCTTACCCTACACTTAAGTCTTTAAGCCATTTAGAGTTTATTTTTGTGCATGGTGTAAGAGTGTGTTCTAGTTTTATTGATTTACAGGAAGCTGTCCAGTTTTCCCAGCACCACTTGTTGAAAAGACTATATTTTTCCCATTTTACATACTCGCCTCCTTTGTTGAAGATTAATTGACCGTAGGTGTCTGGGTTTATTTCTGGGTTCTCTGTTCTGTTCCATTGGTCTTGGGTTATGGGTTCTCTATTCTGTTCCACTGGTATTGTCTGTTTTGGTACCAGTACCGCACTGTCTTGATGACTACAGTGTTGTAATATTGCCAGAAGTCTGGGAGATTTATGCCTCCTCCTGCATTTTTTTTTTCTCAGGATTGCTTTGACAATTCTGGGTCTTTCATGGTTCCATATAAACTTTTGGATTGTTTGTTCTAGTTCTGTGAAAAATGTCATGGGGATTTTGATAGGTATTTCATTGAATCTGTAGATTGCTTGGGTAGTATGGCCATTTTTATGATATTAATTCTTCCAACCCAGGAGAAAGGAATATCTTTTCATTTCTTTGAATCCTCTTTAATTTCCTTGATTAATGTTTTATAGTTCTCAGCATATATGTCTTTTACCTCCTTGGTCAGGTTTATTCCTAGATATTTAATTTTTTTTGGGTGTGATTTTACAAGTTATTTTTATATTCATTTTCTAATATTTCATTGTTAATATACAGAAATGCTACCAATTTCTGAATGTTAATCTTGTATCCTGGTACTTTGCTGAATTCGTTGATCACGTCTAATAATTTTTGTGTGGAATCCTTAGGTTTTTCTATATGTAGTTTCATGTCATCTGCATAGAGTGACAATTTTACCTCTTCTCTTCCAGTTTGGATACTTTTTATTTCTTTTGCTTGTCTGATAGCTATGGCTAGGACTTCCCGTACGATGTTGAATAAAAGTTGTGAGAGTGGGCATCCTTGTCTTGTTCCAGATTTTATGGGAAGGCTTTCAGCTTTTCTCCAATGTACTTGCTGTGGGTTTGTCATAAATGGCTTTTATTATATTAAATATGCTCCCTCTATACCCTCTTTGGTAAGAGTTTTTATCATGAATGGATGTTGGACTTTGTCAAATGCTTTTTCTGCATCTATTGAAATGATCTTGTGATTTTTGACTTTTCTTTTGTTGATATGGTGTATGATGCTGATTGATTTGTGTATGTTGAACCATCCTTGTGAACCTGGCATGAATCCCACTTGGTGTATGATCTTTGAATCCTTGGTGTATGATCTTTTTTATGTGTTGTTGGATTCAGTTGGCTAAAATTTTCTTGAGAACTTTTGCATATATATTGATCAAAGATACTGCCTTATAATTTTCTTTTTTGGTGGTATCTTTGGTTTTGGTATTAGGGTGATGGTGGCTTCATAGAATGTCTCTGGGAATGTTCCTTCTTCTTCAACCTTTTGGAAAAGTTTAAGAAGGATGGGTATAAGTTCTTCTTTGTATGTTTGGCAGAATTCATCTATGAAGCTCTCTGGTCCTGGACTTCTGTTTGTAGGGAGTGTTGTTATGACATACTCAGTTTCATTTCTAGTGATTGGTTTGTTCAGTTTATCTATTCTTGATCCACTTTTGGTAGGCTATATGTCTCTGGAAAGTTGTCCATTTTTTCTAGGTTGTCAAATTTGTTGGCATATAATTGTTCATAATATTCTGTTACGATTTTTTGTATTTCTGCAGTATCTGCAGTTGAGATTTCTCCTTTTTTGTTTCTTATTTTGTTTGTTTGGTTATGTTCCTCTCCTCTTCTTGGTGAGTCTGGCCAGAGGTTTGTCAATTTTGTTTACCCTTTCAAAGAACAGCTCTTGGTTTTATTGATTTTTTTTTCTACTGTTTCTTGAATCTCTATTTTATTGATTTCCTCTCTGATCTTTATGATTTCCTTCCTTCTGCTGACTTTGGGTTTTGTTTGTTTTTTTTCTAATTCTTTTAGGTGGTAGGTTAAGTTATTAATTTGAGAGTTTTCTTTTTGGAGCAAGGCCTGTATTGCTATGAACTTCCCTCTAAGCCTTGCTTTTGTAGCATCTCATAGGTTTTGAATGGTTGTGTTTTCATTATCATTTGCCTCGAGGAATTTTTAATTTCCCTTTTGATTTCCTCATTGACCCATTGGTTTTTTAGTAGCCTGTTGCTTAGTCTCCATGTGATCAGCTTTTTCTCATTTGTTTTCCTGTGGTTGATTTCTAGTTTCATGCCATTGTGATCAGAGAAGATACTTGAAATAATTTCTGTACTCTGAAGTTTGTTGAGATTAGTTTTGTGCCCTAGCATGTGATCTATCCTTGAGAATGTTCCATGTGCACTCGAGAAGAATGTATATTCTGATTTTTTTGGATGTAATGTCCTGAATGTGTCAATTAAGTCTATTTTTTTATAGTGTCATTGAGTATCTCTGTTGTCTTTACCGATTTTTTGTCTAGAGGATCTGTCTATTTATGTCAGAGGATTGTTAAGATCTCCTGCTATTGTTATATTCCCATCAATTTCTCCTTTCATGTCTGTTAGTATTTGTTGTATGTATCTAGATGCTTCTATATTAGGGGCATGTATATTGATGATTTTAGTATCCTCTTCTTGAATGCATCCTTTTACCATTAAATAGTGTCCTTCTTTGTCTTTCTTTATGGCCTTCATTTTAAAGTCTATTTTGTCTGATAAGAGTATTGCAACTCCTGCTTTCTTGTCTTTTACATTGGCATGAAATATCTTCTCCCATCCCCTCATTTTCAATCTATATGTGTCCTTTGCACTAAGGTGAGTCTCTTGTAGACAGCATATTGTCGGCTCTTGCTTTTTCATCCAGTCTGCCACCATCTGTCTTTTGATTGGAGCATTCAGTCCATTGACATTTAAAGTAATTACTGATAAATGTATATTTATTGACATTTTAAATTTTGTTTTCCAGTTGATTCTATGTTTCTCCTTTGCTCCTTTCTGGTTTTTGTTGGATGATTTCCTTTTATTTTATGCTTGTGTCCTTTTCTTTTTAGTTTTTGTGAACAAAATGTTTGGTTTGGTTTTGATTTGTGGTTGACCTGTTTTTTTAAGTATGTTAACCCCTTCCTATATCTGCTTGCTTTAGCCTCATAGTCATACAGGCTCAAACACATTCTAAAAAAAAAAAAAAAAAGGAATCTAGATTTTCTTACTTTCTTTCCCCGCATTTTATGATTTTGAAGTCCATTTTTAACATCTTCATGTTTCCTCTTTTTGCTGTTTCTTGTGTTTATTGTCACTTTTACAATAGGTTTTTTTTCTTTGATTCTGTATACAGCCTTATTTAAGTGATCGCTTTTCATCCTATTTCTTCTTACTTCTTTTTTATTTAGAGAAGCTCTTTCAGCATTTCTTTTGAGTGGGTTTAGTATTCCTGTACACTCTTAGTTTTTGTTTTTTGGAGAAATTCTTTATTTTACCTTCTATTTTAAATGATATTCTTCCTAGGTAGAGTATTCTAGGCTGCAATTTTTTCCCTTTTAGAACTTTGAATATGTCTTGCCACTCTCTTCTTTCCTGTAGTGTTTCTGTAGAGAAATCAGCTAATGGCCGTATGCGGGCTCGCTTATAATCAAGGCTTTGTTTTTCTCTTGCTGCCTTTAGAATCCTCCCTTTAACTTTAGCCATTTTTATTATACTATGTTTTGGTGTGGGCCTGTTAGGGTTCAGCTTGTTTGGGGCCCTCTGTGCTTCCTGTATCTTGATATCTGTTTGTTTGCTTGTTTGTTTTTAGATTTGGAGACTTTTCAGACATAATTTCTTCAAATATATTTTCAACCCCCTTTTCTTCTCCTTCTGGAATTCCTACTATGTGTAGACTTTTCTGCTTTATATTATCCCATAGATCTCTTATGTTGCTTTCATGTTTTTTTTTTTTTTTATTTGGTTTTCCGTCTGCTGTCCTGATTGGGTGATTTCCATCTTCCAAGTCACTAATTCATTCCTCTGCATTATTCATTCTTCTCTTTAGTGCCTTTAATTCAGTTTGCATCTCTGCAAATGAATTTTCCAATTTTTCTTGGTTCCTTAGTATATTTTCTAGTTCCTTTCTAAAGTAATCTGCATAACTGTTTATATCTGCTTTTAATTCCTTCACATTCACCCTTAATTCATTCAGTATTTTCACTATCTCCTTTTGAACTGAGTGTCTGTTAGACTACAGAGGTCTGTTTCATTGTTTGCTGCTATAGGTGAATTCTCCTTTTCTTTTAACTGGGAATGGTTCCTGAGCTTCTTCACTTTCCTTATATTTTTCTTATTCTGTGAGTTTAGGGAATCCAATTCCTGTAGTCTTGGAGGGCTATCTCTATGCAAGAGTGCCCCTTTGTATTTTGTGGGGGGTTATTACTGATTTTTGGCATGGGAGTTTGGATATTTGCTGTCTGTTTCCTCATGGTGAGCAGGCTGATATCCCCTTGATAGGGTTCTGCGTGTGCTTCCAGGGAGAAGGAGGCAATGAGCAGGGCTAGTAGTCAGTGTCTGGTTGGTGAACTCTTGCCAGTAGCAAGGACCCATGGGAAGGTGGTGCAGGCTACTTCTAGTTGCAGGGCCCTGGGAAGTGGTAATGAGCCACAGGCAGATTTAGGCAGTGCTGGGAACATTTGGCAGTGGCACTGGCAGGGTGTGTGAGTTCCCAAGGGAGTGAGAGCAACAATGAGTGGTGTTTGGTCGTAATGCCCTTCTCTGTGGTGCCTTCAGAGGTGATTGTGGCTGCAAGTAGTGCCTGTTCATGGACACCTAGTGGTGGCGGGACACACCTACCTCTGGAGTCAGAGATAAATGCAGTGGCTTGCCCCTGCCACCTGTGGACTATGCAAGAAGCACCATGTCCTGCTTAGCCCACACAGGAGATGCTGCACAGGCTGCTCCTAGTTGGAGAGTTCTGGGAAGTTACAGTGATTGGGTGTATGTAGATAGTGCTCTGAGCACTTGGCAGTGGTGCAGCAATTTCTTCCCTAAAGGGTGAGAGGGTAAAAGTATTAGGCTTTGTATGTTGTAAAGCCTCTGTTTCAACTTCTTTGTCTGTTAAAATGTTTTTCATTTTAAAGTTTATTTTGTCAGATGTGAGTATTGCTACTCCAGCTTTCTTTTGATTCCCATTTTCATGGAATATTTTCTTCCATCCTCTCATTTTCAATTTGTATGTGTCCCTAGAAGTGTAGTGGGTCCACTGAATACAGCATATATGTATGAGTCTTGCTTTTGTATCCATTCAGCTAGTCTATGTCTTTTGGTTGGGGCATTCAGTCCATTAACATTTAAAGTAATTATTGATATGTGTATTCTTATGGCCATTTTATTAACTGTTCTGGATTTTTGTTGCTCTTTTTTCTTCCCTTATTCTCTTGTTGCCTCCTCTCACAAGATAACTATCTTTAATGTTGTATTTGAGTTGATTTTTCTTATTTGTTTGTGTATCAATTGTAGATTTTTGGTTTGTAGTTACCCTGATGTTTTGATATAGGAGTCTATATGTAAATGAGATTGTTTTAAGTTGTTTGTTTCTTAATTGCAAGTGTGTCTCCTGTGTGCTCTGTTCTCATGATTTCTGATTTTGGTAGCACAATTGTGCATGGATGATTTCATATCTTTACTGTATATATGCCTTTACTGGTGAGCCTTGTCATTTGTGGTGTTTTTGTTTCTGGTTGTGGCCTTTTCTTTTCTGCCTAGAGAAGTTCCTTTAGGATTTGTTGTAAAGCTGGTTCAGTGTTACAGAAATCTCTTAGCTTTTGCTTATCTGTAAAGGTTTTGATCTCTCCTTCAAATCTGAATGAGAGCCTTACTGGGTAAAGTAATCTTGGTTGGAAGTTTTTTCCTTTCATCACATTAAGTATCTCATGCCACTCCCTTCTGGCCTATAGAGTTTCAGCTGAAAAATCTGCTGATATCTTATTGGGGTTCCCTTGCATGTCATTTGTTTCTTTTCCCTAGCTGCTTTCAATATTTTCTCTTTGTCTTTAATTTTGGTCATTTTGATTAATATGTGTCTCGGGGTGTTCCTCCTTGGGTTTATTTTATATGGTACTCGTTGTGCTTCCTGGATTTGAGTGAGTGGTTCCTTTCCCATGTTAGGAAAGTTTTCAGCTAATAGCTCTTTGAATATTTTTTCTGTCCCCTTTTCTCTCTCTTCTCCCTCTGGCACTCTAATAATATGGATGTTGGTGTGTTTGACGTTATCCCAGGTTTCTCTGAGACTCTGCTCATTTCCTTTCCATCTTTTATCTCTTTTCTCTTCTGCATTAGTGATTTCCACTAATCTGTCCTCCACCTCGCTGATTTTTTCTTCTGCCTCCTGTATTCTACTGTTGGCTGCTTCTAATGGATTTTTTAATTTCAGTTATTGTATTTTGCATCTCTTCTTGCTTAATATTTACATCTTGTATTTCTTTGCTCAGTGTTCCCTGTAAATTATCAATCTTTGCCTCCAGCTTATTTCTAATGTCTTATATCGTCTTGAGCATCAGCAGTTTAAAGTCTCTTTCTAGGAGACTGATACTCTCCTCATCACTGAGCTGTTTTTCTGGGGTTTTTTCTTTTTCCCTTATTTGAAAAAGTTTCCTGTCTTTTCATTTTTTTAGGTTTTTGGTGTGGTGGCCTTTTTGCAGGTAATAGATTTGTAGCCTTAGTTCTGGTGTTTGCCTCCCCTGTGGCTGAAGCTGGTACGGGGGTGAGGGGTTGCTGTAGGCTTCCTGATGGGAGGGACTGGTGCCTGCCCACTGGTAGGTGGGGTTGATTCCTATCCCTCTGGTGGGTGGGGCTTTGTCTCTGGGTGAGATTAGAGGCTGGCTGTGTGCCTGATGGGTCTTTAGGCAACCTGTTTACTAATGGGTGGGGCTCAGATCCCACCTGGATTATTGTTTGGCCTGGGCCTTTTCAGCATTGATGGGAGGAGCCAGATTTTCCCAAAAATGGCTACCTCCAGAGAAATGCAGGCTGATGAATGTTCCCAAGAGCTTTGCCTCCAATATCCTTCCCCCACAACAAGCCACAGTCACCCCTGTTTTCCCAGGAAATCCTCCAAGAATTACAGTCAGGTTTGCCCCAGATTCCTATGGAGACTTTGCTTTTCCCTGGGATCCAGTGCACGTGAGCATCTGTGTGCAGCTTTCAAGAAAGGGGTCTCCTTTCCCCCAGTCCTGTGGAACTGCTGCACACAAGCCCCTCTGGCCTTTAATGCCAGATGCTCTGGGGGCTCTTTCTCCCTGTGCCAGATCACCAGGCATGGGGATTTGACGTGAGGCTCAGGACTCTCAGTCCTGTAGGTGAGTCTCTGTGATCCAGTTACTTTCCTGCCTGTCAGGCTCCCCCCACCGCCCAGTAGGTATGGGGTTGCTTAAATCATGTAATCGCCCCCTCCTACCTCTTGATGTGTTCTTCTCTTTGTCTTTTGGAGTAGAATACCTTTTTGAAAGTTTCCAGTCCATTTGGTTGAAGGTTGCTCAGCGTTTGGTTGTTTTGTTGTTTTTATGAGAAAAGTTGAGCTCCAGTCCTTCTATTCCAGCATCTTAATCCAATCTCTCCATGTAATACAATTTAAAAAATGAAATCCACAGACTTGCTGGAATGGGTTTCCTGGTAAGAGCATTGCAAATTGTGAGAAAACACACTGTAAATTGCACAGGGTGCTCCTGACACAAAGGGCAGGTGCATCTGAAGCATCACACATAATTTTCAAGAAGGGTGTGTGAAGGCAAATAAAATGGCTGCTTGAACTAGAATTTCCTGCAGTAGAAATGCTGCAGTAGAAATGCATTGGCCTTTGAGTCCTGAGGAGTCAAGAGAGAAGGCACAACTTCTGAAGCTACAATGAGACTGAGTTGAGAAGTTGTATTGATTTCCTTATCATTTCTAAGCCTTCCTGTGCTGGTGACCTAATACTGTCACCTGCAACCCAACCTCATACCCATGCCCTACTGCCACATGATGTCTGGGCTTTGTCGTGAAAAGTATTCCCTGTGTACTGCGCTTGAGTAGCGAACTTGACTAGTTTACCTTCAATAGAAAAATTGCAACTTTACAGTCTAGGGGTTTATTTATTTACCATATTTATTATTATTAGGTCTTATAGAATCCTGCTGGCAAGGGAGAAATACATACTTTCTATCATGTACCTTGATCTCATTCACTTGTTCACTCTTTCATTTATTCATTCCACAAATATTTGCATACTGACTCTTACCAGGTAGTGTTCTCATTCTGGGGAAACAAAGTCTTTCTCTTCGAGGAGTTTTTTTTCTTTCTTTTTAGGGCCAAACCTGCAGCATATGGAAGTTCCTGGGCTAGGGGATGAATCAGAGCTGCAGCTGTCGGCCTATGCCGCAGCCACAGTAATGCCAGATCTGAGCCACATCTGTGACCTACACTGAGCTTGAGGCAACACCGGATCCTTAATTCACTGAGCAAGGCCAGAGATCAAACCTGTGTCCTTATGGACACTAGGTTGGGTTCTTAATCTACTAAGCCACAACAGGAACTCCTCGAAGGCGTTTTTTTACTGGTAGTGAGTGGAGATAGACAGTCAACAAACAGGAAAATGTAAACATTGGATATTATGAGTTTTAAGGAGAAAAATAACACAGATTCAAGGCATTAGGGAAGCAGGGAGGTGAGGGGGAGGTATCTATTTCAAAAAAGGCTGTCAGGGAAAGCTTTGCTGGGAGGTATCATCTAGGTAAAGACCTGAGGATGAGTGGGTACAAGTCTTTCAGATGGGGCCACAGCATATTGAAGCTGTGCGAGAGGATGGAAAGGAATAGAGTTCAGTGGAGTAAATACTGTACTTCCCACACTTGGATGGGGACGTAGATGGTATTTGACCTCACAGGCCATTGTGAAGACTTTGGCTTCTACCCCAAATGAGATGTAAGATTTTTCTTTGAGTAGGGGAAATACGTCTGACTTAAAGCATCACTCTGGGGAGTACACCCATGGTCTAGTAGTTAGGGTTCAGTGCTTTCACTGCTGCAGTGCAGGTTCCATCCCTGCTCTGGAAACTTGAGATCCCACATGAAGCTGCTGCACACAGCAGCCAAAAAAAAAAAGGCGTCACTCTGGTGGTGTGTTGATAAGTATAAGGGCAGGAACAGGAGCATGGAGGCCAGTTAGGAGGCAATTAAAATATTTCCTGGCGAGAAATATGGGGGTCTTGGATGAGAGTAGTAGCAGTAGAGATGGCAAGAACTAAGTATAGTCTGAATGTGTTGTGAAATGGAGCTGACACAATTTTGGTGACAGATGAAATGCTGTTTGTGAGAGAAAGGGCAGGATTGAGGATGATGCAAATGTTTGGGGCCTGAGCAACCAGGAGGAAGGTCATGCCATTTCTGAGATGAGGGAATATAGGGGAGGAGAGGGGTTGGAAGTGACCATCTGGAGTTTGATTTGGGGCATGTTAAGCTGAAATGCTGATGCGCTACTCAAATGAAGATGTCAGGACGGTACTTGGATGTGTGGTGGTAAAAATGAGGCAGGTGGATTTGATGGTAGTGACAGCGGTCAGGATTGTGTGCCGATTTTTTGGGTGGTATGAACACAGAAAAGAACGTTCTTTTTCACGTGTTTGAATTCATAACAGAATGATATGTTAAAACAAAAGCTCTACAGTTAGAGAATTGAAATTTGAACTTTATTGCTGTTAATGGCAGGGTGAGAGAAAGAGGCTTTTGGTTTATGGCAAAGTGGACTTGCCTATACTTTACTCTTGTCCACTTCTTCTTAAGCTTACCAGTCAGTCAGTTGCATAAGTCATTCTTCCTCTAGGGAGCGGCTCCTGAGGTTTCCAGGGAGAAGCCAGGGTGAGCATCAGTTCTACCTAATGGAGTATTAGGAGTTGGGAATATATATCTTCGTGGCACTCATCTAGCTGAATGTTAGATGATTTACCCTAATTGTGTAAAACACAGTTTTATAACCATTTTACAGATAAGGCAACTCATGCTTGAAGATGTTACTTTACCAATGTTCATAAAACTCAGAATGGAAAGACCTCTGGATGCAGTTAACATGAGTCTCTAATTTCTTGGATATGTTTTGTAAAGAAATGAACTATCAAAGGGGGTACTCATTTTATTTTTTAAAATCGTACACCAAAGCATTTGCTTTTGGCTATCATTGATAGGATGTTGAGAGTGGATATCAGTTAAGAGAAACATTTATTCACAGTCACAAAAGAACTAAGAAAAATAGTTTGAAAATATTGAATTATATATTTGCATTAAATATTTGCATGAAATCTAAATAAAAAAGACTCGGGACTATCCATTCTCACTGGACTTATTTTTAGGAAAACTTTTTACTCTCAGTTGTATTCCCAAGTACCTGAACGCTCTAGATATTTGAAATCATCTTTATATTGGCATTTTTATCGAGGCTCCTTTCTTTCACAGACATGCTACTAAAAATCTGGGTGCTATATTTTGTACAAAATTAGGTTTCATTTGTGGAAAATTCTAGACTCAGGTCTCTGTATATCCGTTAAGTCTGTGATCATTCTGTGGTCTTTTGAGGAATAGAGAACTTCCTTTAAAATGGAAATCTGCAATAATGCAAGACCTGTTTTTTTTCTCATACCTGGTTGCTCTCGTATTACTGAAAAAGGTTGGAGTAGAAATATATTGTCTTCAGAAGGAAGGTGGGTTTTCCTTATTCTTGAGCCTCTGAAGACTGTATTGTCTTCTCTTCTCATTCCTTCCAGATGATGCTCTTTTCCTGGGATCTTACCCTCCAATTCAGATGAACATTTGCGCTGGCTCACTTATATTATTTTACTATTTTTGCATAACACCTCTATGAATTAGCCTTCTTCTTGTCCCTTTTTATGGATGAGAAAACTTAGGATAATTAAATCTTTGCAGTTACACAGGGAGTGGCAGAGCTAGCTCCCCAAACCCCAGCCTTCTGATCCCAGGTCCAGTGTTCTGTTCCAGTCTTATCTCCTGCCTTCAGCTCAAAAAAAACTCTTTCCTGAGCTATGCCATGATTTCTAGCCAACAGCCCTCACTCATCCTCTTCCTTCTGTAGAGCACCTGGGTTTGATTTGTCCACTTATTAAAAGCTGCTTTGTTATATTCCCCTGTAGCCTGGGTCATTGACCATGTCCCTCCCTGTTGAACGGTCATTTTTGAATTGATTGATTTCTCCTCCCTCCCTTTCATATCCCATATGTGATAAACAGTTGGTGAGCAGGAGTGGACACCTTTCTGTGTCCCTGTCCCCAAATAGAATCCAAAATAACGTCTTGCACCAGAGAGCACTAATGGTCATTGAATTGACCTGAAATTCCCCATATGAACTGGCAAGTTCATTGATGGATAAAGAAGCTGCTAAGTGAGCCTCTCCATTTTGCCTCCCCCCTGTGCCAAAGTATGTGCATTAAGATAAAGTTAATAATGGATGAGTAAAAGTAAAATTCATGGACCGAATGGGAAACTTGCCAGTGAAGGTATCAGGCCTCTGAGAGCCATGCAAGAAAACATTAAACTTTGCATCCCAGTATCAATGAGTCAGTATAGAGAGTATGGGAAAGCAAGTCTGGTATTTCATTTCATTGCCTCATCATTGAAGGAACTGCTAGATCTCAGTTCGAGGTTAGTGGAGTAAAAATTAACTTTTTTTGGGAGGGGATTCTAGGTTACCCAACTAGTATCCATGAGGACATGGACTGGATCTCTCCCTCGCTCAGTGTGTTAAGAATCTGGCATTGCTGTGAGCTATGGTGTAGGTTGCAGACTCAGCTCGGCTCTGGTGTTGCTGTGGCATAGGC
>PVHT021183699.1:51533055-51585988 GCA_004024745.2 Catagonus wagneri | reverse complement strand
CTAGGGGGTAACAGGAGCTGTAGCTGCTGGCCTTCGCCACGGTCACAGCAACACGGGATCCGAGCCGCGTCTGCAACCTACACCACAGCTCACGGCAATGCCAGATCCTTAACCCACTGAGGCCAGGGATCCAACCCGCAACCTCATGGTTCCCAGTCGGATTCATTAACCACTGAGCCATGAAGGGAACTCCGATTCAGTTATTGTTGATTTTAATATTATGGAAAATATCTGCTGTCCCTCCCCTTCCTATCTGCTGTCCCTCCCCTTCCTGTCTCATTGACATCAGGTTTAGTTGTGTGGTTTTCTTTGGCCCATGAAATCTGAGTGAAGTGACATATGTACCTTCTGAGCAAAAGTCAAAGAGTTATTGGGGGTTCTCATCTTCTCTTTTCCTTCTGTCCTGATGAGCAGCAGTAATTCCAGATAAGAGCTGCTCCCTTAATGTGTATCCTAGGATGGAGGTAATGTGGAACCAGAAGCATCGTTGATCTGCACTGGGCATTGGACATAAGTGAGAAGTAAAGCCTTGTAAGCCACTGAGATTTGGGGTCTGTTTGTTATTGTAGTATAACTTACCCCTTCTGATTGCTGTACCACACTTACCTGCTCCCCATATGTTTTTAGAGGAACAAATGATCACTTAGAGCTTCTATACATGGGATTCAAATTGAACCAGAAGGGGAAATGTAGAGTTTAGAATTAGAGGTGAGACTGTGTTTTGTTATAGGGAAATTAGAGTAAAAGTGTGAAGATGGGATTCAGGATTGCTTTGACTTACTTAGGGAAAAAAAAGGAGAATAGGTTGGCTCACTCAGAGGGCGTGGGTAGGCAATGCATTCTTTGGGAAAGGTAGGTTGGGTCTAGACTGTGAACATTTTCAAGCAACTGGAACTTTGGGATGCTTTCAAATAAGAGGTCATTACTAGTGATGCATTTTAGGATGACTGTTATGGCAGCGGGATGGGTAGAGAGGTCATGAGATGGAAGTAAGGGGTGTTCCCAGTGGCCTCACCTAGGTAGGATGATAAAGGGGCCAGGACCAGCTGGAACCTGTCATTGGAAGGGCCATTTTTAGATTCTTACTCATGAATGTGAACGATCTGTCTTGTGGTATTCTATTTTTCTTATAGGTTCCTCCTTCTCTCTTTTGACTGATTTCTTAACTCCTTTCTTTGTTTTCCAGGTCGTGTTCAAGCCCATCAGATCCAAACCTCTTTTTTTCCCAATGAATATTATGCAGTCCTCCTTTGTTGTTCTAAGCCAAGATTCACAAATAATATAGTATACTTATAAACCCCTCCAGTGTGATGTCTTAATCTATTATAAAGGAGAAGCAAAGAGGAAGTAATAAAATAATCTGTATTTCAAGTGCTCAGGCAGGACAACACTAGAGGATACAGTATATTATCAGGTACTTTCGTTCTGTGTAGAGTCTCTGCATGTAGCAGTTTGAGATGCAAATCAGTGAGGCATGTTAGGTTGGAGAATGTAATACACAGAAGTCTTATGTAGGTGATAGAAATGAAATGGAGAGCAGCTTGATGACAGATTGAGATTGTAATGGTGTAATCTTGCTTCAGGCATATAGAATGGGTTCAGTCAGCCCTTGAGGATCTGGCCTCAGCCATCTCCCTGTACCACTGGGGACCTGAACTTTGTGAACTATACCAAAACCCAGGATGCTACCAGCCATTTTTAGAACAACATCCACCAGCTGAACCTTACCGTGTCTCAAGGTTCCCCTTTATAAGTCTGCAACCATTTTGTCCCCTAATGAATCCTTGCTTAACAAGCACTCTTACCTTCCTGCTGGCTTTAGTCATAATTATTATTTTTTGGCCATGCCTGCAGCATGTGGAAATTCCCAGGCCAGGGATCAAACCTGCACCACAGCAGCGACCCAAGCTGCTGCAGTGACAACACTGTATCCTTAAACTACTGCACCACAGGAGAGCTCCTAGTTACTATTCTTGACAAGCAATTTATGTAACCAATGGTGGCCTTGCAGTTTTTTGCCTTTATAAGCTTCCTCCTCTTTTAATCCAGTGTAGTAGGCCATTCAAGTACTTCTTTAATCTGTGTCTTGAGCTGCAGTCCTAACAACTCCCAAACAAATGCATCTTTGTTGTAATCAGGTCTTCGTCTCTGAAACTTTTGGTTAAAAAATCTCTTGATAAAGCTCTGTACCAAATAAAACAATCCTCTGTGGGTTTAAATGGTAGTGCACTCTACCTTCATGTGCAAAGTAGAGTCAGGCTCTAAGCAGTGATAATTACAAATGGATTTTCACCTATGTGAATGTCCTGTAGGCATTAAAATACATGCAGACTCCAGGACAGTTCTTCATTGTGTTGGAATTTAGTGCTCATGATGTCAAGCACAGTTGTCTACCCAGTTCTTGTGACCTGAAAGGCCCATATATTTCCAAGATGTCTACCTGTGGGCAGCCTGTCCCTGAGTTGGGAATTACTGTTCTTTCTTTCTTTCTTTCTTTCTTTCTTTCTTTCTTTCTTTCTTTCTTTCTTTCTTTCTTTCTTTCTTTCTTTCTCTCTCTCTCTCTCTCTCTCTCTCTCTCTCTCTTTCTTTCTTTCTTTCTTTTTTATTATAGTTGATTTACAGTGTTGTGCAAGTTTCTGCTATTCAGCAAAGTGACCCAGTCATACAAATATATGCATTCTTTTTGTCATAGCATCTTATATCATATTCTATCCCAAGAAGCTGGACATAGTTCCCTGTGCTGTAGGACCCCATTCCTTATCCACTCCAAATGTGATAGTTTGCATCTACTAACCCCAAACTCCCTGTCCATCCCACTCCTGCCCTCCTCCTCCTTGGCAGCCATGAGTCTGTTCTCTATGTCCATGAGACTGTTTCTGTTCTGTGCCATATTTTAGATTCCACATATAAGTGATATCATATGGTATTTGCTTTCTCTTCCTGACTTACTTCACTTAGGATGAGAAACTCTAGTTGTATCCATGTTGCTGCAAATGGCATTATTTTGTTCTTTTTTATGGCCAAGTAATATTCCATCGTGTATATGTACCACATCTTCTTAATGCATTCATCTGTCGATGGACATTTAGGATGTTTCCATGTCTTGGCTATTGTGAATAGTGCTGCTATTAATATACAGGTGCATGTAACTTTTTGAATTGTACTTTTGTCGGATATATTGCTGGATCATATGGTTGTTCTACAATTAGTTTTCTTTTTATTTTTCTTTCTTTCTTTTTTTCTGTATTTTTTTAGGGCTGCTGCTTATGGAAGTTCCCAGGCTAGGGGTTGAATCAGAGCTTCAGCTGCTGGCCTACACCATAGCCACAGCAACACGTGATCTGAGCTGTTCTGTGACCTACACCACAGCTCATGACAATGCCAGATCCTTAACCCACTGAGCAAGGCCAGGATTGAACCTGTATCATCATGGAGACTAGTCGGGTTTGTTACTGTTGAGCCACAAAGGGAACTCCTATATTTAGTTTTCTCAGGTACCTCCATACTGTTTTCCACAGTGATTGTACCAATTTACATTCCCTCCAATTTACATTTTCTCCACACTCTCTCCAGTATTTTTTATTTGTAGACTTATTAATGATG
Source organism: Catagonus wagneri (assembly GCA_004024745.2). Classification (NCBI taxonomy): domain Eukaryota; kingdom Metazoa; phylum Chordata; class Mammalia; order Artiodactyla; family Tayassuidae; genus Catagonus; species Catagonus wagneri. The sequence goes on along the minus strand of PVHT021183699.1, from coordinate 51,582,385 downwards.
GCCATTCTGACTGGTATGAGGTGGTACCTCACTGTAGTTTTGATTTGCATTTTTCCAATAATGAGTGTTGTTGAGCATTTTTTCATATGCCTATTGGCCATGTATGTCTTCTTTGGAGAAATGTCTATTTATGTCTTCTGCCCATTTTTTGATTGGGTTACTTGTTTTGTTACTGAGTTGTATGAGGTGTTTGTATATTTTGGAGATGAAGCCTTTGTAGGTTGCATTGTTTGCAGCTATTTTCTCCCATTCTGTAAGTTGTCTCTCCCTTTTTTTAATGGTTTCCTTTGCGTACAAAACCTTGGGGAGTTATTGCTCTTCATAATTGCTTTTGTGTGCTCACTGTTTCTGCTGCATCTTAATGTCAACTTGCATTTGCCTTATTAAAGCGTCACTGTCTTCCCTATAGAAAGACTGACATCAAGAACTATCTGCTTTAGCTGCCATCTCTTAACAACCTTTGTTTCTTGGTAGTTTCTAGTTCAGATTCTAAGGGTGGAAGATGATAAAGCCACCTTGATATGTTTTTATTTTTAATGCCAAACCAAAGGTCTTAGTCACTAGCCAGGGTACTGATCAGCTGACCTAGACCAAGTAGCTGTCACAAATGATCAACGTCATGGAAAACTGAACATGAGCAGAGAGCAGGTAAGCAGGTTATGACTGACCTGTCTGATGTGTTCCCATCTTCTTGTCTGTCAGTAAACAGCAAGAACATTGAGTGTAGGGACTTCATCTGATTCCCTCTCTTATCCCCAGCTCCCAGAATTGTTTCTGATACATGTCAGTATTCAGTGAATGGCTATTGGATGAATGTTGGTGACCTTTGTATATCATCAATGTCTTATATACTCTTAGCCAAGTCCTGGATGGTAAGCTTTTTGTAGTCAAAATCTAACCACAGAGTAAATAATACATGGCCTAGGCATGTAACATAGGATGGCAAATTAAATGACTAAGGCTTGTTTCTGCCTTACAAATTTCATTTGAATTAAAACAGTTTTCTCTTGTGTTGCTTTTGACCATTTTTAAAGCAGGCAATTATAATGTGTGGAAACAGTAGAAGAGTATCTTATACCCACTAGTGAATTTGAAGAAATCTCTTTTTCTCCTTACTTAGAGGGAAGATACATCACAGACTTCAGTGAAAATCTTTTTCTCAGCCTCCGCCCTCCCCCACCCTGGTCACCAGGGCATAAACTATAAAATAAAATACTGCTCAGGTCATTGGCATATGACTTTTATACAGTGTTCATGTTACCCTGTGCCTAAAGTCATCCAAATCAAGATACCTTGTACTCAATTTGTTGTTTGGGAGTTATTTTTCTCATAATTATGTAGTATTTTATATGTAGCTAATGCTTTTTATGTATTGACATATCCAGAGACCATGTTCTTAGATGTCTTGTGGTATAGATTGGTAGTTACTTTAAAGGGTTGAATTGATGTATCCTGAAGAAGTGGCTAGCCTTTGTTTTCTACTCATGTTTAATTATGTACAAAAAAAACCAAAATGAAAACAAAACAAAACGAACACTGGTGTATCAAATGACTGGACGATGGGGATCTGCTGCATTGCACAGGGAAGTCCTCCCACTATTCTGTAATAATCTACATGGGAAGAGAATCTGAAAAAGAATGGATGTGTGATATATGTGTAACTGAATCACTTTGTTGTACAGCAGAAATGATCACAACATTGTAAATCGACTATACTTCAATAAAACAAAAAAAAGAAAAAAAAGCAGAAGATCCTGGGGTACTCAGAGCTTGTTGGGTTTTTAGAGGTGTAATGAGTCAGACCCATCCTTTTTCTCCTCACTTACTGAACCTATTGAAAAGCTAACACAGGCAGAGAAAAGTCAAAACAACACCTTCACCTTTGATAAAACAGAATTGAAGAATGCGGCTCAGACCTCTAGCCTACATGGACTTCTTCATTCCTCCCTTCTCACTCCAAGTTTTCTCCCCGGGACTCACACATGGCAGGACAGACATATCCAGCAACCCATGTGCAGCATCACGGCGGAGTATGGCCTTTGTCATCCCCTTGAACACAGAGACCACATCAGCGGGGCAGTTGTGGGTAAAACAACCTTGCCCAGGACAGAATTATGGACCAGGGATTTTGGACTCTCATTATTTCATCAGTCAAATCTATTTCTCCTTTTCCCATTTGGAGGAGTGAGTGTGAGAAGGCAGCAGTTTCAAACCAATTGTGTAGCAACACAGGGAGAGGAGTATTGTTCTCTCTAAATTATTTATCTTTATATTTCTAGTTATCTGACAGCACATAATAGGCATTAACTAATAGATGGCCGCATCTCACATATTTATTTATTGAAGTCTGGTAACTGCAAAATATTATGGCAGAAGCTGCCATGGATTCAAAATGGGCTAACTTTGTAAGTCATCAATGAAGGGAATTTTCTTTTTTCTTTTCTTTTTTTTTAAATTTTATGTTTTGCTTTTTAGGGCCGCACTTGTGGCATATGGAGGTTCCCAGACTTGGGGTCAAATCAGAGCTACAGCTGCCAGCCTCTACCACAGCAACACAGGATCCGAGCTGTGTCTGCCACTTTACACCACAGCTCAGAGTAACGCCAGATCCTTAACCCATTGAGCAAGGCCAGGGATCGAATCTACAACCTCATGGTTCCCAGTCAGATTCATTTCTGCTGTGCCATGATGGGAATCCATTTTCCTTTTCTTTTTTATATTTTTAAAATTGAGGTATAGTTTATTTACAGTGTTGTGCCAATTTCTGCTGTACGGCAAAGTGATATATCTGTCTGTCTGTCTGTCTATCTGTCTGTCTGTCTGTCTGTCTATCTATCTATCTATCTATCTATCATCTATCTTCCTTTTCTGATATTATCTTCCACTGTGCTCTATCCCAAGAGATTGGATATAGTTCCCTGGGCTATACAGTAGGACCTCATTGCTTATCCATTCTACATGTAATAGTTTGCATCTACTAATCCCAAACTACCCATCCATCACACTCCCTCCCTCCCCCTCGTCAGTCTGTTCTTGTATGTCTGGAAGTCTGTTTCCATTTCGTAGAATGAAGGGAATTTTCAATGAAGATCACTTAGGGTGACATTTCAGGTTTTCAGTTAGGCAGAGGGGAACAAAGAAAAAAATCATACTGCCTTAGAGAAAGGTGGAAATCACCCTTAAGCTGAAGCAAACCATCCTATTAGAGTTCTCCTTTGCCACGTACAACTCTTCATCTTAATAGTAAGCTTTGATTTTGACAGCAAGTTTCCAAAGAAGAAAGCAGTTGAAGTTCTATTTCAAATTCTGTTGAAAAAATGTGGTAATTTAATGGAAAGAAAGGCTAACTTCCCTGCCATGGAACCTTTTAAAAATGGGGCTGCTCTAAGTGTTACTGCTGTGTGGGAAAGCTCGGTGACATCTCAGATGTTCTGCTGTGCTTAGAAATCTTACTGTGGGGGAGGGACGGGGGGAGGATTTGCATTCTGCTCTAGGTGGCAGACGGTTCTCTGTGTGCTCTGTGTTGTTCAACATGGTTGCATTTTGGCTGGGCCTCAATGTAGAGCACTTTTGGGGCTTACATATTTATGATAACTTCAGGCCATCTGCTGCTCGACTACTATCAGAATGAAGAAGAATTTTCAACTTAAACATAGCCATACTCAGCACACCAAAGCACTTTCCATAGTATTCATCTTCCAGTGCACTAGATTTTGTTGTTGTAAACTTAATAGAGTTGTGACTTGCTGCTTTTTTGTTTTGGAATTGTCCTTCCTGCAAAAAAAAAAAAAGAAAAAATCAACATGCTGCCTTGTATTTCTGGGCCAGTGTACAGGGCTCTAAATATGACAAAGATTCATTTTGGCCTTCTGATTTAGCATGTAAATTAGGATACTTGAAGCAGAAGGCTCCATATTTTCTTCCAGTTCATGTGTAATGCCAGCAGATTGGTATGAATCAAAATGGAACACTTAGAAGCAGATACCATTTATAAAATGTCAATTAGAGGAGACAAAAACTGCATGTAAAAGTTAGCTAACTGGTGATACCAATTAAAATAATTTTTCCCATTGCTTAATAGCATTATTCATTTTGCATCAGTCAAAATGTAATATAGTCTCCATCCTGTTATTTCAAAAAATCTCATGAACATACATGTGTGTCAATATTCCTTAATTGCCTTTACCTAGAAAAACCCCTGAAGCTTCCAGGGATTGGTTTGCTCCTTATGCTTATACTCTATGGATTTCTGGGCTGAGGGCGGCAGTGGTGGGGGGGAGGGCTACATGGGATTTTATGTAAAGAATTTGAATGATTAAGGGAGTAATTCAAAATTCAAATTCTAGGTTCCACCCCCACCCCCCACCTATGAATAGATTTTCTTAATTATCTAGATTAGAGCAAAGTATGGCCTTATTCTAACTTTGGCCCACTAAATTTTTCTGAATTCTTTACATTTTTTATTTTGGCCACTCTGGGGCATATGGCGTTTCCGGGCCAGGGATCAAATCTAAGCTGGTTATAAACTACACCACAGCTGTGGCAAAGCTGGATCCCCTGTGCCAGGGCCAGGGAGCAAGCCTGTGTCCCAGTGCTACAGAGATGCTGCTGGTCCCATTGTGCCAGAGTGAGAACTCCTATTCTTTACATTTTTAAACAGTCACATTTCAAATTCTTATTTAGACGTTGATACAATAGCCTTGATTCTGCTGGTTGGCCCTGAAAACTTAACATATTTACTCTTTGGCTTTTTTAAAAAAAGTTTGCCAACCTCTGTTCTAGATTATGGTAATGAGATTTTGCCTAACTGCATTGCAGTGACAGAGACAAATAGGTAAAAACTGCCTTTCTGGGTGTGTTCCTGTCGTGGCTCAGTGCAAACGAATCTGATTAGCATCCACGAGGATGCAGGTTCGATCCCTGGCCTCGCCCACTGGTTGAGGATCTGGCGTTGCCGTGAGCTGTGCTGTAGATTTCAGATGTGGCTCAAATCTAGTGTTGCTGGGCTGTGGTGTGGACCAGCAGCTACAGCTCCCATTTGACCCCTAGCCTGGGAACCTCCATATGCCATGGGCGTGGCTCTAAAAAGACTGAAAAAAAAAAAAGTCTTTCTGGACTCCATTGATATTGTGGTCAACAGATATTTGTAGTAAGCAGAGCACCACTGCAGTTGGTGCTGTCAATGGAGAAACTTTATGTTTTTAAGATTTTATTTTTTCTGTTATAGTTGACAACAGAAAAGTGACCCAGTCATATGTATGTATACATAGATATTTTTTTCTCACATTATCTTCCATCATGCTCCATCACAAGTGACTAGATATAGTTCCCTGTGCTATACAGCAGGATCTCATTGCAATAGTTTGCATCTACTCACTCTAAATTCCCAGTCCAACCACCCACCCCTTTGGTAACCACAAGTCTTTCTCCAAGTCCATGAGTTTGTTTCTTTTCTGTGGAAAGGTTCATTTGTGGCTTATATTAGATTCCAGATATAAGTGATATCATATAGTATTTGTCTTTTGCTTTCATTTATTTATTTATTTATTTTAATAACAATGAATTTTATTTCAATTATAGGTGTACAAAAATCATCACAATGTCTTTCCCTTTCTAACTTGTCTTAGTATGAGAGTCTCTTTGTTCTATATGTGTTCTATATATAGTATTTGTATTTCTCTTTCTAACTTAGTGTGAGCATCTCTTTGTTCTATATACATTCTGTATATGCAAACGGCATCATTTTGTCCTTTTTATGGCTGAATAGTATTCTGTTGTGTATATTTACCACATTTTTGTAATCCATTCATCTATCGATGGACATTTAGTTTGTTTCCATGTCTTTGCTATTGTAAATAGTGCTGCAATGAACATAGGTATCTTTTTGAATGAAAGTTTTGTCTGGATATATGCCCATGAGTGGGAATACTAGGCATATGGTAGTTCTGTATGTAGTTTTCTGAGGTACCTCCATACTGTTTTCCATAGTTGTTGTACCAGTTTACGTTCCTACCAACAGTGTAAGAGGGTTCCCTATTTTGGAGAAACTTGATAAAGTAAGAAGCTACTCAGTGCCACCTTTTCACAGAAGTTTCTGAACATCCATCAGTGGAAAAGAGATGTGAGTAGTTCCCAGCCTGGACCTGCACATTCCCTTCAAAGCCTGCCACAAAATCCATTGGGATTCTAGAGCCCACTCAGAGTTACAGAAGAGTGGCCAATTAGGTAAAGACAGAATAAAACAGGTGTACATCAGCCAAACACTAATTCTTCCTAATATTTTGGCCAGTGAGGACATGAGTGTAAGTTTCACTTAGAAATCTACATGCTGGTGACTAATTGAAAACAATGTTTATTAAATTCCTCTTTCTATAAAGATAAAATCTATAACTTTGGTGGAGAGGTTGGGGAGTGACCTTTCCTGGAACTTAAATCCAGAATAGATCTGGCTCTGGAATTCTGGTTTTTGAGGGCTTGGTCATGCAAGTTAATGGGGAGGGGGGTTGACTTTTCCTTACCAGGCCGCTGTGACCATTTGACACTTGCAAGCCCAGTTAGCTTGACAGCTATGGAAGGGCTGGCATCTGCTCTCTTCCTTTCTATTATTGCCACATGTCCATGACTTTGGTGACAAAGGTGACCATTACTTTGATCTCATGGTTTTGGCCTCTCCTTAGCCTTATTTCCAATTCTACGTCTTATTAATAATGATTCCACTTCATTCCTTATTCTGGGTTCTCATTAAATGTGTGGAAGATGCACCTAGCAGAAGAACTTGGTTTTATTTTTCCCTTTAAGTTTTGACAAGTCTTTCAAATACGCCTTAATGTACTTCCTCAAAAGCAGCCTTTACATTCTGGTGCCAGGTCCTGGACAGTGCGGAACAAGAGTGGAGCAAACCTGTTAGAGAGTTGAGTGTGAGCAGAAAGCCAGAGATCTCACACTTTCTGTGTTTGGTAGGTTGTGTAGACGCTCCATGGCTCACTTTTTGTCATATAAGCCAAATTGCAGAGCTGGACATGGACTCCATGTTTCCATCTAGTTTGAAAAGTTTGATTCTGTAAGTAACACTAGGATACAGTGTCTATAAGAAAATTGGCTTTATGTCACAAACTTAATTGCTTAAAAGGGCACAAATGTATCACTTTATAGCTCTAGAGGGGAGGAGATCTAAAATCAAAGGTTCCTTATGGATGCTCCAGGAGAGAATTCATTTCTTAGCTCCTTCCAGCTATGAGGGGCTGTCTTCCTTCCTTGGTGTGTGGTCTCTCATCACTTTGCCCTTTTTCCTTCTTTTCCCTTGTCACATTGCCCTCTCCCCAACTCAAAGCCTTCTACCTCCCTCTTATGAGAACTCTTGAGATTACTTAGAGCACCAGAAGAATCCATTTCAAGATCGTTAACTTAGTCACTGTTGCAAAGTCCCTTTGTCAGATTAGGTAATGTATTCACAGGTTCTGAGAATTAGGATATAGACAGTGTCAACTTAAAAAAATATGCACAATTTAGAAGTTGAGGGTTAAGTTTTATTTGGGGCAAAATGAAGACTATAGCCCAGGAGGCAGCATTTCAGATAACTCTGAAATACTGCTTCAAAGAGGCAGGAGGAAATGTCAGTATGTATGTGATTTTGGTGAAGGGGAAGGTACATGCAACCAAGCACACATTTCACAGTAAGTTACTGCTGGTCACAAGGAACAGACATGGCCATGAAGGATGTCAATGCTTTTCTACATAAGAGATGTAAGAACTGTGCTCACAAAATCTCCTGAAAATATGCGACTATCTAAAGGCCTGTTCTGCCAGTTTTCCCAGAGCACAGAGTACCTCACTCCTGCTCTCCACCCTGAGCTCTTTCTGGGAGTGTTGAGGGTCGGTAGCTGCAGTGGCTCATGATTCAATCCATGTAGAAGTAGATGGTAGTGTCGATCTTCAGTTCACAACATCTTCAGGACTGGGTAGCAGAGGGGGAGAGGTGGCTTTATTCTGTCCACCACATACTCCTAATATGTCTCTTTTTAAAAACCCTTCAATGATTCCCTGTTGCCCAGGGAGTATTTTCAAGACACATCTGTCTTTTAAAAATAAAACAGAGACTGCAATAGAACTAATGAACAGCAAACTCAGTGACAAATTTAATCTTAAATTACAATAACCATAAGGAATTTTTTTTTTTTTTTGTATTTTTAGGGCAGAACCTGCAGCATATGGAGGTTTCCAGGCTAGGGGTCAAATCAGAGTTGTAGCTGCTGGCCTATGCCACAGCCACAGCAGTGTAGGATCTAAGCTGTGTCTGCGATCTATACCACACCTCATGGCAATGCTGGATCCTTAATGCATTGAGCGAGGCCAGGGATCAAACCTGCATCCTCATGGATACTAGTCAGATTCACTTCCGCTGAGCCATGACGGAAACTCCCATCATGAGGAAATTTTAATTTGCATATTTTGTTATTTTCCTTGGTCTTCCTTTATTTAATGTAACCTAATTCTACTAGTTTTGCTTTTCTGTAAAAGGAAGTTGATGATTTTATTTTGATATATGGAAACACTCTGTTTTCCATCTTTCTATATAGGGAAAAACACAGTTCTTCCCTATTAAGTCTTTCTCTGTATGTCTTCCTGACCTTCACAGAGAACACTTCTGACACTTCCAGCCACCAGATTTGCGGAGGATTTTCTCCATACCCAGCAATTCTCTGTGACACTAGCTGGGTGTCCAACGATTTAACCCCATTCTGACACTAACTTCCCAGAGCTGGGTTCAGACCCCACAAGTTAAGGACTTAGTTCCACAAGACTGCCCCTCAGGCTGGTCCCAACTCCAGCCTCCACCTCCCTGCCACTGCCAGACACCCATCACAAGCCTAGGATATCACCTGTAAGTCTGACTAATAATAGAATGGAGGTTCCAGCAACCCCTCCTTGGGTATCATTTGCTAGAGTGGCTCACAGAACTCAGGACGTAGATGCACAGCCAGATGGAAGAGATGTTCAGGGCATGCTATGGGGATGAGTTTTCAAGCTGCCAAGCCCTTTCCCAGATGCCACACCTTTTCCCAGCTGCCGTTCTCCCAGCACCTCCATGTGTTCAACCAGAAGCTCTCCGAACTCCATCCTCTGGTTCGAGGAGGTTTCATTACAGAGGCAAGATAGATTAAATCATTGGCCATTATTTATTGAACTCAATCTTCAAGCCCTTCTCAGAGGTTAGGGGATGGTACTATAAGTTCTAACCCTCTAATGATATGGTTGGGTCCACTGGCAACCAGCCCCCATCCTACATACAGTCCAGAAGTCACATCATTAACATAACAAAAGACACCTCGCCTTGATCACTCTCAATTCTTGGGAAATTTTAGGGGTTTGGGGAGCTCTCTGCCAGAAAAAGGGATGAAGACTAAATTTATGTTTCTTCTTATAAGTCACAATCATTTATAAAACAGAAACAAACCCACAGATTTTAAAACCAATCTTATGGTTATCACAGGTGAAACTGTTGGGTTAGGGAAGAATTGGGAGGCTGGGATTCACACGTACACATTACTGTGTAAAATAGATAATGAGGACCTACCGTATAGCACAGAAACCTCAATAGCTTGTAATAATGTACCTGGGAAAAAAGAATGAATATATTTAAATGTATGACCAATTCACTTTGCTGTACACCTGAAACTAATACAGCATTGTAAGTTAACTATACTCCAATAAAATTAAATAAAAAAAAATCACACTATCACCATTCTATTTGTAGATTTTTAAAATATTACGTAGCATCCCTTATTATTTTTGGAAGTCATAAGATATCTGAACCCTGTAATCTTTGCCTTTACTTCTCTATAGTTTGACCACAAAATTTTTATTTTTTTGAGCTCCATCCCCTAGTTACCAACCTATAAACCTTCTTTGCAAGCAGCATGTGTTTTTTTTAGGATCTGGAACTTTTATAACTTTGCTCATATAATTCCTTATTTTACTTAGGTCTTTTTCCAAGTGGCAGAAACTCATCCAGTTTGTCTAAAGCAGAAGGAGAATATGGTGGTTTGTGTGAAGGCAGAGTTTGCTCTGTTTTTAGCTTGATTGACCATCAAGCAATAACTCAAAGATTCAGTTTTTCTCAATCTTTTGCCTCTGCTTTCCTCTGAATTTTACTTTTATTTTTAGGGTCCAGGTGGTAGCAAGAGAGTGGCAGTAGCTCAAACCTTACATCCTTTTGAATTTCATTGTCATGAGATAGAGCAGTTAACTCCTAAGTTTAGCATAAGACCGATTATCTCTTACTGGGCCAGCTTGTGTAGACTTGAACTCATCACTAAGCCAGTTATTGTTACCTGGCAAATGCAAGGCATTCACATCTTAGGTCTGGGTCAAAGAATCTTTAACTGGAGCTGGGAGGTAGGGCTCCCACCTGAATCACAGTATTGAAAATGGTGACAGTTTTTTAAATGAAGGAAAATCAGGTTCTTAGTAGCATTGCTGGCAATAGATGGGTGGATGGCCCCAAATTGACAGCTGTTGAAACTGTCCCCATCTAGAATGTTTTCTGCCTTCTTTGTTATTAATATCTGCATCTGTTATTTAATATATAGCTAAAATTTTACCTCTTATCAGAGTCCTTCCTGAATTATTCCTTGAACAAAATGATCTCGAATTTATCTGATCATTTTACGGAATCTGTCTCTTCATTTAACAAACATCTAGGGTATGTTCCTTTTTCAAACCCTGTGTGCCGAGCACACAAAGGTTGATTGTTTCCTCTAAGGGACTTGTTATGTCATGGAGGACACTAACATTTCACAGGTAGTTGTAGGTGTGATGGATGTTACAGAAGGAGAAGTGGTGGGAGAGTTTAACGAGGATGTTTAGTCTGGGGGTTCTAAGAGGGCTTCCTTGAGGAGGTGTTATTTAATGTGAACCCCGGAATTAAGATTAGGGGAATGGAATATTGTAGAGTGAAGGAAGTAGAAAGACCCAGAAACTGTTGTATATCTGGGGTCTCAAACTCCTGTGTCTAGGAGGATGAATAATTGAAAGAAGCAGGCCAAGATTCAGATAATACATGTTGGCAGAGTTATGAGTTGGTCATTTCAAATAGCTTTATCCTCTTGGCTCTAATTCAGGTTGCTAGATCTCCTGAGTTTTCAGGAGTCTTCATTTCACATTTGCCAATTCAGAAATCTTGGCAATGGATTAAAATTTTACAAACACTATTTGGGTGAAATAAAATTCTGCTGGCTAAAATGGTCCTGTGCCTTGTTTTCTACCTCTACTACACACAAATCTGTTCAAGTAGTTAAAACTTGTGATCTATGGACTCCACTCCCAAGAGATCACTAGGATGAAGCTTTGTTATCCCAATATTATTTTTATGACCACACCCAGAGTATAAGGAAATTCCCAGGCCAGGGATCAAAGTCGAGCTGCAGGTAGATCCTTTAACCCACTGCACCAGGCTGGGGATAAAACCTGCGCCTCCAGAGTGGCCCTTGCTGCTGCACTCAGATTTTTAACCCACTGTGCCGCAGTGAGAACTCCTCTTATCCCAAATTTTTAACCAATGTTTCTTCCATGAGATTCTATTGTTTTCAAGCCCATGCTTTGAGAGACACTATTAAAGGAAATGAAGGAAATTTAAAATGACTAAATTGCCAAACTTGAAAAGGAAAGAGAAGCAAAGTCTGGTTCCCACAGGCCTTGTAGAATATGGCAAATAAACTTTTGATTTTATCCTGAGTTTAATGGAAAACTGTTGAAAGTTTTAAGGACAGAGGAGAGAGTATTGTGCTGTAGTGGGACTGATATTGGCTTGTGAAAACAGTTCCTTTTTCAGAATTCTTGCAAGCAAGTGGTTAAAACATTGGTAACTTGAGATCTGCCATGGTGGGACTATTTACACCATGGAAATTGGCTCATGCCACAAATCACTCTTGCCTGACCTTGAGATGGTTGTTAAAATATTTATCATGCTGGAAATGAAAATGTGATTAAAAAACATCCAAAAACAAAAGTCCAGGACCTGGGGGCTTCACAGCTGAGTTCTACCAAACATTCAGAGAAGAGTTAACACCTCTTTTTCTGAAACTTTTACTGAAAATTGCAGAGGAAGGAACAATCCCAAGCTCATTCTATGAAACCACCATTATGCTGATACTAAAGTCAGCCAAAGATACCACAAAAAATAATATTAAAATCCAATACCACTGATAACATAGATGCAAAAATCCTCAACAAAATATTAGCAAACCACATACAAATATACATTAAAAAGATCATACCCCATGATCAAGTAGGATTTATCCCAGGGATGCAAGGATTCTTCAGTATCCACAAATCTATCAATGTGATACACCGCATCAACAAACTGAAGAATAAAACCCCTAAGACCATCTCAATAAATGCAGAAAAGGCTTTTGACAAAATTCAACATCTGTTTCTGATAAAAACTCTCCAAAGAGTGGGGATAGAGGGAACCTACCTCAAAATAATAAGCATATATGAAAAACCTACAGCTAATGTCATCCTCAGTGGTGAAAAACTGAAAGCATTTCCACTAAGATCAGGAACAAGACAAGAATGTCCTCTTTCACCAGTGTTATTCAACATGGTTTTGGAATTGCTAGCCACAGCAATCAGAGAAGAAAAGGAAATAAAAGTGATCCAAATTGGAAAAGAAGTAAAACTGTCACTGTTTGCAGATGACATGATTCTATACCTAGAAGATCCTAAAGACACTACCAGAAAACTATTAGAACTCATCAGTGAATTTGGTAAAGTCTCAGGATACAAAATTAATACACAGAAATCAATTGTATTTCTATATACTTGCAATGAAAGATGAGAAAGAGAAATTAGGGAAACCATCCCATTTACCATTGCATCAAAAAAATAAAATACCTAGGAATAAACCTACCTAAAGAGACAAAAGACTTGTGCTCTGAAAACTGTGAGATGCTGATGAAAGAAAGAAGACACAAATAGATGGAAAAATATACCATGCTCTTGGATTTGAGGAGTCAATATAGTCAAAATGACAATACTGCCCAAGGCAATCTACAGATTCAATGCAATCCCTATCAAATTACCAATGACATTCTTTGCAGAACTAGAACAAAATATTTTAAAATTTTCATGGAAACAAAAAAGACATAATAGCCAAAACAATATTGAAAAGAAAAAAACAAAACTGGAGGAATCAGGGTCCCTGCCTTCAGACTCTACTAAAAAGCTTACAGTCATCAAAACAATATGATACTTGCACAAAAACAGAACTATAGATCAATGGAACAGCTTAGAAAGCTCAGAAATAAACCCAGACACATGTAGTCAATTAATCTATGACAAAAGAGGCAAGAACATACAGTGGAAGAAAGATAGTGTCTTCAATAAATGGTACTGGGAAAACTGGACATCCCCATGAAAGAGAATGAAATTAGAACATTTTCTAACATCATACACAAAAAAAATCTCAAAATGGATTAAAGACCTAAATGTAAGGCTAGATACTATAAAACTCCTAGAGGAAAATATAGGCAAAATGCTCTTTGACATAAATCACAGCAACATCTTATTTAGTCCACCTCCTAGAATAAAGACACAAATAAACCAGTGGGACCTAATTAAACTCAAAAGCTTCTGCACAGCAAAGGAAACCATTTAAAAACAAAAAGACAACCTACAGAATGGCAGAATTTTTTTGCAAATAACTAAGGTTTAATCTCCAAAATATACAACTCATACAACTCAACAACAACAAAAGAAACCAATTGAAAAATGGGCAGAAGACATAAATAGACATTTCTCCAAAGAAGACACACAGATGGCAAATGAAAAAATGCTCAGTATCACTCCTTATTAGAGAAATGCACATCAAAACAATGCACTCTCACACCAGTTAGAGTGGTCATCATTAACAAGTCAACAAACAACAAATGCTGGAGAGAGGATGTGTTGAAAAGGGAACCCTCCTTCACTGTTGGTGAGAATGTAAATTAGTTCAACCACTATGGAAAGCAGTATGGAGGTACCTTAGAAAACTAAATATAGCAACCTACATATCTATCAACAGATGAATGGATTAGGAAGATGTGGTACATAAATACGATGGAATACTACTCAGCCATAAGAAGGACAAAATAATGCCATTTCCAGCAAGGTAGATAGAACTAGAGACTCTCATACTGAACGAAGTAAGTCAGAAAGAGAAAGACAGATACCATATGATATCACTAATATGTGGAGTCTGAAATAGGGCACAAATGTTCTGTCTACAAAACAGAAAAGATCACGGACACGTAGGACAGACTTGTGCTTGCCGGGGACAGGGGTGGGGAAAGGGGAGGAATTGGGATGGATTAGGAGTCTGAGGTTAGAAAATGAAAACTGTTCTATTTGGAGTGGGTGGGCAGTGGGATCCTGCCGTATAGCACAGGGAACTATATATCTAATCACTCGTGTTGGAATATGATGGAAGCTAATGTGAGAAAAAAAATAAGTGAAGGTCAAAAGACAAATACCATACAATGTCATTTATACATGGAATCCAAAATATGATACAAATGAACGTAATTTACAAACAAATGACTCACAGTCATAGGAAACAAATTTATAGTTGCCAAAGGCAAAGCGGGTAGGGAAGGGATAAATTAGGAATTTGGGATTAACACATGCAAACTACTATATATAAAATAGATAAATAGTACAGTTCCCTATACTATATAGCACAGGGAACTGTATTCAATATCCTTCAATAAACCATAATGTAAAATAATATGAAAAAGATATATGTAACTGAATCACTTTTCTGTACACCAGAAACTTACATAACATTGTTAGTCAACTATACTTCAATTAAAAATTAAAAAAAGTACTTACCACATGCCATTGGGTGTGTTCATCAAATGCATATGTTTGTGTGTGTGTGTATATATATATATATATCTGATATATGCATATATGTTTGTATATATATATCTGATATATGATATAAATGTGCATACATACATGTACATATATATGTACACACATATGTATATGATTTCAAAGATCAATCTGGCTGCATTGTGGAGAGTGTACTGGAGTGGGTGCGATGGAAGATGTGAAAAATGATGGTGACAGAAGAAGGAAGTGAGTAAATATATGCATAAACTTTTGCCTCAAAACTTATGGCTTAAAGCAGCAGCATTTATTTAGCTCACAGTTCTTCCAGATAGTTCTCTTAGTTTATGACAGGCTGTTGGTTTAAGTGGGTTTGCATGTTTGTCTCTGGTCATTTAGATGGTCAGCTGGGGGCTGACTAGTATGGATGGTTCCCCTTCCATGTCTGAGGTTGGCTGACTGCTGGCTGGGTGAGAGGGTTCCGGGGTGTCTCTTGTCTCCCAGAATTATCCAGGGCTTGTTCACTTGGTAGCCAGTTTAAAGAGCAGCAAGAAGGCAAGTCTTAATGTACAGGTGCTTTTCAAATGTTTGCTCATTTGTCCTATTGGCCAGAGTAGGTCATGGTTCCAAATGTGGTTCAGGTTTAGGAGAAGACTCCACCTCTTAATGGGAGAAGCTATGAGTCACATTGCAAGGGCATCCATGAAAGGAGGGGAGGAAATTGAGCCAATTTGGCAATCCACCATAATGGACTTGTGAGATAGTTAGGAAATGGTATTGTCAGGACTACTGGTGACGGAATGTGGAAGGTGACAGGGAAGTAAGAGTGAGGTTATTTCACTAGTTAGTTAACTTGTGTGTGCGTGTCATTTGTGCTCAACCAGAATGTAAACACAGGACAGAGAGCATTATAAAGTGTAAGGAACTATTGCCCAACAGCTTGAGCAGTGATTTCTACCTCTTAGGTACATAGTTGTTGTCTAAGTAAAATCATCCTCCTCTCAATTTTGCCAGCTGCCCAAGTTTGACCAAGTCACAGCACCAGTTTTGCAACACATGAGATATTATTCTGTGCTCTTTATTTCCTTACAAATAAACTTTGTTCAAAATTTCCCTGTTCCAGAAGTTCGTGTTGTGGCTCGATGGATTAAGAACCTGATTTAGTGTCTATGGGGATGAGGATTCAATCCCTGGCTTCGCTCGTTGGGCTAAGGATCTGCCATTGCTATGGCTGTGGTGTAGACTTGAAGCTGCTGCTTGGATTCGACCCCTAGCCTGGGAACTTGTATATGTCCCAGTTGCTGCTGTAAAAAGAAAAAAATAAAAAAGGAACTTCCCTGTTCCAGAAAGTCCTACCAGAAAAATAACGTCTACACGCCCTGGTTCTTGTGATGCATTTGATAATTATGTATGTTGGAACCTTGCTCTTTGGCCTTAGTTCCTATGTGTGTGCATGTATGTGTACAGATCAAAATGGTTTATAATTCTACTAAAAATATACAGTGTGGTGATGTCCACTGTTGGTTCAGATTCATCCTGTGAATGGAGTAGAGAAGCGTGTGTGTTCCATGGGGACTGGCACTCAGAGCTGTGTCCCTGGTACTTGCACTGTGTCTGATGCACAGTAGTCTGGAAATACCTATTTGTTGAAAGAGAGAGCCTTGGAATTTATTCTAAAGTTCATGAATTCACATATGTGACTTTCTTTTCTAAATAAGAGATGCAAAAGTCTATCAGAAAACTAGCTTTCACTTGAAGGCCGCTTCCTTTGGCTCCTTACTGTGATTCCTCCGGAAATTCCACATCTGGGGAAACACTTTTGCCAGAAAAGTGTGTTTTACACTTACTCTTTCTCTTACCTGCGGTGGCTGTTGTCCCAATCATGATAAAAATAAGTATGTTTTTAAGTGCTAGTAAAGCAATTATAGTGCTCTGAATTTTTCAAAATTAATTATGATTTCTTTATGAAAGCATAAACATTCAAAAACAGGTTAGTTTAGGCTTTATAGCTCTTGGTAGAGTATATATATATTTTATCTGTATTTAGACTTGGTTCTGCAGTAGCTGTGTGTTCTTTGTCTTTTGGGGTCACTTCCTCATACTTTTTGCCTTAGCAGTGTTAAATAGATGATTATTAAAGATGGTAAAAGGAATCCACATCAATGGGCCACATTCAGTAAAGGGGTCACAGGCTGCTTTCTGAGGTGCTTTCTGATTCCAAGTGATTAATAATAAAAATATCATAACTGCAGGTAGACCTAAGCTGATTGGTGGTATCAATATACAGGGTGGAATTTTGAAAGAAATGTGAGGAAAGGAGAGTGACATGGAAAGCAGGAAGAAGTGATATGGAAATGTAAGGAGATGAGAGGGCCCCACACCCACCCCCATGGTCAATGGGTGGGAAAAGAAAAAAAAAAGTCATCTGAGGTCAGAGGTATCCTTGTTATTTTTATTTGAGGAGACCTTTATTTAAGGTCAACTTGAAACCACAGAATATGTTTTGGGACTCAGCAGAGCATAGGTTCTCAGGGCAGAAAGAATTCAGTGAAAAGCAGTGACAGGTAAAGAAAGAGTTTATTAGTTTAGGATGCTTGTGAAAGATACAGGTGGACAGGTGAGGGACTGCTGCCTCAAGAACTTACCGGGCTAGAGTTTTATAATCAAAGGAGAAGTGGGGGTGAGGAGGAAGACCATCTTCTTCCTCATTCTTGAGTAGATGTCAAGCTTCCATCATCAGCTCCTCCTCCTAGTGGGGCAGGAAAGTTTTCTGATCCCTACATGGTCAAACTGGTATTGTCATGGTGCTATGGAAATGGGCAAAAATGTGGTAACATACACTAAAATGTGGGAAGTCCTCTCAGGTTTCAGTATGATGTAACCTTTCCCTGTATTTTTGTTTTATTGTTTTGGGGTATGTTTCAAGCTTCTGTTGCATGGTTTAGTTGTTAAGCAAGCCTGTTTTCTTTCTCTTTTAAAAAAAATTTTAAATTATAGTTGATTTACAATGTTCTGTCAATTTCTGCTATACAGCAAAGTGACCTATATATATATTCCTTTTCTCATATTATCTTCCATCACATTCTATCCCAATGATTGGATATAGTTCTCTGTGCTACACAGGAGGACGTCATTGCTTATCTACTCCAAATGCAGCAATTTGCATCTACCATCCCCAAACTCCTAGTCCATCCCGCTCCCTCCCCCTCCCCCTTGGCAGCCACAAGACTGTTCTCTATGTCCATGAGTTTGTTTCTATTCTGTAGATAGGTTCATTTGTGCCATATTTTAGATTCCACATATAAATGATATCATATAGTATTTGTCTTTCTCTTTTTATGACTTACTTCATTTAGTGTGAGAATCTCTAGTTCCATCCATGTTGCTGCAAATGCAAGCCTGCTTCCTCAAAAGATCATTAACTTACAGAGGTCTCCCACATTTTCTTCTCTACTTATAATCCCCTAGTGGGGGGTTAACTGTTTAATCACCTACTTTGTACCTTTACTTTGGTCCCTATTAGTCTCATGTTACTTTGTGATAATGCAGCATGTATTTACCCTGAGTCAAAAGCAGTGATCTTTATGTATACCTTATAGCTTTTCAAAATACAAGGGAAGAAAAGAAAACAACCTTGACCTTTAGAAAACTGACCTCCCATAATCAACTCTACTTCAATTAAACTTTTAAAAATGGGGAAAAAATGAAATAAATTTATAGACTTAAAAAAACTAGACCTTCCATGTTCATGATTAGTTCTCCAGAAAGGGATAAGTTGAGGGAAAAAATATGACACAAATTTACAGGTGAAACATTTTATGACACAAATTTACATTCCTTTAGCATCATGGACACTAACTCCTTATAACATGAAATATGTATTCTCATCAGTGGCAAAATATATTGTCATATGCCTACCAAGGGCTGGTAAAAAGATCTTAGAATTTTTAGGAACACCTTTTATTCCAAAAAGAGGAGTTTGAAAAAATAAGAGATTGCATAAGTTGGAATCCTAGAAGCTCCTTGGGGATAAAAGGTGTTTATGTCCCATTGATTTTGGCAACCTACCCACTTTTCAGTGAGTCCTTCGGGACAGGGTGTAAATGAAGCAACTTCATGATTCCAGTTTCTTGACTTTTTTTTTTTTATTAAATCATTAAACACAGTAAGGCTACATCTTGAGTTATTACATAGATTGGCAGGTGAAGAGATGGCATTTTCTTAATTTCACTTTATCTGATTTGGAATCCCTCTCTATATGCCTACATTTGATTCATTGTTACAAAGTGAATTAAACTTGCATATGAGATGTAATTTTTAAAATTCATAATTCAAACAGCAATAAAAATGGCATCTCCCTTAAAAAAAAAACTGGCTCAAAGTCTCACTCATTCCTTTTGCAAAAGATCATAATTGTTACTCTCCATGAAGTTCAGCTAACTGCTACAGGAGAGCATTGGTTCATGCTAAAAGTTTTTAATGTTCTCTTGCTCAAATATAAGCTCAAAATTAAAATGCCATTTTTTGGCATTTAGCTTTATGACTAATCATTGCATAAGTGGCAGTTGGATTTCCAAATTGGGCTGCCTAGACCTGAACCACCAAATAAGCAATCTGAACAGTTTACTGCAAAATCAAACCCTGAAACGAATTATAAGCAAGCAATTAAAACAGAGGGCGTTTTTCCATGGAGCTATTTGAGTGTAGTTATTGGCCAGATATTCTCTTAATTTTGCAATCTGCTTAGTGGAATTTAAAAATGATAGTCCAGTCTCCTCTGCTATTTAATGTGTTGAGGTCAGGCCCTTAGGCCATCTTCCTTTTCTGAATTGGCTCAGATGACCTCATTCGGAGATCTGTCTCCCAGTGGGGGATTTGGGTAAGTCAGCTTCTACTTGCCTGAAATCAGAGAGAGATTAACTTACCTGTATTTGCCTGCCAAAGTTGAGACGCTTTGTGAAGTCAAGAATAGTAAAAACAGAAATATAGGAAAAATGTAATCCCACTATTAAGAGACAATATAACTTCTTGATCTCACGAAGCTGTAGCACAGCTGCACAGGGATAATGAAGAGAATTGAGGAGGCTTTTTACCTGTGTATAGATGGCCATCAATTTAATAGAAATATGAAAGTATCAAACTCATTTCATTTTAGTGTTTGAGTTTCTGGTTGAATTTAAGATGAAAGGGCTGAGTTTCATTACGAAGGGAAGCAAAGTTGTATCTATCTTCAAAACACATTGTGTTTGTAGTAAGTGGCGTTTCTTTTAATCTAGTTAATCTGAAAACATTTTAGATGAAAATTATTGCTGCGTGAAGAACAGTGGCTATAAAATGACACGGGCTACTTTAGAGCAATTTAGGAACCTAGAAGGTTTTCATCAACCCAAATCAGGGTAAGAGACAGCATAAATCAGTCTGATTTTTTTTTTTTTTCCTGAAGCTTTGAAAGCTTTGAGGGGGATTATCTTTGAGGTTTGAGTGCATTTTATTTTGAATTTTAAATAGAGTGTTATCTCAGTGTTAGAAAAAGCCCTTCATTCTATTGTCTGTTGTAGAAGTTTGCAAACTTTGCTCCGTGCTAGGATTATCAGTGGAGCTTTTAAAAATCCCGATGCCTGGGCCATATCCCAGACCATGAAAGCAGTATATGTGCCACTGAATTTGAAATTTCAGTTCTCTCTCTTCCAAAAAATTTCCTTGACTTGCTGAGGAAGAAAATGATTTTCAGTGGGTGAGTCTGCATAAGAAATTGTAGCTAATGTTTTCAATCAAAAAAAAAATAAAAATAAGATTATAATTGCTATTTTCTCTCCACTAGTGATGATGAGTTAAGGTTGTTTTTTTTTTTTTCGTGATTAACCTTTATCTTTGATAAGTACTATTTAATGATGTAGTATCAGTCTGGCGTTTCATTTTATGAATAGGTAAAATGAACTAGCAAGGATGGATGTTGAATGTGTTTTTCTAAGAATAATTAAGATTGTTTAATACTTCAGAAACTCTAGACAACTAATGAAATCCACTGGTAGGTTGCTAAATTTTGAAAGTACTGTGACTTTTCTGCTAGTCTCGGAATTTTGATAGAATGAATCTCTGCCTTGGGTTGCAGGGGTATGATTGACAGGAGGGATTATAAGCTGGTGGTTTGTGGCATGTGTTTGCCCGCATATGTGCTGTGTTCAACCTGCACAGTGTTTCAGTGCAGGAGTCTCATCTCACAATCATAATTTCTGAAGTTCCCTTTGTGGCTTGCTGGGTTACAATCCTGACTGGTGTCCATGGGGATGTGGATTTGATCCCTGGCCTAGCTCAGTGGGTTTAGGATTTGATGTTGCTGTAAGCTGTGGTGTGGATTGCAGCTATGGCTTGGATCCCACATTGCCACGGCTGTGGCATAGGTCAGCAGCTGCAGATCCGATTTGATCCCTAGCTTGGGAACTTCCATGTGCCATAGGTGCGGCCCTGTGAAGCAAAGCAAAACAAAATAACCCTCCCCCCCAAGTTTTAGTTTCTAACAAAATATTAGCATATCTTGTTAGACTAGGTGGACGTAGCAGATATATACAGACCATTCCCTCCAAAAGCAACAGAATACATATTCTTCTCAAGTGCACATGGAACATTTTCCTTGACAACTCATATGTTAGGCCACCAAACAAGTCATAATAAAGATTGAAATCATATCAAGTGTCTTTACTTTGTAGTCTTTGAAGCTTAAAACTGCTGTTTTATATGAGGCAGGGTATAGTTTTTTCTCTTGGGTTCTTCTGATAGAAACAAAGGCATCCCTTTTATTTTCCCTCACCCCTGTCAAATGTTGATGTGTTCCGAAGAGAAATATCATCCTTTGCTGTACTGGTTTCCTAAGGCTGCCATAACAGTATCACAAAATGAGTAGCTTTAAACAACAGCAATATATTCTATCATTTCCGGAGGCCAGAAATCAAAAAGTGTTGACAGTGCCATGCTCGCCTTGAAGGCTCTAGGGGATTATCCTTCCTTGCCTCTTCCAGCTCTGGGTAGTCCCAAAAGGGTTGTCTTTGGCTGGATGTTGTAGCATTTTAGTCTCTGCCTCCATCATCACATTCTGTGTGTCTTTTTCTTCATGAGGCATTTTCCTCTTCTTATTTATAAAGACCCCAGTAATATTAGATTAGACCTCATCTTAACTTGATTATATCTGCAAAAACCCTTATGTCCAAACATCATCACATAGGACTGCAACATGTCTTTTGGGGCGGACACAACTCAACACATATCACTTGCCTTGAACAGAGAGCAGACTAGCATGATCAAAGGTTTCTGGTAGTCAGGTGGTTAGGGTGGAGCCCTTTTGTGGACCATGTTGCTTAATATCAGTCTAGAGTAAGAAGATGACTCCAGCATCTTTTTTTTTTTTTTTTAAGTTCTTTGCCATATACTTTCCTATTTCAATCACATCACTGTAAGAGTCTCCATCTATATACATCAGCCTTATCCTCCCATACATATGGAGTGGTGGTTTGCCATACTTCTAAAGGAAATCAGTGTGCTGTTAGGGAGTGGGCATGGATGTCAGAGAGCCAAAAATTACCAAGGATTCCTGAGGTTTCCTTCCATCCCTTAGTGCTGAGGTGATAAAAAAGGTAGGAGAGATCCTTTTCAGTTTTTCACTGATTCGGATTCATTTTTCCATTTTGCCCCAACTCTCCAAATCCAGTGATTTCAGCCATTTACTTTGTAATAGTACCATTGTAATAGTTTGTCTTCTAGTTGTGATATCTCTCCATTCATGCCTAATTTGAGGTCATTTGCACAGTTAATTCAGGGGACTCCATTTCTCTGTAGACGTGACACTAATTTTCCACCAGAGAATTTACTGTGTAATTCAAGTTACCTGAGTACAGTCAGCATTGTCTCTTTCTTCAACACATTCAGAGTTCTTTTGTTAAATTGAGTATTCCCATTTTAGTTAATATGATCATCTCAGTCTTTGATATGTTTAGATCATTTATATTTAATGTAATTATTGATATATTTGGACTTGGGTCTAGCAGTTTGTTGTTTTCAGTTTGTAACTTCTGTTTTGTTTGTTTCATGTTCCCCTTTCTTGCCTTCTTTTGGGTCATGTGAATAATTTTCAATGTTCTATATTAATTTATATACTGGCTTTTTGGCTATGTCTTTTGATCTTTTTATAGGGGTAGTTTTAGGGCTTAAAAGGTCCATACCAATCTTTCACAGTTACCTTGGAATTAATATTTTGACACATTGAGCAAAATGTAGAAGCCTTACAAGTATGCAGGAAAATTTATCCTCCTTTCTTTATGTACGTATTACAGGTGTAAATACATTGAAAACCGTAACAGATAATGTTACAAATTTGCTTTCAATATTCATCCATATTTGAAAAATTGAAGAGGAGAAAAATAGAGTATATTTACCTAGCTATTTACCGTTTACCTGTTGCTATTCCTTCACTGATGAAGTTCCAGATTTCCCTCTGATAGCATTTCCTTTCAGCCTGAAGAATATCTTTTCAGATGCTCTTTTCTTTTAGGGAAAATCTATTCTGATAAATTTGACTCTGCTTTTAGAGATATGTAGTCACCATGGTTTCACTGATGTGTCTGAGTATATATATATATATATATATATATATATATATATATATATATATTTTTTTTTTTTTTTGTCTTTTTGCCTTTATCTAGAGCTGCACCCGCGGCATATGGAGGTTCCCAGGCTAGGGGTCTAACAGGAGCTGTAGCTGCCGGCCTTCGCCACAGCCACAGCAACGCGGGATCCGAGCTGTGTCTGCCATCTACACCACAGCTCACGGCAACGCCAGATCCTTAACCCACTGAGCAAGGCCAGGGATCGAACCCACAACCTCATGGTTCTTAGTCGGATTCGTTAACCACTGAGCCACGAAGGAAACTCGATGTCTGAGTATATATTAAATGTGTGCTTTTCTTTTGTTTCCTGATGAGAAACAAAGTTAATTTGTTTAATGGAGATTTTTTTCCCCCTTGCTTTTTGTGTGTCCACTGCTGATATTCATCAGACAATTGATGGTAGAGCAGTGAAAAAAACAGAAAAATACCTTTGCTCTCTCAAGGCTTATGTCAGGTGTGGAGGGATATAGATGACAAATAAGAAAATAAAGCATAATGTATTAGATGTCATGAGTTCTATGGGAAACAATAAAGCAGGGTCAGAGAGAGACCTTTAAAAAAGGTGGTCAGAAGTTTCTGCTGTGGCACAGCGGGTTAAGAGTCCAGCTGCAGTAGCTTGCATCACTGCGGAATCACGGGTTCAATCCTTGGCCTGGTACAGTGGGTTAAAGGAACCAGCATTGCCACAGGTGCATTGTAGGTTGAAGCTATGACCTGGATTTAGTCTCTGTTCCAGGAACTTCCATATGCTGCGGATATGGAATAAAATAAAATAATTAAAATAAATGTCAAAAGATGCCTTATCTGAGAATGTAAGATTAAATACTCAAATCAGTTGAAGGAACCAGCCCTGATGATATCTGAGGGAAGAATGTTCCAAGTGAGGGAACATCAAGTACAGATGTCCTGAGACTGAGGGTGACTGGCATGTGTGAGGAGCAGCAAGGAGGCCAGTGTGGCCAGGGTAAGTGAGCGATTAGGGTGGTGAGGCATGCAGGAATAGGGCCAGATAGGTGAAGCTGTGGCCTTAGAGATAGTGCTGTGAAAAAGAGGTAAGAAAGACCAACCATCTGTTACACCACAGTATGAGGCTGATGTAGGGAAAGTTGTATTTTATTTTTAATACTTTGCTCTTCTAGGGCTATAATAAGGGTCAGAAAACCTCACATACCTGTGGAATCTAAAATACAAAACTCAACACGTTTACAAAACAAAAATAGACTCACAGATATAGAGAAGAGACTTGTGGCTACAAAGGGGTCAGGGAGGGAAGAACTGGGAGTTTGGGATTAGCAGATGCAACCTAGTATATATATAGGATGTGTAAACAACAAGATCCTACTGTATGGCACAGGGAACTATATTCATTACCCTGTGATAAACCCTAATGGAAAAGAATCTGAAAAAGAATGATGTGTGTATATGTATAATGGAACCACTTTGCTATACAGCAGAAATCAACATCCCATTGTAAATCAACTATACTTCAATAAAATTTTTTAAAAAATCCCCAAATACCTAAGACTAGTGCTGTCTTCTGTTGAAATAGGCAAGTGTAGGTCGAGCATTGCAGCCTTCCACCTTTGCCAGACAAGATGGAGACAGACCATTCATTTACTTCTCTTCACTTTTAAAGATTGACAACAAAAAAATACAATTATTTTGAAGCTCTGTGCAAGAAAATAGCATCCCACTGGTTAGAGTTGGGCTACAGGCTATCTTTGTGTGAGTGCTGGCCTGGAAGCTTTATCATATGACAAGCTGCTCCATTCTGTTACTCTTTGAGGAAAATAATAGGAGTTCCCGTCGTGGCTCAGTGGTTAACGAATCCGACTAGGAACCATGAGGTTGCGGTTTGATCCCTGGCCTCATTCAGTGGGTTAAGGATCCGGCGCTGCCATGAGCTGTGGTGTAGGTTGCAGACGTGGCTCGGATCCCACGTTGCTGTGGCTCTGGCGTCGGCTGGCGGCTACAGCTCTGATTAGACCCCTAGCCTGGGAACCTCCATATGTCACGGGTATGGCCCTAGAAAAGGCAAAAAGACAAAAAAAAAAAAAAAAGATTGTGTCCAGACTGTTTTTTTTTTAATTTTTTTATTATTGTTGATTAGCAATGTTCTGTCAGTTTCTGCGATACAGCACAGTGATCCAGTTATAATACATATACATTCTTTTTCTCATAATATCTTGTTATGTTCCATCACGAAGAATTGGGTATAGTTCCCTGTGTTATACAGCAGGACCTCATTGCTTATCCACTCCAGATGGAATAGTTGGCATCTGCTAACCCAGTACTTCCAGTCCATCCCACTCCTTCCTCCTTGGCAACCACAAGTCTGTTCTCTTATGACTCTGAGTTTGTTTCTGTTCTGTAGATAGGTTCATTTCTGCTATATTTGTCTTTCTCCTTCTGACTGACTTGACTTAATCTTAGAGTCTCAAGTTCCATCTGTGTCTCAAGTTCCATCTGTGTTGCTGTAAATGGCATTGTTTTGTTCTTTTTTATGGCTGAGTAGTATTCCATCATCCATAAACACCACATCTTCTTAATCCAGTCATTTTCCCATGGACGTTTAGGTTGTTTCCATATCTTGGCTATTGTGAATACTGCAATGAACATGCGAGTGCATGTATCTTTTTGAATGAAAGTTTTGTCTTGATATATGCCCAAGAGTGGATTGCTGGGTCATATGGAGTTCTATATTCAGTTTTCTGAGGTTCCTCGATACTGTTTTCCGTAATGGTTGTGCCAGTTTACATTCCCACCAACAGTGTAGAAGGGTTCCCTTTTCTCCACACCCTCTCCAGCATTTGTTTTTTGTAGACTTATTAATGATTGCCATTCTTACCAGTATGAGGTGGTACCTCATTGTAGTTTTGATTTGCATTTCTTTAATAATTAGTGATGTTGAGGATTTTTTCATGTGCCTATTAGCTCTCCATATGTCTTCTTTGGAGAAATGTCTATTTAGGTCTTCTGACCATTTTTCAGTTTTTTTTTTTTTTTTTTTTTTTTTTTTTTTTTTTTTTTTTTTTTTTTTTTTTTTTTGCTGTTGAGTTGTATGAATTGTTTGTATATTTTGGAGATTAAGCCCTTGTCAGTTGCATTGCTTGTACCTATTTTCTCCTGTTCTATAGGTTATCTTTTTCTTTTTTTATGGTTTCCTTTGCTGTTCAAAAGCTTGTCAGTTTTTTTAGGTCTCATTGGTTTATTTTTGTTTTTATTTCTGTTGCCTTGGGAGACTGACATAAGAAAACACTTGTATGGTTGATATGAGAATGTTTCGCCTACGTTCTCTTCTAGGAGTTATAGGGTGTCTTATCTTACGTTTAAGTATTTAAGCTATTTTGAGTTTATTTTTGTGTGTGGTGTAAGAGTGTGTTCTAGTTTCATTGATTTACATGCAGCTGTCCAGTTTACCCACCACTACTTGCTGAAGAGACTTTTTCCCATTTTCTATTCTTGCCTCCTTTTGTTGAAGGTTAATTGACCATAGATGTCTGGGTTTATTTCTGGGTTCTCTTTTCTATTCCATTTGTCTGTTTTTGTACCAGTACCCCGCTGTCTTGATTACTGTATCTTTGTAATAGTGTCTGAAGTCTGGGAGAGTTATGCCTCTTGCTTGGTTTTTGTTCCTCAGGATTGCTTTGGCAATTCTGGGTCTTTTATGCTTCCATATAAATTTTTGGATTGTTTGTTCTAGTTCTGTGAAAAATGTCATGGCTAATTTGATAGGAATTGCATTGGATCTGTAGATTGCTTTGGGTAGTATGCCATTTTTATGATATTAATTCTTCCAATCCAGGAGCATGGAATATTTTTCCATTTCTTTGAATCCTCTTTAATTTCCTTGATTAATGTTTGATATTTCTTAGCATATAAGTCTTTTACCTCTTTGGTCAGGTTTATTCCTAAGTATTTAATTTTTTTGGAGTGTGATTTTAAAGGTATTATATTTTTATATTCATTTTCTAATATTTTATTGTTAGAGTACAGAAATGCAACCGATTTCTGAATGTTAATCTTGTATCCTGCTGCTTTGCTGAATTCATTGATCAGTTCCAATAGTTTTTGTGCGGAGTTCTTAGGGTTTTCTATATATAGTATCATGTGCCCTTATGCCCTCTTTTGTCTAATATAGTAGTCAAGGACTATGTACCACAGAGTATAACTTGGTGCAAAATATTTTCTTTGCAGGTGTGGCTGCTTGTAGTGTAGATGAGGTATGACCTGTCAGGGTGCCTCACAGAGCTTCAGTTTGTAAGTGGCTCAAGGACATGTGCCACGATGCTGTTAGATCTAACCCCTCCCTTCTTTCCGCCTTAGATGGGAGAATTTGGACATTCGTCTGACTTTATTGCCTAAGAGGTTTATTGTACTTAGCAGAGCTTTCTCCACAGCCTACTGTTATAATTACGATTGTTGCCTTCTTATCTTTCCTCTCTCTCCCTTGCAGGAGATGAAAACCTCTGGTATAAATATGTGACAGTGAGGGCATGCATTTTTTTTTTTTCCTTCTCAGCCTAATGGATGAACAGCTGGAAGTTAATGAGCTTTTAATAGTGAGTGTAGGGGGTTAGTTTGCTGCAATTTTAGTCTCTGCTGAATACTCTGAGGCCTAGTTGTTTTCCTGTTTCTCCTTAACATTAGCTTTATTGATACCTGCAAACACCTGTTTAAAATTCACTCAGCATGGAGGGAAAATATTTCTCTTTGGATCACCTTGGCCTCAACTGACTTTCCTTTAATTATAAGGCTCCCGTGGAACTTCACATAAGGTTTTTATCTTCATTTTTAAGGAATTCAAAAGTGTTATATAGGATTAAGTTTTTATTTAGCAGAAAATTGTGTTTTAAGTTTACATGAATATTTGTATATACCTTTTATCCATTTTATTTTTCTACTTTGACCTTAAAGGCCAACAAGACAAACACCCTTTTCCACTAATATATTTTATAGCAGTTTTTAGCCTTTATTTCTCATTTATCTTTTTCCTCCAAATTAAATTTTCCTCATACCTATCCATTGTAAATCCTGGGTCTTAAAATGATTTCTTAAGGCTAAAAAAATTATGGTTAGCAATTATACATAACTTTTATGCAGTTTATGCATCATTATATAAAGCTTATGAATCACTTTCAATGCATGTGCCTTTTCTCATGTAGTATTCACAATTAACTTCTGAGGTGAGCTGGACAAGTATTATTAACACTTTACAAAGTAGAAGATCAAGGTTGTTGGTCAAAGTGAAATGGGTATAAAAGCTCATACATATAAATGGTAAAATTTGAAACAGTACAAAGGATACACAAAAGTTTCCTTACCTAGAGGTAAAAATGCATAATCATTTTCCTACATTTTCTCCAATAGTTTTTCATCCATGTTCAAACTTGGGTTTACTTTTTAAAATTTTTTAATTATTTAAAATTTTTATTTTTAATGATTTTTATTTTTTCCATTATACCTGGTTTACAGTATTCTGTCAATTTTCTACTGTATAGCAAGGTGACCCAGTTACACATATGTATATACATTCTTTTTCTCACATTATTATGCTCCATCATAAGAGACTAGATATAGTTCCCAGTGCCATACATACAGCAGGATTTCATTGCTTATCCATTCCAAAGGCAATGTTTGCATCTATTAACCCCAACCACTATAGGTGTTTGGGTTTATTTCTGGGTTTTCTATTCTGTTCCATTGGTCCGTACGTCTGTTTTGGCACCAGTGCTACATTGTCTTGATTACTGTGGCCCTGTAATATTGCCTGAGGTCTGGAAGAGTTATGCCTCCTGCTTGGTTTTTGTTCCTCAGGATTGCTTTGGCAATTCTGGGCCTTTTGTGGTTCCATATAAATTTTTGGATTGTTTGTTCTAGTTCTGTGAAGAATGTCATGAGTGATTTGATAGGGTTTGCATTGGATCTGTAGATTGCTTTGGGTGGTATGGCCATTTTTGCAATATTAATTCTTCCAACCCAGGAACATCGAATATCTTTCCAATTCTTTGCATCTTCTTTAATTTCCTTGATTAATGTTTTACAGTTCTCAGCATATAAGTCTTTCACCTCCGTGGTCAGGTTTATTCCCAGATACTTGATTTTTTTGGGGTGCAATTTTAAATGGGATTGTATTTTTGTATTCCTTTTCTAATATTTCATTGTTAGTATACAGAAATGTGACTGATTTCTGAATGTTAATCTTATATACTGCTACTTAGCTGAGTTTGTTGATCAGTTCAAGTAGTTTTTGGGGTTGAGTCCTTAGGGTTTTCTATATATAGTATCATGTCATCTGCATACAATGACAGTTTTTACCTCTTCTCTTCCAATTTAGATACTTTTTTTTTTTTTGCCCAATTGCTGTGGCTATGACTTCTAATACTATGTTGAATAATAGGGTGAAAGTGGGCAACCTTATCTTATTCCAGATTATAGTGGGAAGGCTTTCAGCTTTTCTCCATTGAGTATTATATTTGCTGTGGGCTTGTTGTAAATGGCTTTTATTGTATTAAGGTATGTTCCCTCTTTACCCACTTTAGTAAGAGTTTTGATTGAATGGATGTTGGACTTTGTCGAATGCTTTTTCTGCATCTATTGAGATGATCATGTGGTTTTTGACTTTTCTTTTGTGAATGTGGTGTATGACGTTGATTGATTTGTGTATGTTGAACCATCTTTGTGAACCTGGGATGAATCCCACTTGGGCATGGTGTATGATCTTTTTTATATGTTGCTGGATTCGGTTGGCTAAAATTTTGTTGAGAAATTTTGCGTCTATATTCATCAGAGATATTGGCCCATAGTTTTCTTTTTTCATAGGCATCTTTGTCTGGTTTTGATATTAGGGTGATGGTTGCATCATAGAATTTCTTTGGGAGTGTTTTCCTTCTTTAACTTTTTGAAAAAGTTTAAGGAGGATGGGTATGAATTCCTTTTTGTATGTTTGGTAGAATTTACCATCTGGTGAAGCCATCTGGTCCTGGACTTTTATTTGTATGGAGTGTTTTTATGACATATTCAATTTCATTTCTAGTGATTGGTCTGTTCGGCTGATCTATTTTCTCTTGATTCAGTTTTGGCAGGGCGTAAGTGTCTAGAAAGTTGTCCATTTCTTCTAGGTTGTCAAATTTGTTGGCGTACAATTGTTCATAGTATTCTCTCATTTTTTTTGTATTTCTGTAATATCCATTGTGACTTCTTTTTCATTTATTTTGTTTATTTGGTTTTTTTTCCTCCCCTCTTCTTGGTGAATTTGGCCAGATGTCTGTCAATTTTGTTTACTTTTTCAAGGAACCAGCTCTTGGTTTTATGGATTTTTTTCCTATTGGTTTTTGTGTCTGTATTTTTTGATTTCCTCTCTGATCTTTATGATTTCCTTCCTTCTGCCGACTTTAGGTTTTTTTTGTTCTTCTTTTTCTAATTCATTTAGGTGATGGGTTAAGTTGTCAATTTCAGATTTTTCTTCTTTTTTGAGGAAGGCCTATACTGCTATGAAATCATTTTGATGCATTTGTAAATGGGATGATTTCTCTTTCTGATTTTTCATTATTAGAAAGAAAGGCAATTAATTTCTGTATTAATTTTGAAGCCTGCAACTTTGTCAAATTCATTGATGAGTTCTAAGAGTTTTCTGGCGCTGTCTTGAAAGTTTTCTAAATACGTGTTCATATGGTATTTCATATGGTATTATGCAAACAGTGATAGTTTTACTTCTTCTTTTCCAGTTTGAATTCCTTTTATTTATTTTTCTTCTCTGATTGCTGTGGCTAGCAATTCCAGAACTATGTTGAATAATAGTGGTGAGAGAGGACATCCTTGTCTAGTTCTTGATCTTAGTGGGAATGTTTTCAATTTTTCACTATTGAGAATGATATTAGCTCTGAGTTTTTCATGTATGTTTTTTTTATTATTTTGGGGTCGGTTCCCTCTATGCCACTCTCTGGAGAGCTCTTATCACAAATAGGTGTTGAATTTTGTCAGAAGCTTTTTCTGCATCTATTGAGAGGCTAATAGGATTTTTATTCTTCAGTTTGTCAGTGTGATTTATAGCATTGATACATTTGTAGATACTAATGAATCCTTACATCCCTGGAACAAATCCTACTTGATTATGGTGTATGATCTTTTTAATGTATATTTGTATGTGATTTGTCAATATGTGGTTGAGGATTTTTGCATCTATGTTCATCATTGATATTGGTCTGTAATTTTCCTTTTTTTTTTGCAGGTAACAAGATTTATTTTTTTAAATTTTCAATCCTTAAATTTTTAAATTTTATTTTTTATTACTTAATGCATTTTATTACATTTATAGGTGAGTAGCAGTCATTATCACCAAATTTTATAGCATTTCCATCCCAAACCCCCAGTGCATCCCCTTACCCCCCAACCTGTCTCATTTGGAAACCATAACTTTTTCAAAGTCTGTGAGTCAGTATCTGCTCTGCAAAGAAATCCATTGTGTCCCTTTTTTTTTTAGATTCCCTATGTAAATGATAGCATTTGATATTGGTGTCTCTTTGTCTGACTGACTTCACTTAGCGTGATAATTTCTAGGTACATCCACGTTGCTGCAAATGCCGTTATTTCTTTCCTTTTAATGGCAGAGTAATATTCCACTATGTACGTATACCACATCTTTATCCACTCCTCTGTCTATGGACATTTAGGTTGTTTCCATGTCTTAGCTATTGTATATAGTGCTGCAGTGAACATGGGAGTACATGTGTCTTTTTGAGTCATGGTTTTCTCTGGACAGATGCCCAAGAGTGGGATTGCTGAATCAAATGGTAATTCTATTTTTAGTTTTCTGAGAAATCTCCATACTGTTTTCCACAGTGGTTGCACAAATTTACATTCCCCCTAACAGTGTACTAGGGTTCCTTTTTCTCCACACCCTCTCCAGCACTTATTGTTTATAGACTTTGCTATGGTGGTCATTCTGACTGGTGTAAGGGTGGTATCTCATAGTGGTTTTTATTTGCATTTCTCCAATAATGAGTGATGTTGAACATATTTTCATGTGTTTTTTGACCATCTGTATGTCTTCTTTGGAGAATTTTCTTTTTAGATCATCTGCCAGGTTTTTGATGGGGTTGTTTGTTTTTTTGGTATTGAACTGTAGGAGGTATTTATAAATTTTGGAGATTAATCCCTTGTCAGTTGATTCATTTGCAAATATTTTCTCCCATTATGTGGGTCATTTTTTCATTTTGTTTAGGATTTCATTTGCTGTGCAGAAACTTTTAAGTTTAATTAAGTCCCATTTGTTTATTTTTGTTTTTATTGTCCTTACTCTAAGAGGTGGATCTGAGATGTTGCTGTCGTTTATGTCAGAGACTGTTTGGCCTATGTTTTCTTCTAAGAGTTTTACTGTATCCAGTCTTATATGTAGGTCTTCAATCCATTTTGAGCTTATTTTTGTGTATGGTATTAAGAAGTGTTCTCTTTTGTTTTTTGACTTTTGTTTTTTTAGGGCTGCACCTGCGGTATATGGAAGTTCCCAGGCTAGGGGTCTAAGTGGAGCTATTGCTGCCAGCCTATGCCAGGCCCACAGCAATGCCAGATCTGAGCCAAGTCTGCGACCTACACCACAGCTCACGACAGCACCAGATCCTCAACCAACTGAGCAAGGCCAGGAATCGAACCGGCAACCTCATGGTTCCTAGTCAGATTTGTTTCCTCTGCACCATGACTGGAACTCCAGGAAGTGTTCTAATTTCATTCTTTTACATGTGGCTGTCCAGTTTTCCCAGCACCACTTAATGAACAGGCTGTCTTTTCTTCATTGTATATACTTGCCTCCTTTGTCGTAGATTAGTTGACTGTAGGTGTGTGGGTTTGAGTCTGGGCTTTCTATCCTGTTCCTTTCTATCCTGTTAATACACAAAATTTCTGTGTATTAATTTTGTATCCTGTGACTTTGCCAAATTCATTGATGACTTCTAACAGTTTTCTGGTAGAGTCTTTAGGTTTCTCTAGGTATAGTATCATGTCATCTGCAAATAGTGATAGTTTTATTCCTTTCCAATTTGGATTCCTTTTATTTCTTTTAGTTCTCTGATTGCTGTGCCTGGGACTTCCAAAACTATGTTGAATAGTAGTGGTGAGAGTAGACATCCTTGTCCTGTTCATGACCTCAGTAGGAATTCTTTCAGTTTTTCACCATTGAGAATGATGTTAGCTCTGGGTTTGTCATATGTGGCCTTTATTATGTTGAGGTAGGTTCCCTCTGTGCCCATTTTCTGAAGGATTTTTACAGAAATGGGTGTTGGATTTTGTCAAAGTCTTTTTCTGCATCTATGGAGAGGATCATATGGTTTTTATTCTTCAGTGTTGTTAATGTGGTATATCACACCAATTGATTTGTGGATATCAACGAATCCTTGCATCCCTGGGATAAATCCCACTTGATTGTGATGTACAATCCTTTTAATGTATTGTTGGATTCAGTTTGCTTAGTATTTTGTTGAGGATTTTTGCATCTGTGTTCATCAGTGAAACTGGGCTTACATTAGTGTAATTTTCTTTTTTTTGTGGTATCTTTGTCTGGTTTTGGTATCAGGGTGATGGTTGCCCCATAAAATGAGTTTGGGAGTGTTCTTTCATCTGCAATTTTTTGGAATAGTTTCAGAAGGATAGGTATTAGCTCTTCTCTAAATGTTTGGTAAAATTGGCCTGTGAAACCATCTGGTCCTGGACTTTTGTTTGTTGGAAGTTTTTAAATCACAGTTTCAATTTCAGAACTTGTGATTGGTCTGTTCATCTTTTCTATTTCATCTTGGTTTAGTCTTGGAAGATTGTACTTTTCTAAGAATTTGTCCATTTCTTCTAGGTTTTCCATTTTACAGGCATATAGTTGCATGTAGTAGTCTCTTATGATCCTTTATATTTCTGTGATGTCTTTTGCTACTTCTTTTTCATTTCTGATTTTATTGATTTGTGTCCTCTCTTTTTTTCTTGGTAAGTTTGGCTAGGGGTTTATCAATTTTGTAGATCTTTTCAAAGAACCATCTTTTAGTTTCATTGATCTTTTCTATCGCTTTCTTCATTTCTGTTTCACTGATTTCTGCTCTGATCTTTATGATTTCCTTTCTTTTTTCATGTCATTTCTTTCTTTCTTTTTTTTTTGTCTTTTGTCATTTTAGGGCCACACCTGTGGCATGTGGAGGTTCCCAGGCTAGGGGTCTAATTAGAGCTACAGCTGCTGGCCTACACCACAGGCATAGCAACGTGGGATCCGAGCCGCATCTGCAGCCTACACCACAGCTCATGGCAACGCCAGATCCTTAACCCACTGAGCAAGGCCAGGGATCAAACTCACAACCTCATGGTTCCTAGTCAGATTCATTTCTGCTGCGCGATGATGGGAACTACGGATTTCTTTTCTTCTAGTAACTTTAGATCTTGTCTGTTCTCTCTCTAGCTGCTTTAGATGTAAAGTTAGTTTATTTGAACTTTTTCTTGTTTCCTGAGGTAGGCTTGTATTTCTATAATCTTCCCTCTGAGAACTGCTTTTGCTACATCCCATTTTGGAGTGTTATATCTTTGTTGTCATTTGCTTCTAGGTATTTTTTAATTTCCTCTTTGATTTCTTGTGATCCATTGGTTGTTTAGTAGTATGTTGTTTAGTTTCCACGTTTCTGTTTTTTGCAGTTTTTTTCTTGTTGATTTCCAGTCATATAGTGTTGTGGTCGAAAAGATGCTTGATATGATTTCAAGTTTCTTAAAGTTACAGAAGCTTGATCTATAACCCAGGATGTGACCAATCTTAGAGAATGTTCCATGTGCACTTGAGAAGAATGTGTATTCTGTTGCTTTTGTATGGAATGTCCTATAAATATCTATTAAGTCCATCTGGCCTAATGCTTCATTCAGGGCCTGTCTTATTGACTTTCTGTCTGGATGATCTATCCAATGCTGTAAGTGCAGAGTTAAAGTCCCCCACTATTGTTATGTTATTGTCGATTTCTCCTTTTAAGGTTGTTAGCAGTTGTCTTATATATTGTGGTGATCCTATGTTGGGTACATAGATTTTTAATATTGTTATATCTTCTTCTTGGATTGATCCTTTGATCATTATGTAGTGTCCTTCCTTGTCTCTTAAAATATTCTTCATTTTAGGGTCTATTTTGTCTGATATGAGTATTGCTACTCTGGCTTTCTTTTGTTTCCCATTTGCATGGAATATTTTCTTCCATCCTCTCACTTTCAATTTGTATGGGTCCCTAGTAGTGAAGTGGGTCTCTTGAAGATAGCATATGAATGGGTCTTGTTTTTGTATCCATTTGGCTCGTCTATGTCTTTTGGTTGGGGCATTCAGTCCATTAACATTTAAGGTAATTATTGATATGTATGTTCTTATTGTCATTTTATTTACTGTTTTGGATTTGTTTTTGTTGCTCTTTTTTCTTTCCTTCTCTCCTCTTGTAGTTTGATGACTCTTTTTAATGTTGTATTTGAGTTGATTTTTCTTATTTGTTTGTGTATCAATTGTAGATTTTTGGTTTGCAGTTACCCTGATGTTTTGATATAGGGGTCTATATATATACACAAGATTTTTTTTTAAGTTGTTGGTTTCTTAATAGCGGTGCATCTCCAGTGTCCTTCATTTGTACCCTCCTCTTCTCATGATTTCTGATTTTGGTAGCATAATTGTGCATGGAAATTTTGTATCTTTACTGTATATGTGCCTTTACTAGTGAGCCTTGTCATTTGTGGATTTTTATTTCTGGTTGTGGCCTTTTCTGCACAGAGAAGTTCCTTTGGTATTTGTTGTAAAGCTGGTTTAGTATTGTTGAATTCTCTTAGCTTTTGCTTATCTTTAAAGTTTTTGATTTCTCCTTCAAATCTGAATGAGATCCTTATTGGGTAAAGTAGTCTTGGTTGGAGGTTTTTTCCTTTCATCATGTTAAGTATTTAATGCCATGGTCTTCTGGTCTGCAGAGTTTCTGCTGAAAAATCTGCCACTAACCTCACTGGGGTTCTCTTGTTTGTTATTTTTTTCTTTTCCCTAGCTACTTTCAGTATTTTCTCTTTGTCTTTAATTTTGGTCATTTTGATTAATATGTGTCTCGGGGGTGTTCCTCCTTGGGTTTATTTTATATGGTACTTGTGCTTCCTGGATTTGAGTGAGTGATTCCTTTCCCATGTTAGATAAGTTTTCGGCTATTATCTCTTTGAATATTTTTTCTGTCCCTTTCTCTCTCTCTTCTCCTTCTGTCACCGTTATAATACAGATATTGGTGCATTTAACACTATCCCAGAGTTCTCTGAGACTCTCTTCATGTCTTTTAAATCTTTTTTCTCTTTTCTGTTCTGCATCTGTAATTTCTACTAGTCTGTCCTCCACCCCGCTTATTTGTTCCTCTGCCTCTTGTATTCTGCTGTTGGCTGCTTTTAGTGCTTTTTTATTTTAGTTATTGTATTTTGCATCTCTTTTTGCTTAAGTTTTATATGTTGTATTTCTTTGCTCAGTGTTTTTTGTAAATTATCAGTATTTGCCTCCAGATTATCTGCAATGTCTTCCATCATCCTCAGCATCAATAGTCTAAAGTCTTTCCTGGAAGCTGATAATCTCCTGATCACTTTAGCTATTTTTCTGTTGTTTTTTCTTTCTCCCTTATCTGAGTTATAGTTCCCCTACTTTTCGTTTTTATAGGTTTTTGGTGTGGTGACCTTTTTGCAGACAATAGAGTTGTAGCCTCTCTTATTTCTGGTGTCTGCCTCCCTTGTGGCTGAAGTTGGCACGAGGCTGGCTGTAGTCTTCCTGATGGGAAGGACTGGTGCCTGCCCACTGGTAGGTGTCTCTGATTTCTATCCCTCTGGTATGTGGGGCTTTGGCTATGGGTAAGATTAGAGGTGCCTGTGTGCCTGGGGGGTCTTTAGGTAGTCTGTTTACAGTTGGGTGGGGCTGAGATCTGGGGCTTTGTCCTGGGGCTTCTCAGTGCTGATATGTGGGGACAGATTCCCACAAAATGGCCACCTCCAGAGAAAATCAGGCTGATGAATATTCCCAAGAGCTTTGCCTCCAGTGCTCTTCCCCCACAACAAGCCACAATCACCCCCTGTTTTCCCAGGAGATCCTCCAAGAACTGCAGTCAGGTCTGACCCAGATTCCTATGTAGCCTTTGCTTTGCCCTGGGACCCAGTGCATGTGAAAGTCTGTGTGCACCTTTCAAGAATGGGGTCTCCTTTTCCGCCAGTCCCATGGAGCTCCTGTGCACAAGCCCCACTGGCCTTCAATGCCAGATGCTCTGGGGGCTCTTTCTCCCAGTGCCAGGTCCCCAGGTGTGGAGATTTGACATGGGGCTCAGAACTCTCAGTCCTGTAGGTGAGTCTCTGTGTTACAGTAACTTTCCAGCCTGTGGGATTTCCCATCTGGGAGGTATGGGGTTGCTTATATCATGTAATCACCCCTCCTACCTATTGATGTGGCCTCTTCTTTGTCTTCTGGAGTGGATATCTTTTTGAAAGTTTCCAGTCCATCTGGTTGAAGGTTGCTCATCATTTAGTTGTAATTTTGTTGTTTTTATGAGAGAATTTGAACTCCAGTCCTTCTATTCCTACATCTTAATCTGGTCTCCTGTATTTTCCTTTGTTGTGGTATCTTTGTCTGGTTTTGGTATCAGGGTGATTGTGGCCTCATAAAAGGAGATTGGTAGTGTTCCTTCCTCTGCTATTTTTTGAAAGAGTTTCAGAAGCATAGGTCATAACTCTTCTCTGCTTGTTTGATAGAATTCACCTGTGTAGACATCTGGTCCTGGACTCTTATTTTTTAGAAGTTTTTATTTTTACTTTATTTTATTTTATTTTATTTTGTCATTTTAGGGCCGCACCTGTGGCACATGGAGGTTCCCAGGCTAGGGGTCTAACAGGAGCTGTAGCCGCTGGCCTACACCAGAGCCACAGCAATGTGGGATCTGAGCCACGTCTGCAGTCTACACCACAGCTTATGGCAATGCTGGATCCTTAACCCACTGAGCAAGGCCAGGGATTGAACCCACAACCTCATGGTTCCTAGTCGGATTCATTTCCACAGAGCCACAACGGGAACTCCTAGAAGTTTCTAAATACACATTCAATTTTAGTTCCTTTGATTGTTCTGTTCATATTTTCAATTTCTTCCTGGTTCAGTCTTGGTAGCTTGTACCTTTGTAAGAGTATGTCCATTTCTTCTAGGTTGGCCATTTTATTGGCATATAGTTTCTTATAGTAACCTCTTATGATTCTGTGTATTTCTATGTGGCCAGTTTAATTTCTCCTTTTTCGTTTCTGGTTTTATTGATTTGAGCCCTTTCCCTTTCTTTTTCTTGATGAGGCTGACAGGTTATCAATTTTGTTGATCTTCTCAAAGAAACAAATTTTGGTTTCATTGATCTTCTACATTGTTTTCTTCATCTTTATTTCATTTATTTCTGCTCTAATCTTTATGATTTCTTTCCTTCTGCTAATTTTGGGCATGTCTGTTTTTCCTTCTCTAATTGTTTTAGGTGCAAGCTTAGGTTGTTCATTTGAATTTTTTCTTCTTTCTTGAGGTAAGATTGCAGTTAAACTTTCCTCTCACAACTGCTTTGCTATGTCCCATAGGTTTTGGGTTGTTGTATCTTCATTGTCATTTGTTTCTAAGTATCTTTTGATTTCCTCTTTCATTTTTTCAATGATACATTGGTTGTTCATTTGTATATTGTTTAGTTTCCAGGAGTTTGTGTATTTCACTTTTTTTTTCTTTTCTTGTAGTTGACTTCTAGTCTCACAGCATTCCAGTCAGAGAAAATGCATGGGATAATTTCAACTTTTTAATATTTACCAAGTCCTGATTTGTGCCCAAAATATGATCTATCCTGGAGAATGTTCCATGTGCTCTTGAGAAGAATGTATATTGCTTTGATATGGGATGTTCTATAAATATCAGTTAAATCTGTCTGGTCTGTGTTTCCTTGTTGATTCTCTGTATGGATGATCTGTCTCTTGATGTAAGTGGGATGTCAGTTCCCCTGCTATTATTGTGTTGCTGTTGATTTCTCCTTTTTGTCTGTCAGCGGCTACCTTATATATTGAGGTGCTCCTATGTTAGGTGCATGTATGTTTACAATTGTTATTTCTTCTTCTTGGATAGATCCTTTAATTATTAGGTAGCATTCTACTCTGTCTTTATTTTCTTTATTTTAAAGACTGTTTTGTCTGATATGAGTATTGCTATTCCAGCTTTCCTTTGATTTCCATTTACATGTAATATTCTCTTCTGTCCACTCACTTTCAGTTTGTATGTGTCCTTGGGTGTGAAGTGAGTCTCTTGTAAACAGCATATGTATGGGTCTTGTTTTTGTATCCATTCAGCCAGTCTTCATCTTTTGCTTGAAGCATTTAATATGTTCACATTCAGTGCGATTATGGATAAGTATGTATTTATTGCCATTTTGTTAATTGTTTTGAATTGCTACTTTGGGTCTTTTGTTTTTTCTTCCTTTCTTTTGTTGTCTTTTCTTGTGATTTTCTGACTGTCTTTAGTGTCTTGTTCGGATTGTTTTTCTTTTTTATGTGTGTGTCTATTGTACTTATTATTTTGGTTTGCATTTTTATTTTTGAATGCATTTTTGATGTTCTGCATTTGTCTTCTCTTCTCATATCTGCTAGTTTTGATATCATTTTTGCTGATGGGTGATTTTATACCTTTATATTATCTTTGTCTTTACCACTGATTTATCTCTTTTGAAATTTTCTTGTTTCTAGTTGTGGCTTTTTCCTTTCTGTTTAGAGAGGTTCCTTTAATAGCTGCTGTAGAGCTGGTTTGGAGTTGATGAATTCTTTGAGCTTTTGTTTGTCTGAAAAGCTTTTTTTCTCTCCTTCAAATCTGAATGAGACCCCTCCTGGGTATAGTATTCTTGGTTCTAGGTTCCTCCCCTTCATCACCTTAAATATATCTTGTCACTCCCTTCTAGCTTGCGGAGTCTCTGATGAAAGATCAGCTGTTATCCTTTGCATGTTATTCATTGCTTTTCCTTTGTAGCTTTTAATGTTTTTTTTTTGTTTTTTTTTTTTTCAGTTTGATTAGTATGTGTCTTGCTGTATTTCTCTTTGGGTTCATTCTGTATGGGATCCTCTGTGCTTCCTCGACTTGAGTGTCTCCTTTCCCAAATTAGGGAAATTTTCAGCTATAATCTATTCAAATATTTTCTCTGGCCATTTTTCTCTTTCTTTTCCTTCTGGAAAACCTATAATGCGAATGTTGGTACATTTAATGTTGTCCCAGATATCTCTTAGGTTCTTCTCAGCTCCTTTAATCATTTTCTCTTTATTTTTTTTCTGTGACAGTGATCTCCACCATTCTGCATTCTGTCACTTATTCGTTCTTCTGTCTCCATTATCCTACTTTTGATTCCTTCTAGTGTATTCTGCATTTCTGATATTGTGCTATCCATCTTAGTTTGCTTGTTCTTTAGGTCCTCTAGCTCTTTGTTAAACATTTCCATAACCTCTCTATCTGGGTCTTCATTTTTTCCCCAAGGTCATCTTTACTATCATCACTCTGAATTCTTTTTTCAGGTAGATTTCCTATCTTCTCTTCGTTTAGTTGTTTTTGTTTTGTTCCTTTGTCTGAAGTTTATTTCTTTGTCATCTCATAATGTTTAACTTTCTATATTTATTGTTGCCTTGATAACAGGTATGTAGATGCCACAGTTGTTGCCTTGTCTTGAAGTTCTCGGAGGTGTTAGTGGCTCACGTGTATCTAGAGCACATGATGGGAGTGGTGGTATTATACTGCCTCCCCTGAAGCTGGGTGGCTGTTATGGATGGGGTCCATGTGAATCTTGGTTGTAGTTCATGGTTCACAGTATTGCTTTCTTGGCAGTGAGGGTGGGGGGTGGGAAGGAGGTCAAGCCTGGCTCCTTTGATTCCTCTTGCTTCCAGGAAGCTCTCAGGACAGTTTCCTGTGATTGGCAACATTAGCAGTTGATCCCACAGTCCCCTCCTTTAACAGGGAGGTTCTAGGGATTGCTCTCTGTAGCTGGGAGGGCAGGTGCCTCTCTGTAGTCACTGCCCTTTTTTTGTCCAGTCTAGGGGGCATTCTCTGTAACCCCAGGGGCAAGGGTTATCCCTTAACTGTTGCTAAAAGGCTTTCTCTGTAGCTGAAGTGTCTCACCATTCTGGTGTCACTCCTCCTACCAGGCTGGTGATAGAGTGCTCCCTGTAGCTGTTGAGCTATAGAAACGTTCACCAGTGGGCCCCTCTGAGTTCCTTTGGCTAGCTGTGCAAGATACTCTGCTCCCGTGGTCTCCTGGTTGGATGCTGGCCAGGATCCTGGAGGTTGTGCTTTTCCTGAGATCATTCTGCC
Source organism: Catagonus wagneri (assembly GCA_004024745.2). Lineage (NCBI taxonomy): Eukaryota > Metazoa > Chordata > Mammalia > Artiodactyla > Tayassuidae > Catagonus > Catagonus wagneri. The sequence continues at coordinate 51,540,514 of PVHT021183699.1, read as the reverse complement.
AATCCACTGTCTGGCAGACTGTCTGGCAATCTGTATCTCCCGGGCTATGTGCATTGCTTCCAGGTTTACTTTGCCCCTTCACTAAGCCTTTTTTGGGTTTTCCACCTGCTCTCCTGGGCTCTTTTGACTCCCAGGGTCAATTTGTGCTGTTTCCAACTTCTCTTTCTCTGTCTTCTGTGTAGATTGCAGCTCTTCACCTGCCCACTAGGCCTTTTGTGATTCCTAGGACCTTTTGTGTTCTTGAAACAGCTTTACCAGTTCAGTGGGTTTTTCATAGTTCTCAACCCTCCTAGGAAGACTCTTGCAGATTTTCAGGATTCTTTGGCTTCTTCCAAGATCAAAAAGTTTTTTTTTTTAAATTGACAGTGTGAGTTGTTTTAATTTGCATTTCTTTAATTAGTGAAGTTGAACATCTTTTCATATGGTTATAAGCAATTTGTATTTCTTTTCAATTTCTCTGTTTTCTATTCTTCATGTTCCTTTGGATTCTCAATCATCTTTTAAAATTGAATTTAGGAACTCTATGTGTTGAAGAATATATATCTTTCTGTCCTGTTGTAAATATTTTTCCCAGCTTGTCATTTGTGTTTTGACTTTTTTCATTAAAAAAACAGTTTGTATTGTAAGAGCACACATGGTCATTGTAAGACTAAGTTGGGAAAATTTGAAAAACACAAAGAAGAAAATTAAACTATCCCATATTTCTGTTACTTAGTGACAACCACTTTGGTTATTTTGCTGTAAGTTTTCTTTTTTCTAGTGTGTGTGATAATTGTCTTTCAGTTTATTTTATCTTGTAATTTCTATAGCCACCTGAAGTGTCAGAAAAACTAGACAGGAAGCTCTAAAGTAGATCCATCAACTTGTTTGTATCATCTTCCTCTTTTCATTTTCTTTAAGAAGGAAAATCTTTGCCAGTGCTTACCAAGGTCCTTCTCTTGTTTCTCATAGGAGGGGATAAATGGGCCTCCCTCTTTGGTCTTTGCTCACATCGCTGAAGATCCCTAGGTGAATGGAGCTTCTTTGTTAATATTTGTCTCTTGAACCAAGACTGTCTGCCTTTGTTTTGGTTTGTTATTGGGGATATAGTTATTGGACTTGAGGGTCAATATTTGCCTCTTAGCCTACGGTTTTTTACAGTCAGATTTATTAAGACATAACTTATATATAGTTACCCCTTTTAAACATAGAGTTTGATGAGTTTTGATAAATATATACTGTAAGTGTACTCATCATAATAAAGATACAGAAAATTTCCATCAACTCTCCAAATTTTCTTGGGCACTTGGCAGTTGACCCTTTCACCCAGTACCCAATTCTGACTTCTGTCATTATAATTTTATTATTTCTAATTGACATAACAGATAAAGTCATACAGTACGTGGACTTCTGAGTCTAGCTTCTTTTACTAACATAATGCACTTAAAATTCATCCATGTTGTGTGTGTGAGTAATTCATTCGTTTTTACTGTTCAGTAGTAGTATTCCATTACGTGGATATACCACTGTTTGTTTATCTAGTCACAAGTGATGGATATTTGCAGTGTTTCCACTTTTTGACTATTAGAGGGAAAAAACCCTGCTATAGCCATTCATATATAAGCCTTTGTATAGAAATATGTTTTGATTTCTCTGTGGTAAATACCTAGTATTTGGATTTCTGGGATGTCTGATAATTGTATGGTTAACTTCATAACAGGCTGCAAACTTGCTTCCCACAGTGGCTATGCCATTTTGCATTTCTACTGTATAGGATAATTCTCATAATAATACATGAAAATTCTAGTTGGTCCTCATTCTCACCAGCTGTTGGTTTTGTCACTTTTATGATCTTAACCACTCTAGTAGATAGCTCCTGGTCTCTTACCGTACTTTTAATTTGCATTCCTCTGATAATTGTTGGTGTTATGTGTACTTTCATATGCTAAATTGTCCATCACAAATTTTCTTTGTTGAAGTGTCTCTTCAAATGTTGTACCTATTTGTCAGTGAGAGGAGGGTTTTTTTTAAATTGTGTTGTGAGTGTTCTTTATATAGCCTAGATAAAACCCCTTTGTTATCCGTGGGGAACCCGGGGTTAATAGATGCAAACTATTGCCTTTGGAATGGATAAGCAATGAGATCCTGCTGCATAGCACTGGGAACTATATGTCTAGTCAATTATGATGGAGCATGATAATGTGAGACAAAAGAATGTATACATGTATGTGTAACTGGGTCACCTTGCTGTACAGTAGAAAATTGACAGAACACTATAAACCAGCTATAATGGAAAAAATAAAAATCATTGTTAAAAACCCTTTGTTAGATATGTTTTCCAAATCATTTTTCCTAGTATGTGTCTTCTAACTTAATTTTTAAATGCTTTTGAGGATCAAAAGTTATTAATTCTCATGAAGTCCATTTTATCTAGTTTTGGTTTCTGGCTTATACTTTTGGTTTCATATACATATCTAAGAATCCATTGCTAAATTCATGTTATGAAGATTTACCCATATGTTTTCCTGTAAAAGTTTTATAGTTTTAGCTCTTATTGATTTTCTTAATTTTAAATATACATTTACATCTATGTTTATGAGAAATATTGGTGAGTAATTTGCTTTGAATGTAACATTTTTGTTTGGTTTTGGTATCAGGATAATGCTGGCCTTTTAAAATGAAGTAGTAAATGTCCCTCATTTTCTGTTTCCTAGAAGAGTTTATGTAATATGGGTATTAATTCTTCCTTTAATGTTCCTAAAAATTCAGCAGTAAAATCAAGTAGCATCTGTTTTTCTGAGAAGGTTTTAAAATAAAAATTCAGTCTTTTAATTAGGTGTAAGAATAGTCAGCTTATCTGTGTCTTTTTGAATGACCTTTGGACAGATTGTGTTTTCCAGGAAATTCTAATGTTATCAAATTTTGTAGCATAAAGTTGTTCATGATATTTTCTTTTCCTTTTAATGTCAGTTGAACCTGTAATGATATTTCTTTTGTTATTGATATTTGTATTATTGACATTTTTTTCTTTTGTTCTTGATTATACTGGTGAAATTTAGCAGCTGAATTAGCCTTTTCACAGAGCAAACTTTTATTTAGTACCCTATTTTTTTCTGTGTTCTCTATCATTACTATTTGTTCTTACTTTCCTTCCTTTGCTTGCTTTGGCTTTAATTTGCTTTCCTTTGTTATAGTTTCTTAATATGAAGTCAATACTTTAAACTTGAGACCTTTCTTCTTTCTTTATATGAGCACCTTAGTTATATAAGTTCACCTGAGCTGTGTCCCACAAGTTTTTTACATGTTGTGTTTTCACTTCCATTCAATTCAAAATGTCTCTGAATTACCCTCCTGATTTATTTGACCAATTTAAAAAGCTACTTTAATTTCAGTATTTGGGACTTTTCCCCCCAAATATGTTCCTGTTATTTCTAGTTTAATTCCTTTGTGGTCAAAGAACATACTTTTAATGATTTCTAACCTTTTAAGTTTTTGGAAATTTTTTTTATGGCCTAGGATATAATTTATCTTGGTGAGTGTTCCATATGCACTAAAAAATGTGTGTTTTGTGTAGAGTTGTTTTGTAAGTCTCTGTTATGCTTGTTACTTGTTTACTGATTTATTCATTACTAAGAGTGGAGTTTTGAAGCTGCTACTTGTAGTTGTGAATTTTTCTATATATTTCCCAAGTTTCATGAGTTTTTGCTTTGTGTTTTTTGAAACTCTGGTATTGGATGCATATATTTAGGATTATTATGTCCTCTTGTTGTATGTTGACTCTTTTATGATCATGAAGTTCCAGTTTTTACTTCTAGTAATATTCCTCTCTCTGAAACTCATGTAATTTAATAACAATATAACTACTCCAGGTTTTCTTTCATTGGTGTTTTCATGGTATGTTTTCTCCTTCTAAGTAATCTTTATGTTTATATTTAAAGTAGACAGCATGTAATTGGGTTTTGTTTTTCAGACATCCTCTTAATTGGTATATTTAATGATTTATATTTAACATAACTATATCAATGGCTAGGTTTAAGTCTATAACATTACTATTTTTTTCTTTTCATGTGTTTTTAATTTTTTTTCTCTTTTTCTGCCTTTTGAACAAAGTAGTTTTTATGATTCTATTTTTTCTCCATTATTACTAATTATCTCTGGCTTTTTTTTTTTTTAAATAGTTTTTTAGTGGTTATTCTTAACTGACCCTGATCTTTCTAGGGATCATTCTGGAGAAATTTAACAATTTTGGATAGTGGGCCTGCATCATCCAAAATCGTAGGCACTCTCCATATATGACCAATTAAACTTAATTTTTTTTATTAAAGTTAAATACAATTAAAATTTCATATCCTTAAGGGAACCAACCAGATTCAAGTGTTCAGTACTTACATGTATCTGTGGTTACTGTGTTGGATAGGACAAATATGAAATATTTCCATCATCAAAGAATGTTTTCTTGAATAGTACTGCTCCAGCATTTAACATATATATTTTTAACTTCTTACAGTCTAACTTCACATAATGTACCACTTCATGACAGTGGAGTAAGAGCCTTACAGTAATGTCTTTTCATTCATCTGTTTTCTGTGTTAATACGTTACTATTTTGAATTAGATGGTCAGTTATAATTCAAAGAAGTTAAGTAAGAAAAATGTCTTTTGGGAGTTCCCATTGTGGTTCAGTAGGTTAAGACTCTGACTAGTATCCATGAGGACATGGATTCAATCCCTGGCCTCGCTTGGTGGGTTAAAGGATCCAGAACTGCCATGAGCTGTGGTGTAGGTCACAGATGCTGCTCGGATCTTTTGTTGCTGTGGCTGTGGTGTAGGCCAGCAGCTGCAGCTCTGATTTGACCCCTAGCCTGGGAACTTCCAAATGCTGCAGGTGTGACCATAAAAAACAAAACAAAACAAAACAAAAACAAAAAACAGAAAGAAAAAAAGAAAAGAAAAATGTCTTTCTTATTGACTTACAGTTCTGCCATTTCCAACATACCTTATTTATCTATGTGGATCTGAATTTCCATTCCTTCTCCCTGAAGAAGTTCCTTTGTTATTCTGTTCTCTTGATTTACTGGCAATAATTTCTCGTCTTTTGTTTGTCTGAGAAATTTTTTATTTATTTTTTATTTTTATTTTTTGTCTTTTTGCCTTTATGTAGAGCCACACCTGCAGCATATGGAGGTTCCCAGGCTAGGGGTCTGACAGGAGCTGTAGCTGCCGGCCTTCGCCACAGCCACAGCAACGCGGGATCCGAGCAGCGTCTGCAACCTACACCACAGCTCACGGCAATGCCAGATCCTTAACCCACTGAGCAAGGCCAGGGATCGAACCCGCAACCTCACGGTTCTTAGTTGGATTCGTTAACCACTGAGCCACAAAGGGAACTCCAGAAATTTTTTATTTTTGCCTTCTTTTTTAAATCATTCAGATAAAAATATATTCTCATTTCTTTCATGATTTCTTTTTGACTCAGTGCTTATTTAGTAGTATGTTGCTTAATATCCAAACAGTTTTCCTGGTTATCTTACTATTAATTGGTTTCCAGTTTTATGAAATTGTGTTCAGCTATTATGCTTTTTATAATTTTAATAGTTCTCAATTGAGACATTATATGGCACACAATATGGCCTATTCTGATAAACTTACTATATGTGTCTAAAACAATGTATTTTCTGTTATTGAATAGAGTGCTCTTTAATTATTAAGTCAAGTTCGTTGATAGAGCTGTTCTGATTTTTCCATGTCTTGGTCGTCATTCTAATAGTTGTTGAGAGAAGGGGGAGGAAATTTCCACTATGAATGTAGACATCTATTTTTTCTTTTATTCCATAACTTCGCTTCATGTACTTTTAAATATAACTTTTATTGGTGTATAGATGGCTTACAATGCTGTGTTAGTTTCAGGTGTACAGCAAAGTGAATCAGCCATACATAAACATATATATCCATTCTTTTTCAGATTCTTTCCCCATATAGGCTATTAAAGAGTATTGAATAGATTTCCTCAAGCTATATAGTAGATCCTTGTTACAGGTTGATTTTGTATATAGTAGTGTGTATATGCCAGTCTCAACCTCCCAATCCATCCTGCCCCCCAGTGTTTCCACTTTGGTAACCATAGTTTGATTTTGAAATCTTTGTCTGTTTGTATTTTTTTGCATAAGTTCTTTTGTATCATTTTTCTTAGATTGCAATATTAGTATCTCATATGATATTTGTGTTTCTCTTACCTACTTCACTTTGCATGATAATCTCAAAGTCCATCCATGTTGCTACAATTGACATTAGTTTTTTTATGGCTGAGTAATATTCCATTGTATATATGTACCACATCTTCTTTACCCAATCCTCTATTGATGAACATTAGGTTGTTTCCATGACTTGGCTTTTGTAAATAGTGCTGTGATGATATTTGCATACACGTATCTTTTGCAATTACAGTTTCTCTGGATATATTCCCAGGAGTAGCATTGCTGGATACTCTAGTAACTCTAGTGTTAGTTTTTTAAGGAACCTCCATGCCGTTCTTAGTAGTGGCTACACCAACTTACATTCCCACCAACAGTATGTGAGAGTTCTCTTTTCTCCATACCTTCTCCAGCATTTAGTGTTTATAACATTTTTATGCTAGCCATTTTGAATGGTGTGAGATGATAATCTCATTTTAGTTTTGATTGGCATTTCTCTATTAGTGATGTTAAGCATCTTTTCATGTATTTTTTGGCCATGTGTAGCATCATGTACTTTTAAGCTCTACTGTATACATGTTAATTTTTTTTTGTCTCTCTGTTAAATTTCTCTTTTTATTATTATGAAATGTCCCTCTTTATTCAGGGCAATGCATAGTGTTTAGTAATATAACCATCTGCTATTTTTTTTTCATAACAATGAGTTTTATTTCAATTATAGGTGTACAAAGATTATCACAAGTTGATGTGATACATTTTGTGTCCCAAACCCACAGTGCATCCCCCCACCCCCCAGACTGTCTTATTTGAAAAACCAAGGTTTTCCAAAATCTGTGAGTCATTGTCTGTTCTTCAGAGAAGTTCAATGTGTCACTTTAGTTGCCACATGTAAGCGGTAGCGTTGGGTGTTGCAGTCTAATTGTCTGACTGGTTTCACTTCTCATGATAATTTCTAGGCCCATCCATGTTGCTATAAATGTTGTTAGTTTGTTCCTTTTAATGGCTGAGTAATAATCCATTGTGTGTATGTACCACATCATCCCTATCCACTCCTCTGTCGATGGGCATTTAGGTTGTTTACATGACCTGGTTTCTTCCCTCTCTAGCTGCTTTAGATGTAAGGTTAGGTTGTTTATGTGAGCTTTTTCTTGTTTCCTGAGGTAGGCTTGTATTGCTATATACTTTCCTCTTAGAACTGCTTTTGCTGCATCCCAGAGGTTTTGGAGTGTCGTATCTTTGTTGTCATTTGCTTCTAGGTATTTTTTAATTTCCTCTTTGATTTCTTCAGTG
>PVHT021183699.1:51498318-51518680 GCA_004024745.2 Catagonus wagneri | reverse complement strand
CTTCCAGGAGTTTAATAGTGTCTTGTCTTATATTTAAGTCTTTAAACCATTTAGAGTTTATTTTTGTGCATGGTGTGAGAGTGTGCTCTAGTTTCATTGATTTGCATGCAGCTGTCCAAGTTTCCCAGCAAAGCTTACTGAAAAGACTTTCTTTTTCCCATTTGAAGTTCTTGCCACCTTTGTCAAAGATCAATTGGGCATAGGTGTCTGGGTTTATTTCTGGGGTCTCTATTCTGTTCCATTGGTCTGTATGTCTGTTTTGGTACCAGTACCATGCTGTCTTGATTATTGTGGCCCTGTAATATTGCCTGAAGTCTGAGAGAGTTATGCCTCCTGCTTGATTTTTGTTCCTCAGGATTGCTTTGGCAATTCTGGGTCTTTTGTAGTTCCATATAAATTTTTGGATTGTTTGTTCCAGTTCTGTGAAAAATGTCATGGGTAATTTGATAGGGATTGCATTGAATCTGTAGATTGCTTTGGGTAGTATCGCCATTTTTACAATATTAATTTTTCCCGGCCCATGAGCATGGAATATCTTTCCATTTCTTTGTATCTTCTTTGATCTCCTTGATTAATGTTTTGTAGTTCTCTGTATATAAGTCTTTCACCTCCTTGGTCAGGTTTATTCCCAGGTATTTGATTTTTGGGGGTGCAATTTTAAAAGGTAAAATATTTTGGTATTTTTCTAATATTTCATCATTAGTATATAGAAATGCGATTGATTTCTGAAGATTAACCTTATATCCTGCTACTTTGCTGAATTTGTTGATCAGTTCAAGTAATTTTGGAGTTGAGTCTTTGGGGTTTTCTATATAGAGTATCCTGTCATCTGCATACAGTGACAGTTTTACCTCTTCTCTTCCTATTTGGATGCCTTTTATTTCTTCTGTTTGTCTGATTGCTGTAGCTAGGACTTCTAATACTGTGTTGAATAACAGTGGCGAGAGTGGACATCCTTGTCTTGTTCCAGACTTTAGTGGGAAGGCTTTCAGCTTTTCTCCATTGAGTATTATGCTTGCTGTGGGTTTTTCGTATATGGCCTTTATTATGTTAAGGAATGTTCCCTGTATTCCCACTTTGGAAAGAGTTTTGATCATGAATGGATGTTGGACTTTGTCAAATGCTTTTTCTGCATCTATTGAGATGATCATGTGGTTTTTGACTTTTCTTTTGTTAATATGGTGTATGATGTTGATTGATTTGCATATGTTGAACCATCCTTGTGCACCTGGGATGAATCCCAGTTGGTCATGCCGTATGATCTTTTTGATATGCTGTTGGATTCGGTTGGCTAAAATTTTGTTGAGAATTTTTGCATCTATATTCATCAAAGATATTGGCCTATAGTCTTCTTTTCTTATGGTGTCTTCGGTTTTGGAATTAAGGTGATGTTGGCCTCATAGAAAGTCTTTGGGAGTGTTCCTTCTTCTTCAACTACTTGGAAAAGCTTAAGGAGGATGGGTATGAGTTCCTCTTTGTGTGTTTGGTAGAATTCACCTGTGAAGCCATCTGGTCCTGGACTTTTGTTTGTAGTGAGTGTTTTGATGACATAATTTCATTTCTAGTGATTGGTCTGTTCAGTTGATCTATATCTTCTTGGTTCAGTTTTGGCAGGGAGTAAGTCTCTAAAAAGTTGTCCGTTTCTTCTAGGTTGTCAAATTTGTTGGCATACAATTGCTCATAGTATTTTCTCATGGTTTTTTGTATTTCTGTAATATTCATTGTGATTTCTCCTTTTTCATTTCTTATTTTGTTTACTTGGGTTTTTTCTCTCCTCTTGGTGAGTCTGTCCAGAGGTTTGTCAATCTTATTTGCCATTTCAAAGAACCAGCTCTTGGTTTTATTGATTTTTTTCTATTGTTTTTTGAATCTCTATTTTATTGATTTCCTCTCTGATCTTAATGATTTCCTTCCTTCTGCTGACTTTAGGTTGTTTTTATTCTTTTTCTAATTCATTTAGGTGATGGGTTAGGTTGTTGATTTGAGATTTTTCTTCTTTTCGAGGAAGGCCTGTAATGCTATGAAGTTCCCTCTGAGCACTGCTTTTGCAGCATCCCATAGATTTGGAGTAGTTGTGTCTTCATTATCATTTGTCTCAAGGTATTTTTTTATTTCTTTCTTGATTTCCTCATTGACCCATTTGTTTTTTAGTAGCATGTTGTTTAGTCTCCATGTAGTGTGTTATTTGTCGTTTCCTTTCCTGTGGTTGATTTCTAATTTCATGCCTTTGTGGTCAGAGAAGAAACTTGGAATAAGTTTTATACTCTTAAATTTGTTGAGATTAGCTTTGTACCCCAGTATGTGATCTATCCTTGAGAATGTTCCATGTGCACTTGAGAAGAATGTATATTCTGATTCTTTTGAATGTAATGTCCTGAAAATGTCAGTTAGGTCTAACTTTTCTATTGTGTCATTTAGGATCTCTGTTGCCTTACAGATTTTCTTCCTAGAGGATCTGTCCATTGATGTGAGTGGAGTGTTAAAGTCTCCTACAATTATTGTATCCCCATCTATTTCTCCTTTTATGTCTGATAGTACTTGTTGTAGGTACTTGGGTGCTCCTATATTAGGGGCGTATATATTGATGATTGTAATATCCTTTTCTTGAATGGATCCTTTAACCATTAAATAGTGTCCTTCTTTGTCTTTCTTTATGGGCTTCATATTAAAGTCTGTTTTGTCTTATGAGTATTGCAACTCCTGCTTTCCTTTCTTGTCCGTTGTCATGAAATATCTTTTCCTGTCCCCTCACTTTCAATCTGTCTGTGTCCTTTGCCCTAAGGTAAGTCTCTTGTAGGCTGCAGATTGTAGGTTTTTGCTTTTTTATGCGTTCTTTCACTGTGTGTCTTTTGATTGGAACACTCAGACCGTTGACATTTAAGGTCATTATTGATAGATATGTATTTATTGCCATTTTAGATCTTGTTTTCCAGTTGATTCTATGTTTCTCTTCTTTTCTTTTTCTGGATGGATGGTTTCCAATAATTTCATACTTCAGTGCTTTTCTTTTCACTATTTGTGAATGTGCTGTCCCATTTTGGTTTGTGGTTGCCCTGTTTTTTAAGTATGTTAACACCTTCTTATATATTCTTACTGTGGCCTGATAACAATATAGGCTTAAACACATCATTAAGAAAAAAAAGAAAATAAAAAAAGTTTTTTTAAAGTTAAAAGAAACAAAAAAAAAATAGTCTACATTTTCCTACTTTCCTTCCCCAGAATGTATGATTTTGTTGTTTTTTTATAATTTAATTTAACTTAATTAATTTATTTATTTTAGCATCTTCACATTTAGATCTGTATTCGAATGATTATTCGAATGATTGCTTTCCAGTTGTGGTTTCCTCCATTCTAATTCTTTTTACTTTTGTGTTTTTTTTTTATAGGAACCCTTTCAGCATTTCTTTTAGAAAGAGTTAGTATTGCTGTACTCTGTTAGTTGGAGAAATTCCTTTTTTTTCCCTTCTGTGTTAAATGATATTCCTGCTGGGTAGAGTATTTGAAGTTGCAGACCATTTCCTTTCATCACTTTCAATGTATCTTGCCATTTCCTTCTGGCCTGTAGTGTTATTGTAGAAAACTCAGCTGACAGCCTTATGGGGGAATCCCTTATAATTAATGCTTTGCTTTTCTCTTGCTGCCCTTAGGATCCTCTCTTCATCTTTAATTCTTGACATTTTTAATATAATATGCCTTGGTGTGGGTCTGTTTGGATTCAGCTTATTTGGGGCCCTCTGTGCATCCTGTATCTTGATGTCAGATTCCTTCAGATTTGGAAAGTTTTCAGACATAATTTCTGCAAATTTGTTTTCAATACCGTTTTCTTTTTCTTCTCCTTCTGGAATTCCTATTATGCTTAAATTGGGCCACTTTATATTATCCCATAGATCTCTTATATTGCTTTCATGTTTTTTAATTTGATTTTCTGTCTGCTGTCCTGATTGGGTGATTTCCTTTATTCTATCTTCCATGTCACTAATTCATTCCTCTGAATTATTCAGACTGCTCTTTATTGCCTTTAGCTCAGTTTGCATCTCTGCACATGAGTTTTCTAGCTTTTCTTGGCTCCTCGTTATGTTTTCTAGTTCCTTTCTAAGGGAATCTGCAATCCTGTTTGTGTCTTCTCTTAATTCCTTGATATTCAGCCTTAATTCCTCAAGTATTTTCACTACCTCCCTTCTGAACTCCATTTCTGTCAGACTGCAGAGGTCTGTTTCATTGTTGGCTGCTTTAAATGACTTGTCCTTTTCTCTTATCTGGGAATTGTTTCTGAGCTTCTTCATCTTGCCTGTGGTTTTCTTTTTCTGTAAGTTTGGGGAAGCCACACTGTAGTCTTGTAAGGCTGCTTGTATGTAGGAGCACCCCTTTGTATTTTTTGGTGGGGTTACTATTTATTTTTGGTGTGGCAGTTTGAATATTTGGTGTCTCTTTTTTTCAGAGTGAGCAGGCTGTTATCTCAATGGTACTCTGTTTTCTCAGGAGCCTAAGTCTCAGCTCCCAGGCCCTGCCCAGTGCCTCAGGCTGTGGTGTCTGTGCTGGTATTCAGTTCATCTTTGTGAGTCTCTAACTCCACTTTTCCGTTCTCAATCCAGCCTCTGCATTTTTCTCAGGCTTTGAGGTTCCTCTACCTCCACTGATCATAGGTTAGGTGGCTTCCCAAGGTGTGGGTTCCTTTTCTTTTTCACAGCTCCCTCTCTGGAGTGCTGCTGCTGTCCTGATTCCTTTTCTCTCTCTCTCCCTGTTTTTTTTTTTTTTTCTGTTGTTTACCCAGTTATGTCAAGAGTTTCTTGCTGTTTTTGGAGGTTTAAATTCAGCGTTCAGATGATGTTTTGTGCAAGTTGTTTTATATTTAGATGTGTTTTTTTGAGGTATTTGTGGGAGAGGGTGAGCACGACCTCTTACTCCTCCGCCATCTTGCCACTGTCTCCAATTGCTTTTATTTTCTTTAATTATTAGAATAATTCCTTGCCTATTGTAAAGCTTCTCTTTCTCAATCTCATTTTTCAGAAAGAATCATTGTTATCAGTAGCGTTTATTGTATTCAGCTTTTCTGGCCATTTCATAACATGTTATCATTAATTTTTCCTTAGTGTCAGCCACAAGCTTTTCTACCCATACAGCATTTGAAATGCCTTATCCCCCAGGATAACCCTACTTTTTACTCCTATTTGGATATCATTCCTAAAGCCATCATTTTTAGGTGGGAAGCATTTTTGACAAAGTATTTTTACCTAGATTTTCAATAAAAGCAAATTACACATAGATCCCAAATGCACTAACAAATTAAAATCCAGGATATAAATGGTTTGGAATTTGAATAAGCTTATATTTTGTTTTTTAAAAATGAGTAAGAATCCTTAACTAGCCTAGAGGATGCACATATCCTCATTCAGGGAAATCTCACTGAGTTTTCATAATATAAAGGTATAAATGGTTCAAGTTTATAGTCCATCAGTGAAGCTTTATGTAGCAATTATCTCCTATTATTATTTTAAACCATGTCTATAAGAGAGGATTACTCCTTAATTCAAGAAGAACTTACTTCTTACTACTGGGATCCAATTATGAATAAGGGAGTTGTGTTCCCTGACCTGATGAAGCTTATAGTTTAAGAGGTGGTACCCAGGAAAAGATTAATGTCAATTAAATATTATTCTATACTTACTGGGATTTCCTCTTTTGTCTTGAAGGCTTTAACAATAGTTTTAAGTCAGTATTTATGTAAGGAATCATGTGTGCATGTGGGCGTGTGGCTGCTTAAGTAGATCTGAAAAATGCACATAAAGATAACATATTTTTTACTTAGAAATAGCTGTAGTATTATAGAAAAAATTTACAAAAATAGAAAACTTAGACAATTACCAAGTGCTAAGGAGTCAATTAATGTATATATATGCATATACATCTATGTGCGTGTGTATGTATGCATACAGGTATATAAGGATTTAGCTATGAATGTAAGGTACTATGGCTTTGGAGTCATCTGGTTGGTTAGAATTTCAAAATACACTATTCAATTTACTGAAGTAATGCTTGTATGTATTTGAAAATCAACAGCCTCACCTCTCTGTCTCTAGTCTCTTTCTCCAGCTATAATTACTGTTTTTTTCTCTATCGGTTTGATTTTCTATTATTACCATATTTCAAAACACTGTTCATATCCTGTGATTTATCGATTCATCAATTTTAGATCTTATATATTAACATTCCGATATGCTAGAAAAAGATTACATATCCTTTCTTGCATGGTCTTATTGTTTCCAACTGTTTGGTTAATTTGTATGCAGAAAGGTTTTCAGTTTAGGAATTCCATCAAATTTCCTTTTGTTTCAAAGATCTCCATTTTGTCTTCTTTTTCCATTGTGTGTAGCTAACAGACTGATTCTGTGGCTCTATTTGACCTGTCTTTTCAATTCAATTCCTTCCTTTCCCTTGTCTCTCTCATTCCAACTTTACTCCTTTATTTTGCTACAGCATATCCTCCAGTAAATTCCTAAACCACTGAGTTCATGAAAATGAAAGCTTTGAGTCAATGTCTGAAATATTTTTGTCTGTATTTTATCCATAGTTTTGTTGGGTATAGCAATCTTTTCCCTAAATCTCTGAAAGCATGATTCAGTTGTTTTTTAGCATGTAGTGTTGCTTTTGAGAAACCTAATAGAATTGTTCTATTTTTCCACAAGTTACTGTTTTCCCCGACTTCTCTAAGCTCTTATCATTTTGTTTTGCTTTGTTTTGTTTTGCTCTTGCTGTTATTCTGAAAAGTTTAAATTTCATGTCAATGTGTCTTGGTGTAGGTCTACTCTTCATTGTGTGTTAATGGGTATTAACTGGATTCAAGTCCTTCTGATCTTGGCCGTGTATTTCTTTGGTGATATCCTCACTACATTTTTGGTTATTGTTGTTCTTTAGAATAAGAAAGACATTGGGCCATCTGCATTGTTGCTTTAAGTATTTACTGCTTGCTTTCATAATTTCCATCTCTTTATCTTCATTTATTTGAATTCTCTAAGAGATTTTCCTTTGAGAAAAATGGTTTCAGCTATTAAATTCTTGAGTGCTTTTTTATTATCAGATTGATTTTTTTATCACAGCATTTAGCAGGGTCAGATTACCTGGATTTGAGATGTGGTTTGTTGTTATTTTTTGAATACTTGATAGATGGCCCTATAAAGCTTTGTCTTACTCCCTTTCCTTACTTATTGTCAAAAGATTTAATGATAATATATACCTCTATATATATATATGTTCTATAACTTTGAGACTTAATTCATAATTATATATAAAACTAGTAGGGATATATAAGTGTTCTTTATATTAAATTTTAATAAATATAATATTTGGTACATCATAAGTGTTAATCATATCTTCCTCCTCCCCTTCCTCTTTTTCTTTTGGAGTCATACTGCTACTATTGGTACTCTGAAGTCTTTGTTCCTTGCATTAACTCTGTATCCTCTAGTTTTATTTTGTCTCTTTGTTTACTTTGTCCTTTTCATATTGGAGACTTTCTTTAAAGGTTGCACCTCTTTTATGGGAGAATGGAATCTCTGAGTAGGTATAGGACTTGGTGACTGGTAGAATTTGTTTTTGAGTATGTTGATAGTCAGCCAGGCCTCCTGCTTTGAGTCCCATCCCTTGAAGGACCTACTGAGGTCTTTGGAAGTGAGCCAGTCTCATCCTCCCCGCCCCGTTCCATCTCAACGATTCACTCCTAATCCACCTGCTTTCCATCTCCCCAAACACTGTTCAATGTTTCTCCCTGGATATAGCTCCACTTTTATTCTTTACCCTTGTGAATGTGGATCTTTTGTCTTCCTTAGCTGTAGCTGGGTCTTAGGAAGGAGAGATCAATATAGGTGGGTAATTTACTGTCTTAAACTGGAATTAAAAAATGAAAACATCTGTTGAAAACTGGTTCTGCCAAGTTGCTGTTAAGGAAAGGTTCACAGTGACATGTCAGGGTAGCATATCGGAATGCTATTTTAATTCTGGGCTTAGATACTTAGTGGCATGTATAACGTGTCAACAATCATGTTCATAAGAAAGAATTTAAATAACTAAAATATTGTTTAGGTTATGATAAAAAAGATTATGTGGTATTTTCTTGAGTCTATTTTGGAAGTAAAATAGAACAAAGTTTCTTAAGGGAAAATGTTAAAAAATACATATATGCTTTTTATGTTTTAAATGTACAAGTAGAAACTTATTACCAATTTATGTATGCACATAATTTTATTTATTTTTGTCCACTGAGATGGTACTGCATATAAATTTAGTAGAGCGATTCAGAAATCTATCCAACTGTGCAAAACATTGTTGAAATCACAGATACAGATATTGAAAGGAACTTGCAGGGACTAAAACAAGTCCTTTTGTTTATTTTTATCTTTTATCTCTCTCCGTTTGACTTCATTCTAACTTTAGCACGTATATACAGTAGTGGTGTAACAGGTTCTTTGAAACTGAATACAGCAATTACACTTTTCCTTCTGTTTTCTTTTTCTCCTCTTTCTTACAGTTAACTATCCCCCTGATTTGTGGGAGTGCTATGAAAGGGGGGGGCAGTATTTAAAGGGCTGAGAGAGAAGGTGCCAGTGAATCACAGTATCATTTCTCTGCTTCATCAACTACCTCTATGGGAGAGGCTTTTTGCAATCTCTTTTCTGTCTCTGCAATTATGTTCCCCTTGCAGAGGAAAAGGTGTGTCTGATCGTCTGACCATGAGGAGTCATTTTATTTGATTTCCTGTCCCCAGTGGTCCTGCTGAGTTCAAAACCTTTAAAAGTCCCAGGCAATGATGAAACCAGGGGCCAGAGAAACAGAAACTGGGTGCCCAGTATAGTCCAGCGCAATGGGGTTGGGAGTCATGACTCACATAATTGGAGATTCCCTAAATTTGGCAGCAGCTGGCTTCTAACTGGAGAGCTAAAGGTTTAAGGAAGCACTAAATGACTACTTCTGGTGAAATAAAAGAATTCATGCACCAGGTGGGGAAAAATTAAAACAAAGATTGCTGATTGTTTCAGATCTTAAATTCAATCAATATCGGTTGGTAAGGGAACCATTATAAAGTGGGTGCTTTGCTTTTAAAAGATGTTTACAGGAGTTCCTATCGTGGCTCGGTGGTTAATGAATCTGACTAGGAACCATGAGGTTGTGGGTTCGATCCTTGGCATCTCTCAGTGGGTTAAGGATCCAGCGTTGCTGTGGCTGTGGTGTAGGTTGCAGACGCGGCTCAGATCCCGCATTGCTGTGGCTGTGGTGAAGGCTGGCAGCTACAGCTCTGGTTAGACCCCTAGCCTGGGAACCTCCATATGCCATGGGTGCAGCCCTAAAATGACAAAAAGACAAAAAAAAAAAGGAGATATTTACAATTTCCTTATTCTGAGAAGTGTAATTTTAAAAAATGAACTGAATTCAGTTCTTTGCATTTCTTCCTAGATCTTACCAGTTTAATAGTTATTTAAATAGTCTATAATAATGATAACAATAATGTTACATCATACTTATTATTACTAGCACTAACAGTACTTATTTAGCACTTACTGTACATCAGGAATCATTCTCACCACTTTAGCTATATTACTATTTATCCTCATATCAGACCTCTGAAGGTTTATTATTTTGCAGGTATGGAAACTGAGGCAAAGAAAATTAAAGTCACTTATTTAAAACCTCTCAGAAGTAGAGAGAGGACAGAGTAGCTATTTCCATAGAGGAACCTGGAATTTTTAATGACTCTAATGACTTCTAGTTGTTTCTTGTAATGTTATAATTCCCCCCCCCGCCCCACACCAACTTCTTACTTACACGAAAACTTCTCAAATCTAAAGAAAGATTGAATAAAAAGCACAACTTTATATCCCTTAGGTTATTTACCACCTCTTACATCCTATCTTATTAGAACTGCCAATTACATATTTCTGTGCCTAACAATTCTTTTTTTTCCTGAATTGGAACTGCATATATTTTCCAAGAAAAGGATCACTCTTTAGTACAATTTGGTATTGTAACGAACTATGTGGCTATAAACTGAGGTGGATAATGAAGTTGGCTTAAAAATTCAATTTACCTGAAGTTCCTGTTGTGACTCATCAGGTTAGAAGGCCAACTAGTATCCTTGAGGATGTGGGTTTGACCCCTGGCCTTGCTCAGTGGGTTAAGGATCCTGCATTGCCATGAGCTACAGTGTCGGTCACAGACGCTTGGATCCAGTGTTGCTGTGGCTGTGGTGTAGACTGGCAGCTGCAGCTCTGATTCAACCCCTGGCTTGGGAACTTCCATATGCCCTGGGTGCAGCCCTTAAAAAAAAAATCAATTTTCCATACACACAGAAACAGAAATGTTTTCAGAAACATGAATGATCCCAAAAGTTTATCTTGCTTAACCATGTTTCCACTCTGATACCCCTTGATGTGAGGCATGTCACCTTTTTCAGTCCATGGGTTTAGAATTAATGTGATAATGTGTGATTCATTTCAGGCTGCCATAACGAATCACCACCGACTGGGTAGTTTAAACAACAGAAATTTATTTTCTCACAGTTCTTGAAGTTGTAAGTCCAAGATCAAGGTGCCAGCACATTCATTTCCGGGTGAGGTCTCTCTTCTTGGCTTGCAGGCAGCCCCTTTCTCACTGTGTCCTCGTATGGCTTGTTCTGTGTGCATGTATGCAACAGGCTCTCTGGTATCTCTTCCTTTTCTTAAAAAAACACTAGTTTTTTTGGGTTAGGACCCTGCCCTTAAAGACATCATTTAAATTCAGTTACCTACCTAAAGGCTCTATATCAAATACTGTCACACTGAGGGTCAGAGATTCAACATAGAACAATTTTTTTCAGAGGGGGGCAAAATTCAGTCTGTAACAGACACTTTGAAAGAATACTTCTAAGATATGTATGGGAAGATTACTAAAAACTAAGTAGCATCTCAGTGTAACATGTGAATGTGTATATTATTAATTAAAGACAGCTTTTATATTATCATTAAACTGGAACCTATTTCTGGTTTATATATATAAAATCTGAAATACTATATATATTATACACAATACGTTTGTCTAATGATGAGGTCATCTCAGAGCATTTTTGCTTATCTTCTATATATATGTATCTTCTAGTTGATGGTATTCTTGACAAAGAATGGCAAAGAGATAGTATATTTGATTAAGAAAAGTGTGGAGGGAACATCTTTAGAGTCTATTATTTTGAGTAGTGAAAGAAAAAAAAATTTTGTTAAGATGACTTAAGAATGCTGAGCATGAGAAGGTTTCAGATATCCTAAAAACTAAAGGAAGAGACTAGAGTGTGTTGGATTAGAACATAATGTTTTGTTTTGATTTTCAATCAGTTCTTGAAAAATTATATATGTAATATCTATTAGAATAGAGTAATGGTAGTTTTTCCCACAAAGACAGTGTTTATGCAGCTGGACCATTTTCCTTGAAGTAAGTTGGAGAATATGTTGTGTTTCTTGAATATGATAGGAAAATCTTGAGGGGGAAAAGGGAAAAAAATAGCTGGGATATCATTATTGGATTAGATATGGCTAAGTTATAGCTTTTTAGGGAAAAACTGTAACATAGGGTAAAATATCATCCTTCATTTTATCATTGCCTTTTAAAAAACAATTTTATTGAAGTATAGTTGATTCATGATGTTGTGTTAATTTCTGCTGCACAGCAAAGTGTATCAGTCATATATATATTTCATATTCTTTTCCATTATGGTTTATCACAGTATATTGACTATAATTCGCTGTGGTATACAGTAGGACCTTGAGTATCCATCCAAATATTCTAGTTTGCACCTGCTAACTATCATTGCCTTTTGCCACGGAAATTCTTTTTTCTATTTAGGGCTGCACCTGCGGCATATGGAAGTTCCCAGGCTACAGGCTGAATCAGAGCTGTAGCTTGATTCTAATAGGATTGCTCCCTTTTCCTTGATTGCTTTGCCCACTGAACTTCCAGAACACCACACATTCATCCTAACTTCTCTTTTTAGGTCACTGGCCACTCCTTCTCTTTTCCCAAACTCTTAACACAAATGATCCTTTAAAAAAAATTCTTAGACTATGGTTATTTCCTTGGGGATTTTATTCCAGGCTGATGGCCTTTTTTTTTTCTTTTCTTTTATTCTTCTTTTTAGGGCCACTTGTGGCACATGGAGGTTCTCAGGCTAAGGGTCGAATCGGAGCAACAGCTGCTGGCCTGCACCACAGCCACAGCAATGCCAGATCCGAGCCATATCTGCCACCTACGCCACAGCTCACGACAACACCAGATCCTTAACCCACTGAACAGGGCCAGGGTTCAAACCCACATCTTCATGGATAATAGTTGGGTTTTTTTCCACTGAGCCATAGTGGGAACTTCAGGGCTGATGGCTTTAAATGCCATCCACATATTCTAAAGATGAGCACATGTTCCTCTTAAAGCTGCCTTCTCTCTTAGGCTCCAGACTTACATGTCTGATCTAATAGTTTTTTTGACCTTCCTCGGTTAGGTAACTAGTCAGCACCTAAAACTTAACAAGCAAGCTCCTGGTTTGCTCTCAGTGATTTAAGGGACAACCCCACCCTTTTTGTTGTTCAAGGCAACAACTTTGGAGTCTGCATTGATTTCTCTTTTCCTTTTACATCATATGTTCAACCTATCAACACATCCTGTCACATCAACCACTAAATATATCCAGAGTCTAACCTTTTCTTACACCTCCACTGCTACCACCTGGTTCAAGCAATCATCACCTTTCCCTGGATTATTGTGACAGTTGCTGTGTCCCTGCTTCCGTTCTTGTTCCTTTTAGTTTGTTATCATCATAGTTGATCCTTTATAAATATTTGTCCTATCAGGTCATTCTAAGTTCAGATATTTCCAGGGTTTCTCACTAGATGTGAATAAAACCCTGAACCCCCACAGTGACCCATGAGACTCCCAGTAACCTGCCTGTTCACCCTCTGTTATCCTTCTAGCAACCTCTCCTACTAATCTTGCCTTTTGTCATATGGCTTCAGGTACCAGGGCCTCTTTCCCTGAGGTATCTTAAAGAATTATTCTCTTACCTGCTTTAATTTCACACTGACGTGTAATTTTCTTAGCCCCTACGTATTTTATTTTTAATTTTTTATTATAGTTAATTTACAATGTTCTATCAATTTCTGCTATACAGCAAAGTGACCCAGATATATATATATATATATATATATATATATACACACACACACATATTATTTTTCTCATATTATCTTCCATCATGTTCTGTCCCAAGAGACTGGATATAGTTCCCTCTGCTATATAGCAGGACCTCATTTCTTACCCATAATAATTATAGTTTTCATCTACTTAACCCCAAACTCACAGTCCATCTCATTCCCTCCCCCTCCCCCTTGGCAATCAGAAGTCTGTTCTCCATGTCTGTGAGTCATTAAGCACTTGAATGGAAACTTCATAACCGTCATGTCAGATAGATAATATATTAGTTGTGTATGAGAAAAATGAAATTGAGTTACTCGATTGACCTACCTAAGTCTGGAAGCTGCCATTCGAGCTCAGCAATTCTGATTCTAAGACAAGGGCTGTCTCCTTGGTTACCGTCAGGGGAGAAGTCCATTTCTTCCTTAGGAGAATTGTCAGATATTTCCATCCAGTATCAGTACTTGTTGAGGCCAGAGGCATCTTTCTTCTTTACTACTGTGTCCTCA
Source organism: Catagonus wagneri (assembly GCA_004024745.2). Lineage (NCBI taxonomy): Eukaryota > Metazoa > Chordata > Mammalia > Artiodactyla > Tayassuidae > Catagonus > Catagonus wagneri. Next base: position 51,504,974 of record PVHT021183699.1, on the reverse strand, counting down.
GCCACAGCAGAGGGCCTTGCACATAGTAGGGACTCAGAAGATAAAAGTCTCTGCAACTGAGTTACCACGTTTGTCCCATTGATGGTTGGATCTAGGACAGGGGAAGAAGCTTGGGCATTGTAAGAGAAGCAGAACCAGGAATTCTGGGCGTGTTTCCCCAAAGCAAGTGATGAGCCATGGCCTCATTCTCTGCTCTCATTTCATGCAATCTTCTTTTCAGCCTTCTCTTTGCTCTGTCCTGCTCCCAAAGAGGAAAGGCTGAGAATGCTGTAGAGGAAACCTTGCTCAAATCAAATAAATGTCTTCTAAGACCCCTGGAGTGTGAGGCTTGCCTCTCAGGGTCTGTTTTCTTGTGCTGGGCTGGGCTGGCGGAGGAAGGGGAAAAAGGAATGGGACAAAAGGAAAAGGATGCAAGGGAAATAGCCTAAAGAAATTTGCCCTAATCTGATGCCTTCTGTCTTGCTATTAGCTTTCAAATAGTTTCAGCCAAAGAACTTCTGGTGCAAATGTGGTTTTGTATTTTACACTTTTTACAGTGGAAAACTCCAGCTGCACTGGGACAAACAGGCACTTACCTAGTTGTTTGGAACTTTTATTAAAGGCATACTTAATAAAAATAAAAAGATGTTATTTAAGCAGTTAAAGTTAATCCATCCTCTGTAGCAATCCCAAAGCCATCCATTTTTTTGTTGTAAGGATTGTCATAACTTTTCACGGTGTATACAGTATTATTCAGGTGAGTAAGGAACCAGGTGTCTTAAATTTTACCATTCTGTTAGTGTTTTAAGTTACCATTTTTGAAAAGAACACATGAAACTTCTATTGCAAGTTTGTAAGTATGGAAAGGAATCAAGGACCAGTTTCAAGTTTCAAGACTTAGAACATATGTTTCTAGGAGCACTGAGAATGGTGTTTGGCACATAGTACACTATATGTAAGTAATGTTTAAATAAATAGAAATAAATATGCTTCCATCTACCTAGCCAGAAAAAACTGGAAGAAATACGGCTCAGCAGCTGACAAGGATTAACGGCATATAAAGGACAGTGTTTTTTTTTTTTTCCCCTCTTTGGCCAGTTTCTGGCCAGTGAAACTGGCAATACTTACAAGATAATTATAAGATAACCCAGTCTTATCTATTTCAGTTCACACCTTGAAACTCTGAAGTAAACCTCAGAAGAGAAATATCAACTACAACTTCTCACTTACTGCACAGTGTATGGTTGTAGCTGTAGTTTTCAAGACAGTTCCCGAACCAAAATGTTCCTCACTGTTTAAGAGAGTAAATCCATTTTTTTGCTCTAAGTGAATTTGTCTGAAGTGGCCACTCTCTGGTACTAAGCTTATTGAATAAGGCATCCTTCTTGTACCTTTTGAGAGAACTAAGTTTACCATGAAAGCGACTAGTTTCTTGTCTATTTTCTGCTTTCATTTTTTCCTCCATCCAGCAACACTATACTGCCTAGCTGTATGATATTTATGATGCTGAAATTTATATGTTGGCTTGACTGGTAGAGTGACTAGATAGTTGGTTAAACATTATCCTATGTGTGTGCGTTTATGAGAGTGTTTTGAATAAGATTAACATTTAAGTCTGTAGATTGAGTAAAGCAGATTGCTCTCCCTTAATGTGGGTGGGCCTCATCCAATCAGTCCAAGGCCTGGATAGAACAAAAATCCTGACCTTCCCCCAAGTAAGAGAGAATTCTTTCTGGTTTTCCTGCTTGTGGACTCCAAAGGCAGCATCAGCTCTTACTCAGTCTTGAGTCTATCTACTTTTGAACAAGAATGACACCAGTGTCTCTCCTGGTCTCAGTGTTGTGGACTCAGACTAGAACTAAGCCATCAGTTCTCCTGCATTTCCAGCCTGCTAACTCACCGTGCAGATCTTGGAAATTGCCAGCTTCCATAATCACATGAGCCAGTTCCTTGTAATAAATTTCTTTATATACACACATCTCATTGGCTCCCTTCCTCTGGAGAACCCTAATACAATGTTATAACATGAGCTACTCAAGCATGTATAATCATTGATAGCCCACATTCCTTTAGCAGTTTTAAGCATCTGTTTCTGAGAACCCATCTCCTGTACCAGGAACAAAGATTACAAAAAACAAGGTATATTATTCTTCAAAGATTACTGTCTTATGTTAACAGAAAATGCAATTGTTGAAAGACTGTCACAAACACTGTCATCAAGTAGAAAAGATGTTTTAAGTGGGAAACTGATCCAGGTCTTCTGAGTTGCTGAGAGATGCTATTTTGGCTCTACTTGGCGAAATATTACCTACGCATGGCCGCTATGTTTTCTGCCATCCCATGAGAGCATAGACACTACTGAATGTCTCCTTTTTCCATTATCTAGTTGTGTTAACTTGGGAAAATTAATTTCTGGACTTTTTGTCAAATCTAAAATAGTAATAAAAATAGTACCTGTGTTATAGCATTTTTAAAGATTACATCGGATGATATTTGTAGAAAGTTTAGAACAGTGCCTGCAACCTACCATATTTATTAAATCTAAGAGGCTGTCAATTGTGAAATATACTGCTATTCTGTGTATTTCAAAGAAAAAAAGCAATGCCAATTATAATAGGAAGATGCTATCAGTTGTGACAGCTCCTGACATGTTAAAAGATGAAAAAAATATGTATCTTAAAATCAGTCAAGTACCATAGTCAATGCTCAATAAATGAATAAAATCCTAGACCAAACTGATTATTCAGAGACAAGATTGAATAGGAAAAAAAAATCTGTTTGCGTTTGTGGATAGTTATCTAAATAGCAACAGAATTCTAAGCAAACTGTAATATTAATGAATGTTCAAATCACTTCTTGACTATTCCAAGAAGTTACTAAAGCATATTTCTTTTATTTTCTTAATGAGGTTTAGAGCTGCTTTCATTATAGGCTCTCTAGGGCTATTTAAAATCTAATTAAGGCATGGTGACTGTTATAGACCAAGTGTTTGTATACCATGTCTCTTCTCCTCCCCCAGTTCATATGTTGAAGCCCCAATCCCCAAAGCGACTGTATTTGGAGATAGGGTCTCTGAGGAGGTGGTCAAGGTTAAATGAAGTCATAGGGAGGGGCCCTAACTTAACAGGGCTGTTGTCTTTAGGGAAAAAAAAGGAAGGAACATCAGAGCACTCTCCCTCTCTCTTTCTGCCATGTGAGGACACTGTAAGAAGGTGGCTGTCTAAGCCAGGAAAAGAGCTCTCACCAGGAGCTGAATTGGCCAGCATTTTGATCCTGAATTTCTGGCTTCTACAACTATGAGAAATAAATTTCTGTCATTGAAGCCACCCAGTCTGTGGTAGCTGAGCAAACTGAGACAATGACCATCAGGGAGGGCAGTCACGGAGAGGGCAGAGGATAAATTCACCCCGTGCCTACTCTTTCCTCCACCCCAGGCCCCCTGCCCCATGGCTAGCTATTACCTGTCAAGGGGTGTTTGACTGGAAGGTGCTTATTTGCAGTTGGAAACTAGAGAAGGGTCTCCCCATGAACTCTTGCCAGTGTGCACTTTTCTGCTTACTCCCTGCTGAAATCCCATGCTACTTGACCAACATTGTAATTATCTTTTATTTTATTTCTTTCTTTACAATTGTATACAACTACCTGTGGGAAATCAACACTCTTCTTGTGAACATTTAATTAGGTTTATAGTTTTAATTACTTCTTTCATATTTATGTTTCCTTCTGTAGTGGATTGAAAACTTTCTCTTATGCTGGTTGCTTGACTCTCTGGGTATTGGTTCTGCTTTTATGGATTTTACAAATGAAACTTGGCCTCAGTATTTGTTCTCACCCTTAACTGACTTTTGCTTTCACCATTTAGGATAGCATGACAGGGAAGGGCCAAAAAAAAAATCAACATATATCGAGGTTATTTTGTAGAAAGCATGCTTTTATGGATTAAAAATCTGAAATATGGCATTTTTTAAAATGAGTTTCATTATTTGAAACACATACACCAAACAACAGAAAGCAAGCAAAGCATGAGAATCCTTGGGGAAACCTGTTGTAATAAGTAGATGAGATTTCTTCTAATTCACAGAACAATTTATATGTAAATGGTGTATCTGAAAATCATGAGAGTACTCCAGGGTGCTTGAAAAGCTTGACTTTCATTAATAACTTCTAAACATTGCTGCCACAATCTTGTTTACATTTTTTTTTTTAACCAGAGGAAAGAGAAATCTTTCTATCCTTGTATATACCAGAGTTGGCATATTGGTTATCTATTGTTGTGTAATTTTAGCCTTAATTTTAGATGCTTAAAACATACAGTTGACCCTTAAGCAACACAGATTTGAGCTGTGCAGGTCCTCTTATACTCTGAATTTTTTGCAATGAATATGTACTATAGTACCACATGACCTGTGGTTAGTTGGTTAATCCACGGATGCGTTACTATAGGTATGGAGGGTCAACCATATTATACTCAGGTTTTCAACTATGAATGTAGGGGTTGGAGTCTCTAATCCCCACATTATTTAAAAGCCAACTGTATATTACTTTATACAGTCTTTGAGCATCAGGAACTTGGGAATGGCTTAGCTGGTTGGTTCAGACTCAGGGTTGTTGGATTACAGTTGAACTGTTGGCTGGGATTGCATTCTTGGAAGACTTGACTAGGGCTATAGAATCCATTTCCAAACTCACTCTTGCGGCTGGTAGTAGTAGACTTTAAGTCCACAAGGGCCTCTTCACAGATATGCCTACAAGACAATTTTCCTCCAGAGTGAGTGATGAGCAAGCAAGTGTACCACTGTCTTTTATAACCTAACTGTGTAAATGCTAAGCCATTACTTCTGATGTGTGCTGTTGGCATTAGCACATAGACCAATGCTGGCCCAGTGTAGAAGGAAATGTGCTTACAAAGTCACTTACAGAGCTGTTGGCAGGAGATCTCATTCCTTGCCACATGGGCTTTTCTACAGGGCTATTTATTTATGCCATAGTTTCCCTCAAATGAGTGGTCCAAGGGGCACAGAAAGAGTGGTCAGCTAGTTTTGGAAGTGATGTATCATTTCTGCTGCGTGATGCTAGTCATAAAGACCAACCCTGTTTAACCACATGGGAAGGAACTGCACAATGGCATAGATAGTAGGAGGCAGGGATGATTGGGTACCATCTTAGCCTTGAACAGAATGACAGACAGGTTGAGTGGAATCATTTTCTCAGGTCCAGGCATGAAAATATGACTGTTAAGCAAAGTTTTATGGTTGGGCCTGCAATCTTCTGATAATCCTTCAGTAAATTCTCTTTGTATTAAGTGAGTCCAGATCAGTTTCCATTGTTACAATGAAAGACTCCTAGCTGACAAAATAGACTCCAATAGAAATTAAACTTTCTGTTTGTTACAGGACTAGGGAAGTCACGTTTGTCATTGTGGGTGATGGGACATAACAAATACAGAATTGAGGCAAGAGTAGTGAGAGCCTGTGGTGCCAGGTTGGAATTGGAGATATCACCCCCATACACACACTTTCTAGGTCTATCTGCTCTTTCAGCCCCAAATCACTCCCCAGCAGCAAGGAATAAACTTTTTTTGTCAAGATCTTGATTTCTAAATCTGATTCGCCGCTAAAAACAGGGCTCCTTGGAGAAAAATGATGAGGACAAGGAAAGTATAAGGTAACCCTGGCACATCCTTTGCACCAGAAAGTTAGTTAGATCTCAGAGAATAATGAGGATATGTCAAAATGACTCCGCTGCAGTTTGAAGGGTCTCCTCCTGTCGAGATCTGAGATAATTTGAACATTAATATAGTATCAATTTGGCAACCAATATATTAATAATTGGTTCAGGTAGAAATCATCAAATGGATGCTAAAAATAGTGGGTAGACTTTGATGAAGAATGGAGTATTTACATAGTTGCAATATATCTCTCCTTAAAGTGTGCATTCATGACAAAGGGCAAAATAGTACCTTTTAGGATTGGGCAAACCTTGCAGACGCCACCTTAAGCATGTGATTAAAAGTAATGACACCAGTAGCAGGATAAATGGACATTATGTGCCTCCTAATGTGATATGCAGAGAAGAACATAGAGTCACTTCTGGGGTAATCTGCTAAAAGTGCATTACCTGACTAACCACGAGGAAACATCAGACAAATCCAAATTGAGGAACATTCTACAAAATAACTGCCATGTATTCTTTAAAAATGTCAAGGTCAAGAAAGGTAAAGGCTGAGAAATAGTTTCTGATTAAAGAAGGCTAAAGAATTGTGAACTAAATCTAATGTTGTTCACAATTGGATCCTACATTGGGTCCTGTGGGACAGGGGAGAGGGTGGGAGAGTGGCTCTAAAGGACATTTTTGGGACAGCTGGCAAAATTTGACTATAGATTGTAGATTATGTAATAGCATTGTATTGGTGTCACATGTCCTGAATTTGTTTTTTTTTTTTTGTTTTTTTTTTTTATTTTTGCATTATAGCTGGTTTACAGATTTCTGTCAGGCTTTCCAACTGCACCATGTGGTGACCCGATTACATGTACATATATGGATTTGTCACATGTAATTAGATATAGTTCCCCGTGCATTACAGTTGGAGCTCCTTGCTATTCCATCATTAAAGCAGTAGTTATCCCCACTCCCTCCCACCCCTCCCCCACCCCTCCCCCGCCCCCTTGGCAACCACA
>PVHT021183699.1:51416100-51497318 GCA_004024745.2 Catagonus wagneri | reverse complement strand
TCTCTCACCTTTTTTTTTTTCTTCACTTGTTCTACCCAGTTATTTCAGGGGTTTCTTGCAGTTTTTGGAGGTTTAAATTGATCAGCATTCAGATGATGATTTGTCCAACTTGTTTTATATTTAGATGCGTTTTTTGATGTATTTGTGGGAGAGGGAGAGCGCGACCTCTTACTCCTCCGCCATCTTGCCGCCTCTCTCCTGAATTTGTTAATTATGTCAGAGTATCCTTGTTCTTAAGAAATACACACGAAGTATTTAGGGTTGAAGGAGTGTCATGTCTGCAACTTACTCTCAAAAGTCTCAGAAAAATTTATGAAAGACAGTATATGATAAGGCAAATAGGGTCACATGTTAAAAATTAGGTAATCTAGGTAAAAGTTCTTATATCAGTTTGCTATTGATGTTTTGACAAATTACCATAAATTTAGCAGCTTTTTTCTGTAGTTGAAATGTCTGGCATAGTGTAGCTGGTTTCTCTGGGTTAAAATCTGGGCTTTCAGCAAGACACCATTTCTTTATGTGGTCCCTGGGGAAGAATTCCAAGCATGTCCAGATTTTTGTCAGAATTCATTTTCTTGCAGCTGTAGGACCGCAGTCTTCCTCAATCTGTGGCCCAGTGCTGCTTTGGATCCTCCTCATGTTTTATTTCATTTCATTTCATTTCATTTCATTTTTTGTCTTTGTTAGGGCCACACCTGCAGCATATGTAAGTTCCCAGGCCGGGTGTTGAATCAGAGCTGCAGCTGCTGGCTTGCAGCACAGCCACAGCAACACTGGAGCAGAGCTACAGCTTGTGGCAATGCCAGATTCTTTAACCCACTGAATGAGGCCAGGGATGGAACCTCTATCCTCATGGATACTAGTCGGATTCCTAACTAGCAGAGCCACAATGGGAACTCCCCCCTAATGTTATTTTTTTTATATTTTGATGTTTTTAGGGCTGCACTTGCAGCATATAGAGGTTCCCAGGCTAGGGGTCTAATTGGAGCTGTAGCTGCCAGCCTACACCACAGCCACAGCAACGCCAGATCCAAGTCACATCTGTGATCTACACCACAGCTCATGGCAATACTGGATCCTTAACCCACTGGCGAGGCCAGGGATCAGACCTGCAACCTCATGGTTCCTAGTTGGATTTGTTTCCGCTGTGCCACAATGGGAACTCCTCCCTCCTTATGTTTTAAAATTGGACTTCTCTTTCTGCTTCATCTCTCTGCTTTGAAAGGCTCATGTAATCATATTAGCTCAGTCTGGATAATCCAAGATAATCTACCTCTCTTAAACTCAACCAATTAATAATCTTAATTTTATGTGCAAAATCTCTTTTGCCTTGTAAGTAACGTAATAGCCATGGGTGTGATACCAGGAGCTAACAATCCTAGAAGCCAAATTTCTGTCTGCTTTAGTTATTCATAGGAGGTTTTTTTTTTTTGCACTGTCCTTGACACAACTAAATTTAAAATTATATCAAAACAAAAAAGAATCATAAACATCATACATGGATTTGGAAAATGCAATCAAGGCGTTGTTCATGTTCTTGGTACTTTCATTTCTATCTAACAGCCCTGGGTCTCTTTTTCTTCCCCGTTATCTACCAGGTCACCATCAGATCAAGCAAGGGACCTGTGAGGTGGTCGCAGTGCACAGGTGCTGTAACAAGAACCGCATTGAGGAACGATCACAAACAGTCAAGTGTTCTTGCTTCCCAGGACAGGTTGCTGGCACAACTCGGGCTCAGCCTTCTTGTGTTGAAGGTAAGATCCTTCTGGGTCAGTTTCACCCAGATTTCAAAGGACCTGACACTGTGTTTACAACTCAGAGAAAACTCGGCTGCATCCAGGACAGTGTCATTTAAAGAATGAACAAAAATATAACTCCACAGATTTTTTGATGAGTAAGGTCAGCTGTTAATGATGTCTTTAAGAGGTACTAGTGAGGAGTTCTATTACTGGACAATCAAGATATGCTTTGAGTTCTTATTGCCGAACTGTCTCTCCAAATCTCACCCATCGAAGCAGCTGCTTTCCTAGACACGCTCTTCTCCTTGCTCTCAGACTCTCCTCAAAAAATGAGCAACCCAGTTTTCTCACCTCATGTTTCATATTGCAGACTAATATTCTCTTTATTTATAGTTTTCTGTTTTAATAGACATTTCCAAAACATTTTTGGAGCAAGTTCCCTGAAAATAGTTTGGGATTCTGAATCATTTAGTTGTTTTTTTTCCAAATTCCCTAGCAGAGAATTGTCCCAGTTTAAAAAAAAAAAAAGGAATGAATGTTGATATTTGTAGGTGCAGGCCTGGGATGGATTCCTTTTGATGCTCCTGGCTCCTTCCAACAGACATCTTGTTAGAAACAAGTATCAGTCCCCAGGGGAACAGATACATGAGGTTAAGCCTTGTAGCAGTTTCTCTACAATGGCGTGAAACCTCCCTGAAAATGAACACTTCATCTTATCTGATGCATGTCTAAAGGTCAGAGCACACACCACACATTCTTTCCTTTGCAATCACACAATCAACAATAGCTGACTTCCTACATCCTCCCTGCCGTACCAAACACAGACACAAATTTATAGGCTGTCTGGTATACATGTAGGGTAAACATACCCATGGTGTGTATCTGTATGATCTTAGCCACCTTTCAGGCTAGAAAGAGAATGTGGAAAATTCCCTATGTACAGTTCCTCATCAGAAACTCTGGCGGCCAAATGTATAGCTGAATTCAGATTTTGTCAGGTATTATCAAGGTGACTTAAAGCATATGCCATCTATTACCTAATGGACCTCATGTCTTCTTTAGTTTCACCCAATTGTCACAGATACCAATATTTATACAGTGAAATACATGAATATTCATGTGGGGTGGGATAAAGCAAAATGAGGATCCTCATGTTAATTCAAGTCAGGTTTTGCTGCCATCCTAAAGAAATTCTTGTCATTTTCAGAGCTTATTGGATTTGGGGATTAAAGATAAAGGAGTGTGGACCTATAAAAAAAAATGAAGCTTTTTTTTTTTTTTTTTTGGCTTTTGTCTTTTTAGGGCTGCACCTGCGGCATATGGAGGTTCCCAGGCTAGGGGTTTAATCGGAACCGTAACTGCCGGCCTGCACCACAGCCACAGCAAAGCAGGATCCGAGCTGTGTCTGTGACCTACACCACAGCTCCTGGCAATGCCGGATCCTTTACCCACTGAGCAGGGCCAGCGATCGAACCTGCAGCCTTATGGTTCCTAGTCGGATTCTTTTCTGCTGTGCCACAATGGGAACTCCCCCCCCCCAAAGTGAAGATTTTTAACATTAAAAAAATTTTTGCTAGGTTCCTTCTCTCTCAAGCTGGGACAGTTTAGTATATATATCTTAATGAGTGAAGCCAAAACATACCCACTGTCTCCTTGCTGTCTCTCAAATCAGTCTACTTTTCTCTATCCCATTGTCACCTTCACAGTCTAGGGGCTTAATTACATTTTGCTGAGCTTACTGCTCATAGTCTTCCAATTGTCAACCTGTAGCCAGAATGATCCTGCTACAGAAACAAAACTGATCACATCACTCCCATATTTAAAACTCCACTTCAGTGCCTTCCCACTGTCTAAGCTGAAATCCAAATTCCTTACCATGGCTTGGCTGATGGAGCTCTGCCTAATCTGGTTCGATCTGTCCTTTCTCTTTCAACTACAGTAACCCAGCCAAACTGGAGTCTTTTTTGTTCCATCTTGACTTCTAAATCCTTTTCCAGAATCATTGCCCTCATCTCCCCCAGTGCAATGTAAGATCCTTCTGGTCAGTTTCTCCCAGATTTCAAAGGACCTAACACGACTAAGATTCTCCCTGCTGTCTTCACAACCCAGAGAAAACCCAGCTGCATCTAATGCCCACTCTCCTTTCATATCATCTATATTTTCTACTCTCTCCTCACACTTCAAGTGCATGACCTGTATCTTTTGTTGTAAAAACCTGTTGAATGCATGCCTACTTGTTAGTCTGCAAGTTGCTTGAGGATGGGAACTGGGTCTCTTATTTCCATCTACCTGCCCTGGCTGGTGCATGGTTAAGTTTTACCACAGGAGAGAATGATTTCATCTTCACTAATTACAGATTGATTTCAAAAGGTAATAATGTTTGCTTTTCTCTGTAGATTTTAATTTTTTAATTAAGAATTGTAAAAATTTGTATTGTTTTTATTAAAGTATTGGTGATATACAATATTATAGTAGTTTTAGGTGTAAAACATAGTGATCTGACATTGACATACAGTAAAAATTGATCATTGTTATAAGTCCAGTAATGATCTGTTGGAATACAAAGTTAATATGATACAATATTATTGGCTATATTCCTCATGCTGTATATTGTATACCCATGGCTTATTTATAACTGGAAATTGGTACTTCCTAATCCTTTTCATCTGTTTTGTCCAGTCTCCCACACTTCTACCCTCTGGAAACCATCGGTTTTATTTCTGTAGCCATGCCTTGCTGTTTTGTTTTACTTATTTGTCTTATTTTTTATGTTTTTAAAAATTTTATTTTCTGCTTTTTAGGGTCACACCTGTGGCATATGGAAGTTCCCAGGATAGGGGTCGAATTGGAGCTGCAGCTGCTGGCCTACGCCACAGCCGCAGTGATGTGGGATCCAAGCCACATCTGTAACCTACACCACAGTTCACGACAACGCTGGATCCCCAACCCACTGAGTGAGACCAGGGATCGAACCCACATCCTCATGGATCCTATTCAGGTTCTTTAAATCGCTGAGCCCTGAAGGGAAGTCTTGTCTTATTTTTTTGATTCCACATATAAGTGAGACCATATGTTATTTGTCTTTTATGACTTATTTGGCCTAGAATAATACCCTCTCAGTACATCCATATTGTTGCAAGTGGCAGAATTTCATTCTTTTTTAAAAAAATTTTATGGCCACACCGGTGGTATACGGAAGTTCAGGCCAGAGATTGAATCCAAGCCATAGCTGCAGTCTACAACAGCTGTGGCAATGCCGGGTCCTTTAACACACTGCGCCAGACCAGGGATTGAACTTGCACCTCTGCAGTGACCCAGTTGCTGCAGTTGGATTATTAACCCACTGTGCTATGGCCAGAACTCCTCATTCTTGTTTTTATGACTGAGTAATATTCCATTGTGTGTGTATATAGATATAGACACACACCACATCTTCTTTATCCGTTCATCTGTTTACGGGCACTTAGGTTGTCCCATACATTGGCTATTGTAAATAATGCTAGAGTGAACATAGGGGTGTGTATTTCTTTTCCAATCAGTGTTTTTGTATTCTGTGGATAAATACCCAGAGGTGGGATAGCTGGATTGTATATAGTAGTTCTATTCTTAATATTTGGAGGAATCTCCAGATTATTTTCTATAGTGGCTGAACCAATTTAAATTCCCACCAATAGTGGAGGGTTTGCTTATCCCACATGTGACTGTGTTCTTAATTTTTCTTTCTTATAGTTTGTTATTAGTTTATAGAAATACAATAGATTTATGTATTTTATATCTTGCAACTTGACTGAGTCCATTTATCAGTTCTAATAGGTTTTTCTTAGAGTCTTTAAGATTTTCTTTACATAGGATCATGTCATCTGCAAGTAGTGACAGTTTTACTTTTTTTTCTGATTTGGATAACTTCTCTGCCTTGTGTGACTGCTGTGACTAGGACTTTCAAGTATTTAATGAAAGTGCTATTCCTGATCTAGAGAAAAAGCTTTTAGTTTTTCACCACTGAATGTGATGTAGGCTGTGGATTTGTTGTATATGGCCTTTATTATGTTGAGGTATGGTCCCTTTTGTATTCATTTTGTTGAGAGTTTTTAATCATAAGTGGATGCTGAATTTTGTTAAGTGCCTTTATATATTGAGGTGATTATATGATTTTTCTCCTTTATTTTGTAAATGTGGTATATCATGTTGATTGATTTTCAGATATTGAACCATCCCTGAATCCCTGGAATAAATCTTACCTGTTAATGGCATGTGATCATTTTAAGGCATTTTTAAATAGGTTTGCTAATATTTTGTTGAGGTTTTTGCATCTACTTTCATCAGGGATATTGGCCAGTAATTTCCTTTTTTTGTAGAGTCTTGTCTGTAGTTTTAGTGTAAGGCTAATGAGTTTGGAAGCATTCCTCCCTCTTAAATTTTTTGGAATAATTTGAAAAATATAGGTATTAACTCTTCTTTAAGTGTCTTATAGAATTTACCCGTGAAGCCATCTGCTCCTAGACTTTCTGGTGAGTTTTTTGATTACCAATTGTATTTTAATACTAGCAATCAATTTGTTCAGATTTTCTACTTTTTCCTGATTGTCTTGTAAGAACGTCTGTTTCTAGCAATTTATCTCTTCAACGCCATTCAGTTTATTGGTGTATAATTGTACCAATCTCTTAACAATTCTTCGTATTTCTGTGGTGCTTCTCCTTTTTCATTTCTGATTTTATTTGGGCCCCCCCTTTTTTATTGATGAGTTTGGCTAAAGGTTTATCAATTTTGTTTATCTTTTCAAAAAACCCGCTCTTAGATTAATTGATCTTGTATATTGTTTTTTAGTCTCTATGTATTTCATCTCTAATCTTTATTATTTCCTTCCTCCAGCTGATTTTGGGCTTTGTTCTTCTTTTTCTAATTTCTTTAGATAGTAAGTTAGGTTTTTTGAGATTTTTCTTGTTTCTTGAAATAGGCCTGTATCACTCTAAACTTCCCTCTAGAACCGCATTTGCTGCTTCCTATAGGTTTTCAAAAGTTATATTTTTATTTCTTTTGAGCTATTTTCTGATTTTCTCTTTGATTTTTTTTAATTGACTCACTGTTTTTTTAGTAGTATGTTGTTTAGTGACAACATGTGTTTGTTCCCCAGTTCTTCTTGTAATTTCATTTCTAGTTTCATAACTCTCAGTTAGAAAAAAATGCTTATTTCAGTCATCTTAAATTTATTGAGACTTGTTTTGTGTCATAACGTGTGATCCGTCCTGAAGAATGTTACATGTGTACATGAAGAGTGCATTTGAAGTGTAAGTGTTTTTTCTGCTTTTTTTTTGGGTGGCATGTTCTGTATATAACTATTAAGGTCATCTGATCCAATGTGTCACTTAAATGTCGGTGTTTTATTACTGATTTTCTGTTTGGATGATCCGGCTTTTTATGGAAGTCGGGTGTTAAAATATCCCTATTTTATAATTGCTGTTAAAGTCTACCTTTATATTTGTTAATATTTGATTTATGTGTTTAGGTGATCCTGTGTTGGGTGCATAGGTATTTATAAGCATTATACCTTGTTGAATTGATCCCTTTATTATTAGGTAATGCCCTTCTTTGTCTCTATTTACAGTTTTTGTTTTGAATACAGTTTTTGTTTTGAAGTCTTTTCTGTCAAGTATTGCTATATCTGATGTTGATGGCCTTTATTATATTTTTCATTTAAATTACTGTATTCTTTTGTTCTTTTTTAAAAATAAATTTTATTGGAATATAGTTGACTTAGGAAGTTGTTAATTTCAGGTGTACAACAAAATCAGTTATACATATATCCATTACTTTTCAGATTGTTTTCTCATATAGCTTTATTACACAGTATTGAGTAGATTATCCTGTGCTATACAGTAGGTCCTTGTTACCTATTTTATATATAGTACTGTATATATGTCAATACCAACCCCCTAATTTATCACTCCCAGCCCACATTTTTCTTTGGTAACCATAAATCTGGTTTCAAAATCTTTGAATCTATTTCTTCAAACTCTCACCTGTTGAATTTGTTTCTGTTTTGTAAGTTCTTTGGTTATTTTTTGTTAGATTTCACATTTAGTGATCTCATATAATATTTGTCTTTCTCTGATTTTATTTAGTATAATGATAATATCTAGGTCAATCTATGTTGCTGCAAATGGCATTTCATTATTTTTTATGGCTGAATAATATATATATACATATTATATATATATGTGTGTGTGTGTGTGTGTGTGTGTACCACATCTTCTTTATCCAGTCTTCTGTTGATGGACATTTAGATTGCTTCCACGTCTTGGCTATTGTAAATAGGGCTTCACTGCACACTGGGATGCATATATCTTTTTCAAGTAGAATTTTCTCTGGATATATACTGAGGAGTGGGATTGCTGGATCATATGGTAATTCTATATTTAGTTTTCTTTAAAGGAACCTCCATGCTATTCCCCATAGTGGTCTGCAGCAGCGTACATTCCCACCAACAGTGTAGGAAGGTTCTCTTTTCTTCATTTTGTAGGTTTTTTTGATGATGGCCATTCTGACTGGTGTGATACCTCACTGTAGTCTTGATTTGCATTTCTCTAATAGCGATGTTGAGCATCTTTTCATGTGTTTTTTGGCTATCTGTATGTCTTCTTTGGTGTAATGTCTATTTAGATAGTCTACTCATTTTTGATTGGATTGTTTGGGGTTTTTATTTGATATTGAGCTGCATGAGTTGTTGGTATATTTTGGAGATTAATCCCTTGTCAGTTGCTTTATTTGCAAAGGTTTTTTTCCCATTCTGTGGGTTGTCTTTTTATTTATGGTTTCTTTTGCTATGCAAAAACATATTCTTTAGTTTTGGTTGGTTCTTTTTTATATTTTCTATCCCTTTTGGAAGTTCTGAATTCATCCATTCTTCTCCTGTGGTCAGTGAACACCTTTATGACTTGATTTCAACTCCTTAGCTGATAAATTATATATCCCCTTTTCATTTAGTTTTTTTCCACCTGTGGTTCTGTCTTGCTTATTTCCATCTGGAAGGTATTTTTCTCTCCTCATTTTGGCTGTCTACATGAAGTAAGTTAGCGCTCCCAGTCTTGAAAGAGTGTCCTTATGTCCAAGGTACCCTGTAGGGCCCAGTGGTTCAGGCACCCTTGGTCCTCAGAGCCAGGTGCTCCAGGGCTCTCACCAGTGTGGGCTGCTTTCATCTCCTTTTATGGTTGGGTCTCCATTGCTGTAGACACACTAGTGTGTGGGGCTGCCCGCCAGGCTGGCTGGTTGCTTGGGTTGGCTTTGACTATCCTGGGGCAGACTGATGTGTGAGACTGGTCTCTGGCACAGCCGGCTGTGAGGCCTGATCATGACTCTTGTGGGAGTGCTGATGTGTAGGGCTCCCTGAGTGGGAGCTGGTTTTGAGGGACACCAGTGCTGGCCAAGGTAGACTGTTGGGTACGATCAGGGGGAAAAACCATTTTGGAGGGGTGCTGGTAATGGCTGAGGTGGCCCACTAGGTAGGGTGGGGGCTACTTCAGAGGTTCTGGCCACAGTAGATTAAGGTCCTTGGGGGAATGCCAGAGTGGGGCACAGTGTTAGCTGGGGAGTCAGAGAGTTATAGAAATGGTGCACCTCATTACCAGGCCAGCCGAGTAAAAGAAGCCAGCACTTCTGTCCCTGGAGAAAGTTCCAACAGACCCCCGCCCAGTTCGTAGGTGATGAATTTCCTTCTCATCTGACACAGGCACTTCTCAAGCTGCTGACTCTGTACTGGGACACTTGCAGAAAGTTAGTTTGAGTGTGAACTGCTCAAGAGTGGAATCTCAGTTTTCTCCATTCCTCCAGCTCTCCTAGATGTACGCCCGCCCCACTGGTTTTCAAAGCCAGGTGTTGTAAGGGTTCATCTTCCTGGTGCAGGACTCCTGGGCTGCAGGATTACTTGTGGTTTGGAGCCTTTGCTCCTCCGTGGGGACCTTCATGGTTATGACATCCCTCCTGCTTGTGGGTCCCCATACCAGGAATACAGGTTCTTACCAGAGCACATCGCTATCCCTCCTACTCATTTGAGTGTGGCCTTTTATTTCTTTAGTTGTAGAAAATATGTTCTCCCAGTCTTTAGGTCATTCTCAGAAATAGTTGTTCTGAATCTATTTGTAGTTTTGGTATATCCTTGGGAGGAGGTACGCTCAGGATCTTCCCACTCTGCCATTCTGATGTGGAACCAACATCGCCCCTGTAGGTTTTAAACTTCTACAGGAACTCATGAATCATAATATCAACTATATTTATTCTCAGTCTAGCTTAGACCATTTGGATATAAAAATCTAAAATATCTAAATCATGTTTTATAATACTCAAAGCACTTTTATTGGGGCTTGAAAAATATAGATAGGGTAGAGGTTCCCATTAGTATGTCTTTTAGTAAAGGAAATATTAATAGCTTACCATAAATAAGCTTGTTTTAAATTTTATAAATGGGAAAAATCCCTTTTCAGCCTCTACCTTATGGGTAACTGCATTAAGTATTTTGTTAAACTTATATATATATTTAATACATATGTATATTTTTCCATGTGTTTGTGTATTTAAGACAGGTCTTTGTTAGATTTCAATATGAATGTGTGCTTTATACAAATGGTATCACACTGGATATTTCTTAATCCAGTGTGCCTTATTCCTGTCAATATTAGGTTGTGGAGATCCTTGTGTGCAAGTACGTATTGGCCTGATTTTTTTTTATTATAGTTGATTTACAATGTTCTGTCAATTTCTGCTTTACAGCAAAGTGAGCCAGTTACACAAACATATATTCTTTTTCTTACATTATCCTCCATCATGTTCCATCACAAGTGATTAGATATAGTTCCCTGTGCTATGCAGCAGTATTTCATTGCTTATCCATTCTAAGTGTAATAGTTTGCATCTGTGAACCCCAAACTCCCACTTGATCCACAGCATTCCATTATATGAATAAGTTATAATTTATTTAGTCATTCTTCTGTTGACAGGCATTTTGCTGTGTCTATGGCAAGCTAAGGAGACTTATAGGATAACTCAATAATTTCCCTAGTGCGTAGGATAAGCAAGTGACAGAGGCCAATTATTTGGTGCTGGAGCAGAGTCTGTGCAATAGAACTTCCTGTGATGATGCAAATATTCTTTCTGTACATCTCCATATCTGTAATGGAATGATGTATATGTGTCCAGTATGATTCGTAGCCACTAATCACATGTGGCTCTTGAGAATCTGAGATGTGACTAGTGTAAAGTTAAGTGGAATCTTGTGACTAGATGCTTTTTTATTGGACAGTGCAGGATAAATAAGTTAGAAGAGAAAGACAAATACTATAATGATATCGTTTATATGTGGGACCTTAAATATGGACAATGAACCTATCTACAGAACAGAAACAGACTTACAGCTGTAGGGAACAGAGTTGTGGTTGCCAAATGGAAGAGAGGAGGGAGTGAGATGGTCTGGGAGTCTGGGGTTTATAGATGCAAACTCTTACATTTAGAATGGATAAGCAGTGAGGTCCTGCTGTATAGCACAGGGAACTATATCCAGTCTCTATTCATTATGAATAGACCATAATGGAAGATAGCAAAAGAAAGGGAATGTAGAATTTCCTGTCGTGGCACATGGAAATGAATCCGACTAGTATCCATGAGGATGCGGGTTTGATCCCTGGCCTCACTCAGTGGGTTAAGAATTCAGCATTGCCGTGAGCTGTGGTGTAGGTCACAGACGTGGCTCAGATCCTTCATTGGCCAGCAGCTGTAGCCTAGCCTGGGAACGTCCATATGCTGTGGGTACAGCCCTAAAAAGCAAAAAATAAAAAATAAAAATTAAAAAGAAAAGCAGTTGGTGTTACTATGCCACCTTTAAAAAAAGGGGGGAATGTATACATATATATGACTGGCTCACTTTGCTATACAAGAGAAATTGGCATTGTAAATTCAACTCTAGTTAAAAAAAGGAAAAAAAATGTTCACAGGAGAAACGTTAAATGGGAACTTGTGACTGGATGCTTCTTTGTTGGACAGTGCAGGGTAGGCTTTATGTAAACGTGTAACTTTAGTGCTACATGGATGACCAGAGCATAGCAAAACTCTGAACGATGGGGTTATGATTGTACCTTCATATTTGTGTCCCCTCCACCCAGCAACTGCCTGGTGAATATTTGGTGTTTGATAAATATTTATTGGTTCGAAGTCACAGAGGAGGTGTAGGAAGCTGTAGTTTAGGCTCTAGTTAGGATGTATATCTGTTTCTGTATCTCCCTGATCTTCTGTTCCTTATCTGGATATGTTTTGATTAGGGCTTTTTAGCTTTACCTGCTTAATCTTTATCCCATAATAATTATGCAGTATCATGCTGCTAATTGGCATGTGGGAAGACCTAATCTCTGCTGATAAGTTCCTCTTATCTTATTTGTCAATAAGAATAGAGAGGATCTAAAATATAAAATTTACTTGAATTTACATTTAAATTAAAACAAAGGAGAGAACACGTTGGAGGGTGCTGCTAATTAACGTTGGTATAGAAATTGAAATATATTTATGCATTTTTATTAATCCATACCATACTTATCTAGCGTTTTCATTGCTTCTTCCATAAAATCATAGCTTTTACTCTTCAAAAAGGGAAACAAGTTAGTTGTCTTTCTTTCCCCTCGTTTTTTTTTTTGTTGTTGTTGTTATAATTAACTTGTGAAATCCTTCTGAGTTAGTGAAATGTGTCTGTAATATATATTCGGGATTTGGGAGAAGGGATGCAGAATTATTTGATCAAAACTATGATTGGTTGGATCCTAAAACAGAAACTCTTTAGGTTTCAGCATTCTTTTTAAATCCTCTACTAGCATATACAAGGCTGTTTTGTGGTAGGAGCCATATTTTACAAATTTATAAAACTACAGCTTTGTAGAGATAATGCTGAATAGCTTTCTGATAAAATGAGATAAACGTGTAGGACAGTGAATCTTAATTTATTTTATCAAAGGGAATGTTTTCCAGGCCTTAAGTTTAAAAAAGGTTAACAAGGAGTCCTCCCCATGGCAGAGAAGAAACAAATCCGACTAGTATCCATGAGGATGCGGGTTTGATCCCTTGCTCACTGGATTAAGGATCTGGCGTTGCTGTGAGCTGTGTTGGTCAAAGACAAGGCTCGGATCCTGAGTTACTGTGGCTGTGGTGTAGGCTGGCAGCCACAGCTCTGATTTGACCCCCAGCCTGGGAACTTATATATGCTGTGGGTGCAGCCCCCAAAAGCATAAATAAGTAAGTAAATAAGGTTAATAAGACAAACATTTTGGAATGGAAGACGGTTACTCTTGAAAGCTCTTTTTTTCTTTCGATGATGCCCAAATGTTTTCCCTGAGAGGTCAGATTTTGCTTAGTCAAGGACAAGAGTTGCTGTGTATACTGCCATCATCTTTCATAGCTTTATCAATTGTGTGGCGGGACATAGGGTCTGGCTTTGAGATGTGAGTTCACAGGGTTTTGCAACTAGCTATGTTCTCTGTCCACCTGAAAGACACAGTACTTTTCTGAGTTTTTCTCAATGGTGGTCAACTGAATGACAGTGGGTGTCCTTTGAAAAACCCCTTTGGGAGTTGGAAAGACATGCCCCTTGCATTTGTTGGCTGATTAATCAAGTTTTAATTTAGCCCCTTTCTCCTAGGCATATCCTAGATGCTGGAGGAGAGCATGATAATTAGACTCAGGTCCTAATTTGAAAAAGCCCAGAATTTACCAGGCAAGATGGATAACTAGGAAATGAAGCACTCACGGGGAAATCAGAGAAGAGGTCAGGACTGTACCCCTGAGAGGCCATGGGTCTGATTTTTCCACGAAGGAGGGAACTAGGGAAGGGAGGAATGTATAGCACCTGAAAATGAGCAGGGCGAACTTGGAACATGGAAACAGCTCATCTGGCTCAGAAATGGTAGAAGACAAAGTTGGAGATGTAAACAGAGCCTGTGCTATCGGTGGCCTTAGAGCAAATCAAACTTTAGGACTTAATGCCTGCCTTCTGGGAATTTGTATTCCAGGAGAGTGGATGCAGCAGATGTGCCAATAGGGAAGGGTATGAAGTGCTGCGAACAAAGTGCATATAAAATACGCTGAGATTTCTAAGGAAAACTGTGAGCTCTGAATGTGACAGGTCAAGTGGATTGTCAGCATAGGTGTCACAGTGAGCCCAGGATTAGCCAGGATTTTTGTGCCTGTGTGGGTTGAGGGGTGGGGAGAGAGACAGACAGAAACAGACTGAGTGACTCATCGAGGGACACATGCAAACATTAGAGTTGTGTAACTGCCCACGGCAGAGGCAAGAAGAAAGACAGGCATAGAGGTGACATGATATGTCCTGTGAACTAGCATTATTTCACCAGCCAAGGCTTTGATGAGTCTGATGAACTGGCATGGCCTCTCGTGAGGGTCTGAGTACATCTAAGTCATCCCCATAGGTAACCATAGATCAGTGTTTCTCAACCAGGAGTGATTTTCTGCACCTTGGGGACATTTGACAGTGTCTACAGACCCTTTTGGTTGTTAAA
Organism: Catagonus wagneri; assembly: GCA_004024745.2. Taxonomy (NCBI): domain Eukaryota; kingdom Metazoa; phylum Chordata; class Mammalia; order Artiodactyla; family Tayassuidae; genus Catagonus; species Catagonus wagneri. Next base: position 51,483,037 of record PVHT021183699.1, on the reverse strand, counting down.
CTGGGAGAAAGGGTGCTTCTGGAATCTAGTGAGTAGAGGCCAGGGATACTGCTAAACATCTTAAAATGTAAAGGATACACCCCTGCAATAAAGAATGATCTAGACTGAAATGTCAGTAATGCCAAGATGGAGAAACTCTGCCTTGGAGGTCTCTCTACTTACTAATTAGTAGTACTCAGTAATCCAAATCCCCCCCCCTTTTTTTTTGTCTTTTTAGGGTCATACCCACAGCATATGGAGGTTCCCAGCCTAGGGGTTGAATCAGAGCTGTAGCTGCCAGCCTGCCACACAGCCACAGCAATGCGGGATCTGAGCCATGCAACTTAACACCACAATTCTTGGCAATGCCAGATCTTTAACCCACTGAGCAAGGCCAGCGATTGAACCCACATCCTTATGATACTAATCGGGTTTGTTAACCATTGAGCCATGACGGGAACTCCCTAATCCAAATTCTTACTCTGAATTATACTATAAGTAAGAAGACTTATGGGTACTGAATGTATGTGAGTGAGAGGGCATTTTGCTAAGACAAACTAGATCACAAAAGACGACCCTTACATATTCCTCCACAACCTTGGTCCGCACTCTTTATACTTTGTGGAAATAATAGTACTGTGTCATTTGTGAAATGTGTGAACAAGTAAAAGATTCTTTAAAAAAGAAAATCATGGTCCTCTCAACTTCTGCTTTTATGCATGTTACCTAGGTCAGGTGGGAATGGGGAATGGCTTCCTTTCGTGAATAATAAGAAATATAAATTGGCAGGGCTTTCCACCTACGTATCTTGAAAGGTAATAAATGGCTTAATTTTTAAAGAACATGGTGTCTTGAAATAACAATAGTAAGAGCAAAATAGTTCAAGATAAAATACATTAAAAACTCAGAACATATTCTTGTGAATCCATTTTCTCAGTGATAAATATGTTTTTAATCTGTCCATAGTTTCAGTGTAAAAATTCACTTTTCTTTAGAAAAGCCTTAACGCTGTAGATACAACCAAACTAAATCAACAGAGGAGGCCAATTGTTGCCTGTTGATATGTGAGCCTGTTAGTCTTATTAGAAGGTGGGCTTATGTAAATAGCTGTATAAATACATACTGTGCTTTATTTAACGGAGTGATATTTGTTTGGGACAAAGGATAGAAACAAAAACCTCCATCTATTTATACAACAGGGAGTAAAGAAAATGGACCAGGACAAAATAGTTACGTGGTTACATTATGGTTTCACCTAAAAACAACATTATGGAGAGTGCTAGCCTCGCTACCATAAAACCAAGGCTTCACTGTATTTTTTAAATTTCCTTCTGCATGAAACTAGAAATTCGTTACAGCTTGGCAGCTTGGAGCTAGGGATATTTTGTGTTTTCATAAGTCAGGAAGGCATGGGGCTTTTTAAAGAGTTTTATTTTAAAAATAGAAGTGACAAGACACTTTCTCATTTAAAGTATATCATGGTATTTTGTAACAGGAAAAAAAAAATATGTATGCCTCCTACAAACATTTTCCTGTGGAGACAAGACTCAGTTAAGTGGGCAGATGTTCTCAAGAGTTATTTTAACAGAATGCTATTTCAGAGTGCTTTGTCTCAGCTCATAGTCCTACTTAGTATGCTCTTGATGCTTAAACTTCTGGGCTGTTTAATCTCTGTCTTCACTGTCAGGTCAAACTCTTGGTTGGTTTTCACCCTAGCTTTGAGTTGCTCAGTCCATCCTTAACTCATAAAGGGATGTGAAACCTGAAATTTGGCTACGGTGGTAGCTCTTATGCTTCTCTTTTCTGGAAGAACACTTGCCATGAAGTCTTCGGCAAAGGAACTTTATCCTGGATAAAGCATCTGCTGACGGGGCCCCGTCATTGAGTATATTCTATCAGATAGGAATGTGATTTCTGTCTTACAAATAGAAATATTTTAATTTCCAGGGCAGCTTGCTATTTTCAGGAGTCTGTTACGGATCTCTCTTTAGAAATATCACTGCATATTTTCCAAATGAAACGAAAGGACAGTGGTAAACAATTTCGTAAAGGCTGGATTGTATATTCTTCCTTCTCTGATTGATTTAAATAAATTACATGTAAATCCTTACACAAAATACTAGGCAGTTCTGTAGTTAAGAACTGGCTTGTATTTTTTTTTGTGTGTGTGATGACTGACTGACTGTATCATTTCTTTTCTACCCTACAAATTCCTGTTCTAGATTTCGCATCACAATTCTCTTGAATCCCCATGAGTCCAGTCAGGTAGTACTGGCATTTCTCTGCTGTGAAGTTGAAATAATCTGATTCCATCTATCTCCTCTGTAGGTAGTTGATTCCCAGGTTCTTTGCCTCAGTCACACCTCAGTTGGTCTTCTCTTTCAGACTCCTTTCTGTTCTAAATTCTCTCATCATCCCCTGCCAGACTCACTGTTCTGGGGACACAGGTGTTCCTAGATTATTACCTTGCTCAGAAACTTTCCATGGCTCCCTACTGCTTAGAGAATCAAGTCTTGGATTGGCCTTGCCAGCCCCTAAAGTTTGCTTCCCAGGCCACCTTCCACCATGGAATGTTCACTGCTTCCTTGCTGACCCCTCACTTAAGCCACTTGGGTCTGCTGGCTTCCAGGTGGCCATTCACTGCCTCATTGCCCCTCTGGCCTTTACCTGGACAGACCACTAACCACCTGGCAAGGCTTCTTTTGAATTATCCATGGAACAGAGAGGGGAGAGACAAGACGGTGGAGTGGAAGGACTTAAGCTCACCTTCTCTCATGAAAACATCAAAATTATGACTAACTGCTGAACAACCATCAACAAAATAGAATTATCCATGGAGCTCTGATTCTCTGATGTCAAGAACCCATAGGTTTCTAGTGCAGAGTGGAAGAAAGTTTGTCTAAGGAACAGTGTTCAAGATTAGGAAAAAAATAAAAGAATTTCAAATTCTGCTTTAACTTTGTTGTAAATATAACTAAGCTCTGTCAGCATGTATATAACTTTTCCAGTCCTGCAGATAGTATTTCGAATTGAGGATTGGCACCAATCTCTGACCTTTGTATCCACTTGGGACCAGACTAAGGTATTCAGAAAATAATGAATGACTGGTCAGCACCACAAATACAGTCAATTTTGTATAGCACTTATTAATTTAAACTCACTGTAAATAGTAGTGTAAGTAGAAAGACTGATGGGTACAGAGTCAGGATTCAAATACCTTCTCCCTCACTTTATCTACTTTGTGGAAAGCTCTGTTTTTTATATCTGGAACTGTCTCTTTCCCCCCCACCTTTTTTAAATTTGTTTTTTATAGCAGCATGGAGTCAGTTTCTGCTGTACAGCATAGTGACCCAGTCGTACATAAATATACATTCTTTCTCTCATTTTATCTCATTTATCTTCCAATACGGTCTATCCCAAGAGACTAGATACAGTTCCCTGTGGTGTACAGCAGGACCTCTTTGCTTGTCCATTCTAAAGCTAATACTTTGTCTCAGGAACTTTCAGAAACAAAAGGGGTATTTGGGGTTGGTGGATACAATCCTAACAGGGATAGTATATAAAAGTGCTTTGAAAATAACACAGCTCCTTAAAACTTTAAGATGAAATCATTGTGAAAGAAGGTAACTTTCCCAGACTTTGACCCAGTGTGTCTGCCCACTTAAGTTCAGTGTCAGTCTCTGATACCGTAAATAACCCATTGAGCTATATGCCTTTCTCAGCGTTGGCACCTTCTGACTTAAACAGCAAATGGTTAATATAGATCACAAATGTGCCTTACTCAGATACTATTGGTTTGGATGAGACTAATTGGATAGTGGCTCAGTATTTGGCCAGAATCTGGAACAATGTTTGCATGCAGAGAAAACACAGCATCTGCTCACTTCAGCCACTAATGGGATGATCCTGTGCCCTCATCATGCCTCATCATCGCATTTGCTCGGCAGTAGAAGAGTGTCGGATGCACTGGCTTGCTCTGTTACCTACTTCTGTCATGGCCTTTAGTAGAGATCTCTGCTGTGAGGGAGTGGGTATGTATTCAGCATTGGCACGTGGGCACCGGCATTAGATTTCCCCTGTTCAAATGCTACTTGCAAATGTGTGACTTTGGGTGAGTCACTTAATACCACCAGACCTCAGTTTTCTCTTTTCTGTAAAATGCAGAAAAAAATAACCACTTTGAACCTCAGAGTTGTAGTGACTTTGAAATTAGAAAATGCAGGAAAGACATTTGACAATGTGTCCTGCCTTTAAGAAAAAGTAGCTATTAGGGTTTACAATTTATCTGATTTTATTGTGCTTTGCAGATACCATTTTTTACATATTGAAGGTTAAGGCAATAGTGCATTGAGCAAGTTTAGTGGTGCCATTTTTCCAACCCCATTTGCTCACTTCGTGTCTCACATTTTGGTAATTCTTGTGATATGTCACACCCTTTGTCAGCAAAAAGAGTATGACCCACTAAAGCCTCAGATGGTGACCAATGAAATATTTTTACATTAAAGTAGCAATAAAGTATTTTTAAATTAAAGTATGTACCCTGATTTATTTTTTGGTAGTGCTATTGCAGTCTTAATAGACTACAGCGTAGTATAAATGTAACCTAAAAATTTTTACTGGGTTATAGTTGATTTACAATGCTGTATTAGCTTCAGGTATACAGCAAAGTGAATCAGTTATACATATACCTATATCCATTCTTTTTCAGATTCTTTTTCCATTTAGGGTACTACAGAATATTGAGTAGATTTCCCTGTGCTACACAGTAGGTCCTTGTTAGTTATCAATTTTATGTATAGTAGTATGTATATGTTAATCCCATCCTCCCAATTTATCCCTGCCCCCAAAGTTTTTCCTTAGTAATCCTAAAATTGATTTCAGAAATCTGTGAGTTTGTTTTTATAAGTTATTTTGTATCATTCTAAAATTAGATTCCACATATAAGTGATCTTATATGATCTTTGTCTTTCTCTGACTTCACTTAGTATGATAATTTTTAGCTCCATCAATATTGCTGCAAATGACATTATTTCATTCTATTTTATGGCTAATGTTTCAAAGTATATATGTACTACATCTTTATCCATTCTTCTGTCAGTGGACATTTACCATGTCTTGGCTATTGTAAATTGTGCTGCAGTGAATACTGTGGTGATGTATGTTTTCGAATTATGTTCTCTGGATAGATGCTAAGGAGAGGGATTGCTGGATCATATGGTAGTTCTATATTTAGTTTTTTAAGGAACCTCAATATTGTTTTTCATATTGGTTGCACCAGTTTACATTCTCACCAACAGTATAGAAGAATTCCCTTTTCTCCACACCATCTCCGGCATTTGTTGTTTGTAGACATTTTTTCAATAATAAATGATTTATTTTCATAATTTTTTTGTTTAGCTTTCTCAGTTTATTATTTTTTTTTAAATTTAATTTTGTTGGGGTATAGTTGACTTATAATGTTAGTTTCAGATGTACAGCAAAGTGAATCAATCATACAATAAATATATCCATTCTTTCTTTTTTTATAGAGGTTATTACAAATTATTGAGTAGATTTACCTGTGCTATCCAGTAGCTTCTCATTAATCATCTGTTTTACACAGTAGTTTGTAGACTTTTTGATGATGGCCATTCTGACCCTTATGAGGTAATAGCCTCATTGCAGTTTTGATTTGCATTTCTCTAGTAATTAGTGATGTTGAGCCTCTTTTCAGTGCTTTTTGGCCATCTGTTGTCTTTGAAGAAATGTGTATTTAGATCTTCTGACCATTTTTAATTGGATTATTTTTTGATATAAAGTAGTATGAAATATTTGTATATTTTGGAGATTAATCCCTTGTCAGTTGCTTTGTTTGCAAAGATTTTCTCCCATCCTGTGGGTTCTTTTTTTTTTTTTAATTATTTCCTATGTTCTGCAGCAGATTTTAAGTTTAATTACATCACATTTATTTATTTTTGTTTTGATTTTCATTCTTGTAGAAAGTGGATCCAACAAGATATTGCTACGATTTATGTCAGAGAGTGTATTGCCTATGTGTTTCTCTAGGAGTTTTATAGTATCTGGCCTTCCATTTAGGTTTTTAATCCACTTTGAGTTTATTTTTGTGTGTGTTGTTAGAGAATGTTCGAATTTCATTTTTATAAATGTAGCTGTCAAGTTTTCCCAAGTGTCAAGCACCACTTATGTAAGAGACTTTTTTCTTTCCTTCTTTCTTTGCTTCTTTCCTACCTTCCTCCCTCCCTCCCACCCTCTCTCTCGTCTCTCTTCCGCCCTCCCTCTCTCTCTCTGTTTCTCTTTCTCTCTTTCTTTCTCTCTCCCTTCCTTCTTTCCTTCCTCACCTGCAGCACATAGATGTTCCCTAGCCAGTGACTGTATCTGAGCCACAGCTGCGACCAACTGTGATGGGCTAGGGATGGAATGCATACCTCTGCAGCAACTCAGGCTTCTGCAGCCACATTTTTAACCCACTGCACCACAGCAGGAACTCCTGCCTTTTTTCCACTGTATATTCTCATCTCGTTTGTGATAGATTAGTTGATCTATGTATGTGGGTTTGTCTTTGGGCTTTCTGGTGTTCCATTAATCTATATTTCTGTTTTTGTACCAGCATCACACTGTTTTGATGACTGTAGCTTTGTAGTATAAAGTCTGGGAGCCTGATTCCTCCAGCTCCATTTTGCCTTTTCAAGATTGCTTTGGCTGTTTGAGGTCTTATGTGTTTCCATACAAATTAAAAAAATTTTTTGTTTTAGTTCTGTGAGCCACTGGTAATTTGTTAGGGATTACATAGAATCTGTATATTGCTTTGGGAAGGTAGTCACATGGACAATGTTGATTCTTCTGATCCAAGAACATGGTATTTCTTTCCGTTTGTGTCATTTTCCATCTGTTTCTTTCAACAGCATCTTATAATTTTCAGAGTACAGGTCTTTTGTCTATTTCGGTACATTTATCCCAGGTATTTTATTATTTTTGAAGTGGTGGTAAATGGTATTGTTTCCTTAATTTCTCGGTCTGATCTTTTGCTGTTAGTGTATAGGAATGCAAGAGCTTTCTATGAATTAATTTTGTATCCTGCCACTTTACTAAATTCATTGATGAGCTCTAAAAGTTTTCTAGTAGCATCTTTAGGATTTTCATGTACAGTGTCATGTCATTTGCAGTGACAGTTTTACTTCTTTCTTTTCAATTTGGATCCCTTTTATTTTTTTTCCTTCTCTGATTGCCATGGCTAGGACTTCCAAAACTATATTAAATAAAGGTGGTGAGAGTGGACATCCTTGTCTTGTTCCTGATCTTAACAAATTCTTTCGCTTTTCTCCGTTGGCAATGATGTTAGCTGTGGGTTTGTCATATATGGCCTTTATTATGTTGAAGTTCTTTACCTCTATGCCTACTTTCTGGTGAGTGTTTATCATAAATGGGTGTTGAATTTTGTCAAAAGATTTTTCTGGATATTGAGATGATCATATGATCATTTTTATTCTTCAGTTTTGTTAATGTGATGTATCACATTGATTGATTTGCAAATAGAGACGAATACTTGCATCCCTGGAGTAAATCCCATTTGATCGTGGTGTATGATTCTTTTAACGTCTTAGACTCAGTTTACTAGTATTTTGTTGAGGATTTTTGCATCTATATTCATCAGGGATATTGGCCTGTAATTTCCTTTTTTTGTGATGTCTTTGTCCAGTTTTGATGTTAGAGTGATGGTGGCCTCATAGAATGAGCTTGGGAGTATTCTTTGCCCTGCAGAATTTTTTTGTTTCAGAAGGATAGGTGTTAACTATTCTCTAAATGTTTGGTTGAATTCGCCTGTGAAGCCTTCTGGTCCTAGAGTTTTGTTTGTTGAAAGTTTTAAAATCACTTTCAATTTCAGTACTTTTGATTGGTCTATTCATATTTTTTACTTCTTCCTTGGAAGGTTGTGCCTTCTAACAATGTGTTCATTTTTTCTAGGTTGTTTATTAGCTTATAGTTACTGGTAGTAGTCTTTTATGATCCTTTTTAATTTTGTGGTATCTGTCATAATTTCTCCTTTTTTCCTTTCTAATTTTATTGATTTGAGCCCTCTCCCCCCCCCTTTTTTTTTTCTGAGCCTGGCTTAAGATTTATCAATTTTGTCAATCTTTTCAAAGAATCAGCTTTTAGTTTCATTGATCTTTCTACTGTTTTCTTTGTTTCTATATCATTTATCTCTGCTAGGCTCTTTGACTTCTTTTCTTCTACTCACTTTGGATTGCTTTTAGTTTCATTGATCTTTCTACTGTTTTCTTTGTTTCTATATCATTTATCTCTGCTAGGCTCTTTGACTTCTTTTCTTCTACTCACTTTGGATTTCATTTCTTCTTCTTTCACTAGTCACTTTAAATATAAATTTAGGTTGCTTATTTGAGATTTTCCTTTTCTGAGATAAGATTTTATTGCTCTAAATTTCCCTCTTAGAAGTGCTTTTGCTGCATCCTATAGATTTTGGATTGTCATGTTTTCATTGTCATTTGTCTCTAGGTATCCTTTTTATTTCCTCTTTGATTTCTATAGTGATCTATTGGTTGTTTAGTAGCATATTGTTTTGCCTCCATGTGTTTGTGGGTATTTTTTGTTGTTGTTGTTTTTTCTTATAGTTTATTTCTAGTATCGTAGCATTGTGATTGAAAAAGATGCTTGGCATGATTTCAATTTTCTTAAATTTATTGATGCTTGATTTGTAGCCAAAGATAACTCTTATATGCACTGTCAGGTCATAATATAGATGTGATTCACTTGATGATGGTGGTCTGGATTTCTCCAAGCTAGGACTGTGTATGCATTTCTTAAACTTGAGTTTCAGATTTCTCAGGCAGAAGTGGCAGTTGACATCAAATCTATTGGGGTATTTTTTAAAAAATCAAGTTGTTACTATTTCAACAAGTAAAACAAGATTAAACAACCCCATACCCGAATCCACATGTGCTACCCCCAGTTTCAAAGCTCTGTCCTATACCAGTCTACTTGGTGGGTTCACCTTTAAAAATCAATCACAATCCTTATTGTCCTTTGAATCTATCAGGATAACCAGTCAAGTTTATGGTGTTTTTCTTTAATTCTCTTCAAGTTCCTGCAAACCTGGAGAACTGGGGTACTGGTTTCTGCTTCATGGGTTTAACACATCAATCATTTTATTGGCAGGCTGCTGTGGGTATTGTGAGAAGAAGAGGAAAGGGGTTCACAGGTCAGCTACTTAGTGTAGAATGTAGGCATGTGAGGGGGTTCCAGGCCCTCCTATCTTCACTTGGTATCTTGTAGTTGACTCAGGTGGTTACTCATCACCTGCTGGAATGACATGGAGAGATGAGCACCCTGTGTGATGAAAATGTTGACTGTTTTTAGTGTTTGCTACTGACAAGGAGCATCACAACGCAATAACAGCAACATTAGCATCCACCATTACTATCTGCAACCTAAGGTGGAGATCACAATAATAACTAACATTTTCTGACAATATAGTGGTTAACTCAAAGTCAGCCAAGACTTTCATATAAGTTGGCTTTATCCTCTTGCTGTCTTTTGGTGAGGCTCTATTTTTATTCCCATTGTACAGATGAAGCAACTGAGACTGACGGTAAAATAGCTAGTCCAAGTCATTCCAAAAAGGTAGCACAGCCAAATTCAAACTCAGCAGGCATAGTGCCCAGTTTGTGACCTAACTACATCATAGTTAGCCAATTGCAAAAAAAAAAAAAAAAAGAAAGTTTTATTTTGTAAAGTATAATTGATTAGATATTTTTACTTATGCTGAAATCTTACTAACAATCTTTGAAACTAGTACTATTCTGTGTTGAGATTTATGTTATCCATAGTTGGAGGAACAAAATAGCATCACAAATATTATGTTTTATGGCTTTTGTTTTCCAGCTTCCATCGTGATTCAAAAATGGTGGTGTCACATGAATCCTTGTTTGGAAGGAGAGGATTGTAAAGTGTTGCCAGATTACTCAGGTTGGTCCTGTAGCAGTGGCAATAAAGTCAAAACTACAAAGGCAAGTATAGACAAGTCACAACTGTAACTTACAACACCAGTATATCATTACCTCTGGGGTTTCTCCCTTCATTTCATCCTGACATTAAGAGGACAATGTTATTTTATGTTGATAAATATGCTTGGGCAGTGCCCCCCTATGACTCTGGCCTTTTGAAAAAGGCCCATTTCTCAGCATCATCCTTAGTGTCATATTTTCTAGAGCAGTGATTTGTTGGGGGAACTCATTATTTTAGATAGGGCCGCTGAGCTCATTTCAGCTCCTTCATGGGCCAATTTAAAATGAGAGCTTCAGAGTTGACAGTCTTGTGTATCAAAACAGCAGGGCAAGAATCGACATCCAAATGATTTACTAAAATAGAAATACCTACTGCCTGGACAAGACTTAATGGTTGAAGACTCTAATTCAAGCCTTATAAGTCAACAGCTTCCTCCCCAAATCATCCTCTTCTCAGTTCTGTCTCTGAAGGACTTTACTGTCTATCTACCCAGTTCTTGAGCTAGAAATTTAACCTCTTCCACTTCTCCTCCTGTCCAGTCTCTTATTTTGTCTCTGGTATTATTACTTCCAAGTGCCCCCATGATTCTGTGTCACCATATTTACAGCTGCCGTTCCATGTGCCATCGTGTCTCATCCAGGGGCCTGAGGTTGCTGCCTCATATCGGCTCTTGATTCCTCCCAGTCCATTCTCCGTAGGAGGACTACAGTCATTTTTGTGAATTGCACATCTTATAAGGTAGTCCACTCCCAAATCTTTCAGTGGCTTCTCTTTGTTCTTTAGTCAGCTAGTCACTGCTTGTCAGGCCCATAATAAATAACCTCAAAGGCTACTGCCCCTCATTCTTTCTGCTCCAACTGTCTCAGCCTTCTAATAGGCCTTACTGTGGTGCCTTTACAGTTGCAAAGGAATGTGCTTTCTTCTGTTCTTTTCTAGTTAACCATTATTTCTTCAGGAATCCTTCACCAGTCCCCTTCATGTCCCCTGTATCTCTGAGCAGGTATTCTGGCTACATTTTACATGGGGCTTTATCCTTACTGGCTTAATACTCACACATTTCTGTCTAGGAGGAGAGCTGTGGAGTCAGGGCCCCTTGCTTGCTGTCTTGCTGATCTTCATACTTGCACAGCCAGCTGAATGTCTCTGCAACTAGTTCTTGAATGAAAATGAACGAAAATAGGTCATTCTGAGTATAATGAGCTTGACACAGTGGAATGGAATGACTGTTTAGTTCTGGTTGCTGTGTCAGCTTTGGCCCCTGAGGAGGTATAATGATGTCTCTTGAATAGTTTCTCATCTTGCTTGCATTTTCCCTTTTACGAGTGTTTTGAATTACTCAAGTTCTCAATCATCTTCAGCCACAGAGGTCAGGAGCAGGTGAGTTCACCAGTGTGTGTACATAAGATATGATAAGATTTTATAAAATATTTAAATGTGATATCATTAGTAAAAGATGAAAACAAATTAAGATTTTATAAATTTTAAAATAAATAATATATTTAAGCTGACATTTGTCATATCCCAAATTCCCAACAGTGTAATGAGTTGATTAGTTCCTTATTATTTAGATAAAATAATTTCAAAATCAAAACACTTTAACATTAATTACAATTAACTAACTTGTCCTTATGAATGATATCATGATAACTAGGTTAAAGAACCTGATATATGCTTTTGTATCCAGGGCAGTAGAAGTTCATGGAGTCATTTGTTGGTGGAGGAGGGAAATTAAGGCTCCTATCGTTATTATCAGCTTCTCTTCTAAGCCATTCTCCATAAACTTCCCATCTGTGTAAACTCAAGTCTGTTCATGAAGCAAATCCTGCCTTAAGACAGTTCCACTATTCTTTCCCAAGGGGCCCCTTCAAGCCTTTCTTCCTGAATCCCTTCCTAAATCGAAATCTTGGAGTGGCCGATGAGCTTAGGGTCTTCTGTCCATCAGTGATAAAATTTTCCTGTCATCATCTTTCCCGTAGACTAAGAAAATAACATTGTGGAAGATTATACTTGTATTGATTCTTACGTTTAAACTTGAAATAACAACATAAGCCCCAGCCAGCTGTGGTCCAGGAAAGAATGTGTTGACGTAGTCTCTTGCTCTGGTAGCTCCCTCTCTATTTATGTACAGTTAGCGAGAGTATTTGCAGGAGAAAACCTGGAGGGGCATCTTGGCTCTGTGTGCTGGGAGTATGGGTTTACCCCAGCTCAATCCTCAATGGTAGTGACATTTCATTTAGCACTTTGCAAAGTCGTAGAGGCAGAGTACAGTTCCCCCAGCCATCATGATATGGAGCTACCTTTTTTCTTTTCCTTTTTTTTTTTAGTGATACAGCACTGGAGAATAATGCCAAAGTCATAAAACTTTGTTTCCTTTATTAATCCAAGTCAGTGTGACTTGAACTGCATAAAACATTTTATGTCTTTTATGGCTCTTATGCACACAGAGTAAATTCATTTGCAGAGCTGTGAAGAGCTTGGTGCCCACAGAAGCTCTTTTTCTTAAAAATCGACACTGGACCTTAGACTGCAGGTGAGACAGTGGTCCTATAAAAGTAGAGCAATTACCTCCCTTGAGGGGGTATTATCTGTATAACAAAATAGTTTCCATTTTCCTTAACTGTTCATGCACAGCAGCACAACACAGAAAGGCTCAAAAATGTGATTGTCTACAGTAAGTCACCTACGTCAGAATTTCATTTTCCACTTAAATGCAAATGTGACAAAGTTAGCAGTCAACTTGAGATATTAATCACCTTAGCTAAAGATCTGAACACAGGAGGGGACAGTTCTCTAACCAGGAAGTTTGGCACTGGGTTTATTCTGCTAGTATAGTTTTCAGTATCCCCAGAGAGGGTGCAGCTGGTACTTTGTGGGAAAATAAAACTGTCATCCTGCCTCAACTTTCCTTAATTTAATTCCGAGTTTTCCTGCATACTTTGTGCTAAATAAGTTTCCTCACAAGTATACAATGTCTTCTCAGCACCAAAGGCAATCATTTGCCCGGGCTTTTGTTGGTTGAAAATAGAAGTAAATCACATCGAATTTCATGACATTTTGGGTTTTTACATATTCTTATTTTTAAAACATCTAACAAGGGTAAGGAGGTATGCTTTCACAGCAGCAATTCTCAAGGAGAGGCAGTTCTGTCCTTAAGGGGACACCTGGCAACATCTGAGGACATATCAAGTTATCACACATTAAGGAGGGGTTACTATGGGCATCTTGTGGGTAGAGGCCAGGGATGCTGCTCAGCATCCTAAACTGTCCCTACAACAAAAAATTATGTAGCCCCAAATGTCTGAGGCTGTAAACCTCTGCTTGATAGAATAGTATCTTTTCTCTTCAGTAGCTATCTGCAAGCGTCCTACCTGATTCTATCACTTCATTTTTTTCCTTTAAGTTTCTATCAAGTATCAAAATGCTTCTCATTTTTCATATTGAAAACACTAGAGCTAGGAGTTGAGATTAACCAATAGGCTTTCTCTTTAAGACCTCCCTCACCCTCAAGATCTAAGATGATCAAATCCTTCTAGTATCTTCACCCCCTCCTCTTCTAATTGATACCTTTCTCTGCGAGTCATCCTCATCCTAACACAATGTTATAATAATGTGATGGTGTCGGTGGCTCTAGAAATAGTGGGAGCCTGCTAAAAACACTATTTTGAATCTCACTGTAAGATATTTTGGGATAGGGCTTGGAAATCCAAACTTTAGAAACCTTGGTCTCAAAGTGATTCTGATGCACAAACAGGATGTAGGAACCACTGGTTTTCCGAGCTCCCCAGTTGTTCTTTGTTCCTGCCTTTAACTGGCCTAAACTCTGCTTTCTCTGCTATCAGAGTAAACGTCCTGCCCACAGACCATCAATGGATCCCCCCTTGGTGACTGATAGAAAATGAAGAATATAAGCACGCATGCCACACACCAAATATGGCATGTACTGCCATACCTCATTGCCTTCGTCTTCATCTTTTCCCACTTCTAAAAGATCTGGCTGAGATGACGTCTTTATCCTGGATTCTTCTCTCCGCCGATCCCTACACAGCCAGAGCCTGACCAGTTCAGGGAACCCTGTCATATGAGAGAGGAGCTAATTTCAACGTGACAGCAATGTTTTATACACCAAAGTAACAATGACCCTTCCACATACAATCAGTAAAACAAAAATCTATCCAAAAGTATCTTACCATCTATCATTCAGTGGAGAATAGCCTCCAGAATGAGCTTCCTCAAATAAGATGCTTTTGAGAATTACATCTTAGATGGAGATTGATACTGAGCTGGCTGTAAACACAACTGGACTTTAGATGCAGGAACGATCCAGAAAGAGCTAATGACCGTAGCCACCATTTCCTGAGCACTGACCACATGACAGGCACTCCCTCATCACAGGTGATGATGGGAGCAGACACTACTGCTAATAACCTTCAGCTTAGCGAGAGTCCTCGCATCTCAGAAAAAGACCAACTCCATAATCTGGATACTGAATCCAAAGACCTTGGAGTTATCCTTTTTCTCTTACATCCTTTGTTACAGGTCCTGATGGCTTCACCTTGGATCATTTCAGCCTGAGTGATTCCTTTAAGTTGACATTGTGGCCCTGCATTCCTTGTCTCACCTTTGCCTCAGTCAGAAAAGGGCCAAAGTCCTTGCATTAGCCTGAAGACCTCTTGTATTTACCTCTTGCTGCAAAGTTCCTCCCCCACATTGTCAGGACTCCCTCCTTTTGATCAACTATCTCTGCAAACATCTTCTCTGATCACCTTCTGTGGAATAGTAGTCTTCCCCCCGACCCAGGAATTTTTTCCATTGTATCACTTTACTTTTCTCCATAGCTCATATCACCTTTGGACATACTGTTTATTTACCTGTTTGTCCAGCTCTTTCCTCTAGAATAGGAATCAGCAAGCTTTGACTTACAAGCCAAATCCAGCCCTTAGCTCACAAGCTGTTAAAAGAACAAAGAATGAATTTTACATTTGTAAATGGGTGAAAAAAAGCAAAAGTAATATATTTTCGAACACATAAAAATTACATGAAATCCAAATTTCAATGTCTATAAATAAAGTATTATTGAGATAAAGGAATGCCCCTTAATTTATGTATTGTCTATGGCTGCTTTTGTGGTGTAAGAGCAGAGCTGAAAAATTATGATAGTGACTGTATGGCCTGCAAGACTGAAATTGTTTTATTATTTGGTGTTTTACAGAAGGAGTATGCTAACTCCTATACTAGCTGAGTTTCATGAGGACAGGGTTTTTATCTAATTTACTTTAAAAGTGTTTTAATTATGTTGACATGTTAAAGTCTTATGCTTTTATTATTTTTTTCTAGCTGTATTGATCATCTAACTTGTAAAATTACTCACATGATGAAATCAGACTACTGAAAGTGCAAGGCTGTTTTCTTAGATCCTAAGTAATGATCAGGTGGGATGCTTAAAAATGGAAGAAACAGCAAACTTCTTAATGGATGAATGTTTCCAATAAATACAGTAGTTTTATAAAACAACCTATTTTTAAACATGAAAGTCAACTACCCTTAACAAAAGTAACAAAGGCAACCTTCTGATCTTGACGTACACTGACTTAAATCAGCATTCATTTGAAAAAACTTTAGCACCATTAACAAAGCATGGTTAGCACGCATGAGTTAACTTGATGGGCAATGAATGTACCTGATCTGATGATGGGATTGTTATAACCCTATAAGATACAGAGCTAGGATGCATAACAAATACCATGTTGCAAAAAGCACTGGATGTATTTTTCTTTACAACCTAGAAACAAGAAATGTAAAGAGGAACTTGAGTTGAACAGCTCATTTGGTGAGGCTGGTTATGGGTAAAGGTACCAACTGCTAAACTCTGTCTGTTAAAACACAGATGGGGACTTATGGGTTGGTAACAGGAAGGATTATTTTTGGTGGGTATGGCGTGTTGAATGCTCATTTTTCAAATTCGTTTTAGGTAACACGGTAGCAAAGGTGTTCTTCAACCCTGGAGAGGAGCAACAGGATGCAGAGCTCTCTTGTCTGGACTGCTGTCCTGGCCTCTTGGTGGGAAATTGTCTTGGATTTCAGCAGCATCCTATTTGGATATCTGGGCTGTGAAGAGTGGCATTCACTTAACTATCCCAGCCTTGTCTACTTCATGATTTAATTACAGGGAATTATAACCATGGGCCACCACACAACTGATACCCTATCTGGATAACTCAAAAACATACCTCCGAGGAACCCTGGAAGAACAAATGAGATACTTCATGATGGATCACCATGGCATGAATATGGGGTCTTCAGTTTCTTTCTGCCTTTACAAAGGAGCAAGGACATGTTTCAGAGGATCATCATTCTCTTCCTCTCTTGAACTTTTTCTTCAGCCCTTGTGTTAAAGTCCTTTGAAAGGGGGTCCAAATAGCAAAACATTTTTGCAGATGTAGATCAATGAACTCTGATAAACTGGTGGTGGAAATTTATTTTATAAACCTGGAGGAATAGAAAGACTTATTAGTGTTACTGTGTGTGCATTTCTATTATTGCTTTTGATGATGTTAAATACTTGCATTTATAAGTTCCATTGGCAGGTTACCAGAAATAAAACAGGAGCATTTTGACTTCTGTGCACCATTTTACCAAGTGCTGAGGAAGCATGTTAACGCCAATATTTTATAACTGAATCTCTATCATTACATACCCACAATTGAAGTAAAACCTGTGGGATTTTCATGGCTTTAGTGTAGTCAGAGAAGTAAATCATTAAAAATATACAAGTCTCTCCTTAGATCAAGGGTGATTTCTTAGATTCAGTTTATGTCAATTATATTAAAATATTTTGTTAACTCCACGAAAAAATCTTCACATGGAGAATTTTTAGACTGTAACTGATTTATTCTGAGCTGCTTCTTGACTTGTTAGTCATCTTATTTCTTTAAATGTAAGTAAAATCTGAGTCTTTTTCTTGGTTTAATAATTTTGCAGCAGCCATGTCTCCACATAGTCTCAGATGCTGTCATGCAGAAACATATTAGAGATGAAAAGTTACTGACCCAGATTTTAAATGGATAACATCAATAAAACACATATTACCATAATAATATGTGATACATTTTATATATTAAAAAATGCCCAAAACAGATTTACTACACTGTTAATTATCCCTGTCTTTGCCCACTTCTAGGGGAAAATAATACTACCATGTTGTTTGTAGCATTAACAATTATGTCTATTTGATTTTATTCAATCTTATTCTTGCAGAAGGAATGCAAAGAGATGCTAGTCATTTGTTTGCTAAATTTTGTTTGACTCTGACTGACTAGATGCTTACCAGAATTGTTACTCTCATGTTACTAAGTAAAAAAATCCATTCTACTGATGGGGTATGGCATATATGTTTTTGTGATTAGATCACACCTAAAGACTTGCTTGATATTAACATCTTAGGCTTGCAGATTTCTATTGTAAATGTGAGAAAAAACTTCACGTAGAGTTTAATGTTGGGGATGATGTTTATGTCAAACTCAGCATTTATATATAGAGTACTACTTTGTTTCTTCTCCCAAACCTGTGTAGCAGCAAGGAGAATTTAAAATATAGGGGGATTTAATTAAGTTGAGGCACATTCATGGTGTTTTATGTGCATTCTGCTGCCTTTAGTGTAAGACCTTCCATTATAGGAAAGTGAGTTAAAAAAATAAGATTTTATGGTACATGAAAAAAATGTCTTCGTTTTTTCAACCACACATCTCATCTTGTACCGCAAATAAGATCACATAAAAATGACACTGCTTCACCTTGAGGTTCGTTTCTAGGGTATAAACTACTTCCAGGGAATAAATCGTCCATTTGGGAAAATGGCAGGTATCAAAGCTGCCATTTCATCCATTATTGCTTCAAAGTGTACTTTTCACCTAGTTTGCAAGTTAGCCCTGAAATGGAGCTTTCTCTGAGAAGCATTTTAATGTTATTATTCCTATTCTTGTCCTGTAGGGAAGTAGATAGGAGACTCCTATATTTTTACAGAGCGTAACACAAGACAAAGGAAGATGCCAGTCATATCAGCCTCAGCCCTCTGATTGTGGCACCTGGGTCTCAATACCCAAGAGACCTTCATTTTTTATATCTTGGCGTTTTCAGATGCTCAGCTAGGGTTGTGGACTCAGCCAGGATCTCTCCAAAGGAACCAGAAACCTCCTTGATTTTAGAGCACCCCCTCAGGTTCACATTTGCCATATACATCCTTCTAGCATCTGCCCTTGGAAAATGGAACTCTGTTCACAAGTTAAATTCAGTAGCACTCAATGAACCTTCCCAAAACACCTCAGAGTTTTTTGGGGGAAGATCCATTTTTCCTACTCAACCTGGGAGGTCTTTATGAATATTCTCATATTGTAGAGAAGAAGATAGCCCCAATAAAATTAAATTTAAAATTAAACTCATACAACTCATACAGCTAGTGACTCCTGAGAATTATGCAATGGAGTCATGAAAAGAGACAGGAAGTTGTAAATATGCCTGAGTTTTATTTTTGTTTTTTAAATCTTTTTAGGGCTGCACATGTGGCATATGGAGATTCCCAGGCTAGGGGTTGAACTGGACCTACAGCTGCTGGCCTACACCACAGCCATAGCAATGCAGCATCTGTGACCTACACCACAGCTTATGGAAATGCCAGATCCTTAACCCACTGAGCAAGGCCAGGGATTGAACCTGTGTCCTCCTGGATGCTAGTCAGATTTGTTTCTGCTGAGCCATGATGGGAACTCCTTCGAGTTCTTTTAAAATAACATCTACTGGGGGAGCTCAGCAAGATGGTGGAGGAGTAAGAGGTCACACACACCCTCTCCCACAAATACATCCAAAAATACATCTAAATATAAAACAACTTGGACAAATCATCATATGAATGCTGATTAAACCTCCAAAAAATGCAAGAAACTCTTGAAATAACTGGGTAGAACAACAGAAAAAAAGAGAGGAAAGGAATCAGGACAGCACCCAGCACCCCAGGGAGGGAGCTGTGGAAAGAAAGAAAAAGGAACCCACACCCTGGGAAGACACCTAACCAATGATCAACGGAGCTAGAGGGACATCAAAGCCTGAGAAAAACACAGCAGCTGGATTGAGATTGGAAAAATCAGAGTTAGAGACTCACACAGATGACCTGAATACTGGCACAGACACCACAGCCTGAGGCGCCAGGCAGTGCCTGGGAGCTGAGACATAGGCTCCTAAGGTTAGTCCCTGGGAGAGGGCTGACGTCGGTGGCAGTTGTGGAGATAAGCTAGGGAACAGTGCGCCAGAGGAAGGGCAACACTGTGTGGACTGTGGAGTGTAAAACCAGGGCAGAGGGACCTAGAGAAGTCTGGTCCCACAGGAGAGGCAAGCCTCCATTGTCAGGGAGGAGGAGAGGAGGAGCTGACTGCCATAGGTAGCACCTTGAACTAGCGCAGAGGGTGGGGCAGCAGAGCCCATGCCACAGAGACAGCAGTGGCAGTGGGGCAGAGCCAGTGGAGGCAGCAGTGGTGGTGGCGGAGCCTGTGCCTTGAGGCTTGTGGGTAGAGCACTGTGCCAGGTTGTGGTCCCAGGTGCCTGCACCATCCAGCATCGGCGGGGGGCCCGGGTCCCACTGTTAGTCCACAGACCTAGGAGCTTGCACCAGCCCACAGAGTTGGTATCTCTGGTGGGCAGAGCACTATGTGACCCCACGGAGCTAGCATTGGCAGAGGGGCAGAGCCAGCACCAGCCTCTGGAACCAGGAAACCATGCCAACCCACGAGCAAGCTTCAGCAGTGGGGGGGGGGCGAGCCAATGCCAGCCTGCTGAACCAGCCTCTGACAGGCACCCCCTGTGGTTCCAATCACCTCAAAGAGGACTTTGCAATCAAACACTAGCTTTCATGGCTCTCACTCCCCAGGGAAATCATACTTCCTGCTGCTGCTACTGCCAAATGCTCTGGACACCTGGTAGATCCGCCTAGATCACATGACCCCTTCTCAGGGCCGGGCAACTAGAAGTAGACAGCGCCACCTATCTGCAATTGAGAGTACAGAGACTAGGCACCAAATGTTGACATTAGCCATTTCTACATTCTCCCAGAGAACACTCAGAGTACCACTGAGACAACAGCATGCTCACTCCAAAGAAAAAGACACTAAATATTCAAACTCCTACACCAAAAAAAATAGTAACCCCACCAAAATATACAAAGGGGTGCTCCTCCCTAGAAGTAACCTTCCAAGACTACAGTGTGGCTTCCCCAAACTCACAGAAAAAGAAAACCACAAGCAAGATGAGGAAGCTCAAAAACTATTCCCAGTTAAAAGAACAGGATAAGTCATTTAAAGCAGCCAACAATGAAACAGACCTCTGAAGTCTGACAGAAATGGGGTTCAGAAGGGAGGTAATGAAAATACTTGAATTAAGGCTTAATATCCAGGAATTACGAGAGGATGCAAACAGCAATGAAGAGTCCCTTTAAAAGGAGCTAGTAAACATAAGGAGGAGCCAAGAAAAGCTAGAAAACTCATTTGCAGAGATACAAACTGAGCTAAAGGCAATAAAGAGCAGTTTGAATAATGCAGAGGAACAAATTAGTGACATGGAAGATAGAATAATGGAAATCACTCAATCAGGACAACAGACAGAAAATCAAATAAAAAAACATGAAAGCAAAATAAGACATCTATGGGATAATATAAAGCAGCACAACTTATGCATAATAGGAATTCCAGAAGGAGTAGAAAAAGAAAAGGGCATTGAAAAAATATTTGAAGAAATTAATGTCTGAAAACGTTCCAAATTTGAAGATACAGGAAGCACAGAGGGCCCCAAGCAAGCTGAACCCAAACAGACCCACACCAAGGCATATTATATTAAAAATGGCAAGAATTAAAGATAAAGAAAGCATCCTAAAAGCAGCAAGAAAAAAGCAAAGCATTAATTATAAGGGATCCCCCATAAGACTGTCAGCTGATTTCTCTACAGAAACATCACAGGCTAGAAGGGAATGGCAAGATATATTTAAACTGCTGAAAGGAAATGGTCTGCAACCTAGAATACTCTACCCAGCAAGAATATCATTTAAAATAGAAGGGGACATAAAGAATTTCTCCAACAAACAAAAGCTAAAAGAGTACAGCAATACTAAACCCTTCATAAAAGAAATGCTCAAAAGGTTCCTATAAAAGAAAAAGAAAGAAAGAAAAAAGAAAAGTAAAAAGTAAGAATCAGAATGCAGGAAACCACAATTAGAAAGCAATCATTCAAATAAGCCCACATACAGATCTAAACATGAATATGCTAAAATAAATAAATAAATTAGTTAAAATAAATTACAAAAAAAGAGACTACAACCTCATACATTGTTGGGAGGTAAAGTAGGTAAATGTAGACTATTTCTTTTTTTTCTGTTTTTTTAACTTAAAAAATTTTTTTTCTTTAGTCTTTTTTTTTCTTTTCTTAATGTTATGTTTAAGCCTATATGATTATCAGGCCACAGCAAGCAGATATAAGAAGGTGTTAACATACTTAAAAAACAGGGCAACCACAAACCAGAACAGGACATCTAATGCACAAATAATGACAATAAAAGAACTTAAGTATAAAAAAATTGGAACCCATCCATCGAAATAAAGAAGAGAAACATAGAATCAACTGGAAACAAGATCTAAAATGGCAATAAATACGTATCTATCAATAATCACCTTAAATGTCAATGGTCTGAATGCTCCAATCAAAAGACACAGAGTGGCAGAATGGATAAATAAGCAAAAACTGAGCATCTGCTGCCTACAAGAGACTCACCTTAGAGCAAAGGACACAGACAGATTGAAAGTGAGGGGATGGAGAAAGACATTTCATGCCAATGGACAAGAAAGGAAAGCAGGAGTGGCAATACTCATATCACACAAAATAGACTTTAAGGTGAAAGCCATAAAGGAAGACAAAGAAGGACATTACTTAATGGTTAAAGGATCCATTCAAGAAAAGGATATTACAATTGTCAATATATATGCCCCCCACATAGGAGCACCCAAGTACCTAAAACAAGTCCTATCATACATAAAAAGAGAAATAGATGGCAATACAATAATAGTAGGAGACTGTAACACTCCACTCACATCAATGGACAGATCCTCTAGGCAGAAAATCAGTAAGGCAACAGAGATCCTAAATGACACAATAGAAAAGTTAGACCTAATTGACATTTTTAGGACATCACATACAAGAAAATCAGAATATACATTCTTCTCAAGTGCACAGAGAACATTCTCAAGGACAGATCACATACTGGGGCACAGAACTAACCTCAACATATTTAAGAGTATAAAGATTATTTCAAGTATCTTCTCTGACCACAAAGGCATGAAACTAGAAATCAACCACAGGAAAGGAAATGAGAGAACAGGAAAGGAAATGAGAGAAAACATACTATATGGAGAGTAAACAACATGCTTCTAAAAAGCGAATGGGTCAATGAGGATATCAAGAAAGAAAAAAAAAATACCTTGAAACAAATGAGAATGAAGACACACAAGCCCAAATCTATGGGATGCCACAAAAGCAGTGCTTAGAAGGAAGTTCATAGTATTACAGGCCTTCCTCAAAAAAGAAGAAAAATCTCAAATCAACAAACTAACCCATCACCTAATTGAATTAGAAAAAGAACAAAAACACCCTAAAGTCAGCAGAAGGTAGGAAATCATTAAGATCAGAGAGGAAATCAATAAAATAGAAATTCAAAAAACAATAGAAAAAAATCAATAAATCTAAGAGCTGGTTCTTTGAAAAGGTAAACAAGATTGACAAACCTCTGGCTAGACTCACCAAAAAGAGGAGAGAAAAAGCCCAAAGAAACAAAATAAGAAATGAAAAAGGAGAAATTACAATGGATATTACAGAAATACAAAAAAACCATGAGAGAATACTATGAACATTTGTATGCCAACAAATTTGATAATCCAGAAGAAATGGACAACTTTTTAGAGACCTACACCCTCCCAAAACTGAATCAAGAAATAACTGAACAGACCAATCACTAGAAATGAAATTGAGTATGTCATCAAAACACTCCCTGCAAATAAAAGTTCAGGACCAGAGGGCTTCACAGGTGAATTCTACCAAACACACAAAGAGGAACTTATACCCATCCTCCTTAAGCTTTTCCAAACAGATGAAGAAGAAGGAACACTCCCAAAAACATGCTATGATGCCAACATCACCTTAATTCCAAAACCAGACAAAGACACCACAAAAATAGAGAACTATAGGCCAAGATCTTTGATGAATATAGATGCAAAAATTCTCAACAATATTTTAGACAACTGAATCCAACAGCATATCAAAAAGATCATACATCATGACCAGGTGAGATTCATCCCAGGTGCACAAGGATGGTTCAACGTACACAGATCAATCAATGTCACACACCACATTAACAAAAGAAAAGTAAAAAAACACATGATTATTTCAATAGATGCAGAAAAAGCATTTGACAAAGTCCAGCATCCATTCATGATCAAAACTCTTACCAAAGTGGGAATACAGGGAACATTCCTTAACGTAATAAAGGCCATATATGAAAAACCCATGGCAAGCATAATACTCAATGGAGAAAAGCTGAAAGCCTTCCCCTAAAATCTGGAACAAGACAAGGATGCCCACTCTCGGCACTATTATTCCACATAGTATTATAAGTCCTAGCTACAGCAATCAGACAAACAGAAGAAATAAAAGGCATCCAAATAGGAAGAGAAGAGGTAAAATTGTCACTGTATGCAGGTGACATGATACTATATATAGAAAACCGCAAAGACTCAACCCCAAAATTAATTGAACTCATCAACAAATTCAGCAAAGTAGCAGGATATAAGGTTAATCTTCAGAAATCAATCGCATTTCTATATACTAATGATGAAATATTAGAAAAAGAATTCCAAAATATTTTACCTTTTAAAATAGCACCCCCAAAAATCAAATACCTGGGAATAAACCTGACCAAGGAGGTGAAAGACTTATATGCTGAGAACTATAAAACACTAGTCAAGGAGATCAAAGAAGATACAAAGAAATGGAAAGATATTCCACGCTCATGGGCTGGAAAAATTACTATTGTAAAAATGGCGATACTACCCAAAGCAATCTACAGATTCAATGCAATCCCTATGAAATTACCCATGACTTTCTTCACAGAACTAGAACAGACAATCCAAAAATTTATATGGAACTACAAAAGACCCAGAATTGCCAAAGCAATCCTGAGGGAACAAAAACCAAGCAGGTGGCCTAACTCCCAGACTTAAGGCAATATTACAGGGCCACAGGAATCAAGACAGTGTGTTATTGGTACCAAAGCTGACCTACAGACCAATGGAACAGAATAGAGACCCCAGAAATAAACCCAGATGCCTACGGTCAATTGATCTTTGACAATGGAGGCAAGAACTTAAAATGGGAAAAAGACAGTCTTTTCAGTAAACATTGCTGAGAAACTTGGACAGCTGCATGCGAATCAATGAAACTAAAACACACTCTCACACCATGCACAAAAATAAACTCTAAATGGCTGAAAGACTTCAATATAAGACAAGACACTATTAAACTCCTGGAAGAAAACATTGGCAAGACACTCTCGGACATCAACCTTGCTAATGTTTTCTCAGGTCAGTCTCCCAAAGCAACAGAAATCAGAGCAAAGATAAACCAATGGGACCTAATCAAGCTGACAAGCTTTTGCACAGCAAAGGAAACCAAAAAGAAAACAAAAGACAACTTACAGAATGGGAGAAAATTGTTTCAAATGATGCAACTGACGAGGGCTTAATCTCTAAAATATAAAAACAACTGGTGCAGCTCAACTGCAAAAAAGCCAACAACCCCATTGAAAAATGCACAATGGACCTGAATAGGCATTTCTCCAAAGAAGAGATGCAGATGGCCAACAAGCACATGAAAAAAATGCTCAACATCATTGATGATTAGAGAAATGCAAATCAAAACTACCATGAGATACCACCTCACACCAGTCAGAATGGCCATCATTAACAAGTCCACAAACAATGGTTGCTGGAGGGGGTGTGGAGAAAAGGGAACCCTCCTGCACTGTTGGTGGGAATGTAAGCTGGTGCAATCACTATGGAAGACAGTGTGGAGGAACCTTAGAAAACTATACGTGGAACTACCATATGACCCAGCAATCCCACTCTTGGGCATATATCCAGACAAAAATTTCCTGGAGAAAGACACTTGCACACGCATGTTCACTGCAGCACTATTCCCAATAGCCAAGACATGGAAACAACCCAAATGTCCATCGACAGATGACTGGATTAGGAAGATGTGGTATATATACACGATGGAATACTATTCAGCCATAAAAAAGAATAAAATAATGTCATTTGCAACAACATGGATGGAATTAGAGATCCTCATACTGAGTGAAGCAAGTCAGAAGGACAAAGATGCCATATGAAATGTCTTATAACTGGAGTCTAAAACACTGCACAAATGAACCTCTCAACAGAAAAGAAAATCACAAACATGGGGAACAGACTTGTGGTTGCCAAGGGGGTGGGGGGGAGGGAATGGGGTTAACTAGTGCTTCCATGATGGAAAAGCAAGAAGATCCAGCTGTATAGTACAGGGAACTATGTATAATCACATGTGGCAAATCCATATATGTACATGTAACCAGCTCACCATGTGGTGCAGTTGGAAAATTGGATAGAAATCTGTAAACCAGCTATAATGCAATAATTAAAAAAATCAAAAAATAAAAAATAAAGATGTTTCTCAAGAAAAAAATAAAATGAAATAACATATTCCAGGTGTCATACAGATGGTATAGGTTTAGAATCTGGATAGTATCTGACCCTGCTTTATCAGGGTCAGATGTGTTTGTGTCCTTCACTCTTTGTCACTCTCTTACAATGTGCCAATACACTGATGAAAAATGTCATACTCCTAGCATTACAAAAATTGGGTAAAAAATTCACTAGTTCATTTCAAGAAATTTTTTTATTTAATAAAATACTGTTGGACTGGGATAATAAAAAATGAACTACTCAATAACTAGAAATAATCAACCATAAGTTTCCATATGCCACTGTGCCCACTGGCAGAACACCAACCCTTCTCCACCTATTTTTTAGAGGCTGTATGAGATAAATTTAGGATGTATGGATTTCAAAGACTTCATGAAGAAAAGGCAGCAACACTGAGCCCATAATCTTCCACATCAAGGCTATTGGATGCAGTGGAGACAGTAGCCCCTTCAACTGGCATGCACCCCCCCTCCACTGCCTGGTCCAACATTGTGACTACTTGGCCAACTCCTCTTTCTTCAAGTTTTGCTCATACTATGGAATTTTGAAAAGAATTTATTGGTGCACAAGGTTGAGAAGTAACTCCTGCAAATGTCAATGGAAACAATCACATCAAAATACCTATTTATAGATAATTTTTCCAAGACTGGAAATGCTTCTGCAGAAAATTCTTAGTGAGGAGAGGTGGCGAGATGGTGGAGGAGTAAGAGGTCGCGCTCAGCCTCTCCCAAAAACACATCAAAAAAACACATCTACATTAAACGACTTGCACAGAACATCAACTGAATGCTGGCAGAACTTAAACCTCCAAAAAGGGCAAGAAACTCTTGACGTAACTGGGTAGAACAATAGGAAAAAAATAAAGAGAGAGAAAAGGAATTAGGATGGTACTAGCACTTCAGGGAGAGAGCTGTGAAGGAGAAAAGGAACCCACACCCTGGGAAGCCACCTAACTGATGGAAAGATCGGCCAACCCGGAGGGACCTCAAAGCCGCCACAGAGAAAAGTGCAGTAGTTGGACTGAGAATGACAAAGCTGAGCGAGAGCCTCACAGATCACCTGAACACTGACACAGACACCACAGTCTGAGATGCTCAGGTGGGGGCTGGGATTTGAGACTTAGGGTCTGGAGGTCAGTCCATGGGAGAAGGCTGAGGTTGGTGGTGTGGACACAGCCTTAGGGGCTAAGGAGCAGTGTCCAATGAACAGGTGAGTGATACTCTATGGGCTGGGGAGTGGAACACCAGGACAGAGGGAACCTGGGAGAAGGTCTGGGCCAACAGGAGAGGCAATGTTCCATTCTTGGGGAGGAAGAGAGGAGGAGGGGATGACCACCATTGGAAACTCCTTGTACCAGAGCATGTACAGAGGGCGGGGTGGCTAAAGCGCAAATTGCCAGCAGCCAGAGGCAGTTTCACAGACGGTGGGGCAGCTGAAGTGCAAGAGGCTGCTTGCTAGACCCCGGCTTCAGGGCATCTCCTACACAGCCATCCATAAGACTCTTGCTTGTATATGAGAGGTTCAGCACTTCTTGTGAAGGCTACCGGTGGCCAGGCACCTCTCGCATGGGCTAAGAGCATCAGGGGGCTAAGTGTGAAACAGAGCCTACCAAGCACCAGACACTGTTGCTCTCACTCCCCTGGGAACACACTCGCCCTGCAGTTACCACTGACAAATGCTCAGGGCAGCACCAGACACTTGTTTGCTGTCCCCTCCCAAGTCCATACAACTAGGAGCAGCTGGTGCAGCACCACCTCATGATCTAAGTGGGGCAGGGTGCTTCCTGTTGGCCTGTAGGGGGCAGAAGCAAACCACCACAGTTACCCCTGATGGCAGAGGTGGGTGTGGCCTACCGCCACAGGTGGTAACTGAACAAAAATCACTTGCAGCCCAACCATCTCAGAGGGCACCACAGAGAAGGACATTAAAACGGAACACCACCTGCCATTGCTCTAGATCTCCCGGGAGTACACCTGCCCTGCAGCTGCCACTGCCAAATATTCTGGGCAGTGCCCAGATGTTTGTTCCTTCCCAGGAAACTGTAACTAAGAGCACTTTGTGCAGCACATCCTGTAGGGGCTAAGCAGGAAGAGGTGCTTCCTGCATGATCTACAGGAGGAAGGGGCAAACCACCACCATTATCTCTGGCTCCAGAGGTGGGAATGGCATGCCACCACTAGCAGCACATCAGTAGGCAACACTTGCAACCCCAGTCACCTCAAGGGCACCACAGAGGAGGGCATTGGGATTGAACACCACTTGTGGGTGCTTTTGCACTCCTGGAAGCACCCCAGTCCTGCTGCTGCCACTGCTAACTGCTCTGGGCAGCACCCATATGCCTGATCTCGACTTCCTAGAACCCTGCAGCTAAGAACAATCTGTATAGAACTTCCTGTGTGGGCAAGTGAGACGGGTTGCTTCATGCATGGTCTACAGTTGGTGGGGGTAAAGCACCATTGTTACCACTGGCTCTAAAGACGATCATGATCCACTACCACTAGGAGTCCTTAGACAAGCACCACTTGTGGTTCCAATCACCTCAGAGGAGAGCATTGCAATCGAACATGAGCCACTGTGGCTCTCAGTCCCCTGGGAACTCACACATCCTGCTGCTGCTACTGCCAAATTCTCTGGACACCTGGTAGGTCTGCCTAGAGTGCATTACCACTTGCCAGGGCCATGAAACTGGGAGTAGCCAGTGCCACCTTCCTGTAGGTCCTTGCTGCTGTTGAGATCCCAAAGACCAGGCACCAACTGCCGGCCCCACCCACTGCTTCCTTCTTCCTGAAAACACATGGAGCACCAGGGAGATAACAGCCTGCTGACACTGCAGAAAGAGAGACCAAATATTCAAACTCCCACAACAAAAATAAACAACAACCCCACCAAAAAATACAAAGGAGTGCTGTTGCCTACAACTAGCCTCACAAGACTACAGTGTGGCTTCCCAAAACTCACAGAAAAAGAAAACCACAGGCAAGATGAAGAAGCTCAGAAAACATTCCCAGATAAAAGAACAGGACAAGTCATTTAAAGCAGCCAACAGTGAAACAGACCTCTGCAGTCTGACAGAAATGGAGTTCAGTAGGGAGGTGGTGAAAATACTTGAGGAATTAAGACTGAATATCAAGGAATTAAGAGAGGACATGAACAGCAATGCTGATTCCCTTAGAAACGAGCTAGAAAATATAAGGAGGAACCAAGAAAAGCCAGAAAACTCATTTGCAGAGATGCAAACTGAGCTAAAGGCAATAAAGAGCAGACTGAATAATGCAGAGGAAAGAATAAGTGACGTGGAAGATAGAATAATGGAAATCACCCAATCAGGACAGCAGACAGAAAATCAAATGAAAAAGCATGAAAGCAATATAAGAGATCTATGGGATAATATAAAGCAGCCCAATCTATGCATTAATAGGAATTCCAGAAGGAGAAGAAAAAAAAAGGGGGACTGAAAATATACTTGAAGAAATTATGTCTGAAAACTTTCTAAATCTGAAGGAATCTGACATCAAGATACAAGAAGCACAGAGGGCCCCAAAGAAGTTGAACCCAAACAGACCCACACCAAGGCATATTATATTAAAAATGGCAAGAATTAAAGAGAGGATCCTAAAGGGAGCAAGAGAAAAGCAAAGTGTTAATTATAAGGGATCCCCCATGAGGCTGTCAGCTGATTTCTCTACAGAAATGCTACAGACCAGAAGGGAGTGTCAAGATACATTTAAAGTGCTGAAAGGAAAAAAATTTGCAACCTATAATACTCTACCCAGCAAGAATATAATTTAAAATAGAAGGGGAAAAAAAGAATTTCTCCAACAAACAAAAGCTAAAAAAGTACAGCAATACAAAACCCTTTCTAAAAGAAATACTGTAAGGGCTCCTATTAAAAAAAGTACAAAGTATGAAATAGAATGGAGGAAACCACAAATGGAAAGCAACCATTCAAATAAGCCATCATACAGTTCTCAACACTAAGATGTTAAAAAATTTTTAAAAAATTAAAAGACAACAAAATCATACATTTTAATGATGTGTTTGAGAGAATATGGCTATCAGTCTGAAGCAAGTAGATATAAGAATGTGTTAACATACCTAAAAAACAGGACAAAAGAAATCAAAATGGAACATCACATCCACCAATACTGAGAGGAAAAGCACTCAAGCATAAAATAAATGCAAACCATCCAACCAAAAAAATAAAATAAGAAAAGAGAAACATGGAATCAATTGGAAAACAAGGTCTAAAATGGCAATAAATACATATCTATCAATAATCACCTTAAAAGTCAATGGACTGAATGCGCCAATCAAAAGACACACAGTGGTAGGCTGGATAAAAAAGATAAAACCTACAATCTGCTGCCTACAAGAGACTCACCTTTGGGCAAAGGACACAGATAGATTGAAAGTGAGGGGATGGGAAAATATATTTCATGCCAATGGACAAGAAAGGAAAGCAGGAGTGGCAATACTCATATCACACAAAACATACTTTAAGAAAGACAAAGAAGGATGCTATTTAATGGTTAAAGGATCCATTCAAGAAAAGGATATTGCAATCATCAATATATATGTCCCTAAAATAGAAGCACCGAAGTACCTACAACAAGTACTATCAGACATAAAAGGAGAAATAAATGGGAATAGAATAATAGTAGGAGACTTTAACACTCCATTCACATCAATGGACAGATCCTCTAGGAAGAAAATCAGTAAGGCAACAGAGATCCTAAGTGACACAATAGAAAAGTTAGACCTAATTGACATTTTCAGGACATTACATCCAAAAGAATCAGAATATACATTCTTCTCAAGTGCACATGGAACATTCTCAAGGATAGATCACATACTGTGTCATAAAGCTAACCTCAACAAATTTAAGAGTATAGAAATTATTTCAAGTATCTTCTTTGACCACAATGGCATGAAAGTAGAGATCAACCACAGGAAAGGAGATGAGAAAAAAAACACGCTACATGGAGACTAAACAACATGCTATTAAAAAACAAATGGATCAATGAGGAAATCAAGAAGAAAATTAAGAAATACCTTGAGACAAATGACAATGAAGACACAACCACTCCACATCTATGGGATGCCTCAAGAGCAGTGCTCAGAGGGAAGTTCATAGCAATACAGGCCTTCCTCAAAAAAGAAGAAAAATCTCAAATCAATGACTTAACCCATCACCTAAGTGAATTAGAAAAAGAAGAACAAAAAAACCCTGAAGTCAGCAGAAGGAAGGGAATCATAAAGATCAGAGACGAAATCAATAAAATAGAGATTCAAAAAACAATAGAAAAAAATCAATAAAACCAAGAGCTGGTTCTTTGAAAAGGTAAACAAATTTGACAAACCTCTGGCTAGACTCACCCAGAAGAGGAGAGAAAAAACCCAAATAAACAAAATGAGAAGTGAAAAAGGAGAGGTCACCATGGAGATTACAGAAATACAAAAAACCAAGAGAAAATACTATGAAAAATTGTACACCAACAAATTTGACAACCTAGAAGAAATGGTCAACTTTCTAGAGACTTACACCCTGCCAAAACTGAATCAAGAAGAAATAGATCAAATGAACAGACCGATCACTAGAAATGAAATTGAGTATGACATCAAAACACTCCCTACAAATAAAAGTCCAGGACCAGATGGCTTCACAGGTGAATTCTACCAAACATACAAAGAGGAACTCATACCCATGCTCCTTAAACTTTTCCAAAAGTTCGAAGAAGGAACACTCCCAAAGACATTCTATGATGCCAACATCACCTTAATTCCAAAACCAGGCAAAGATACCACAAAAAAAGAAAACTATGGGCCAATATCTTTGGTGAATATAGATGCAAAAATTCTCAAAAAATTTTAGCCAACCAAATCTTACAAGATATCACAAAGATCATACACCATTACCAGGTGGGATTCATCCCAGTTGCACAAGGATGGTTCAACATACACATGTCAATCAATGTCATATACCACATTAACAAAAGTAAAATAGCACATGATCATCTCAATAGATGCACAAAAATTTATATGGAATGACAAAAGACTAAGAATGGCCAAGGAAATTCTGAGGAACAAAAACCAAGGAGGAGGCATAACTCTCCCAGACTTCAGGAAATATTACAGGGCCACAGTAATCAGTGGTACTGGTACTAAAACATACACCAATGGAACAGAATAGAGAACCTGGATATAAACCCAGACACCTACACTCAATTAATCTTTGACAAAGGAGGCAAGAACATAACATGGGAAAAAGACAATCTTTTCAGTAAGTACTGCTGGGAAACCTGGACAGCTGCATGCAAATCAATGAAACTAGAACACACTATCACCATGCACAAAAATAAACTCAAAAGGGCTTAAAGACTTAAGTATAAGACAGGACATCACTAAACTCCTTTAAGAGAACATAGGCAAAACATTCTCTGACATCAACCTTACAAATGTTTTCTCAGCTCAGTCTCCCAAAGCAACAGAAATAAAAGCAAAGATAAACCAATGGGTTGTAATCAAGCTGACAAAATTTTTCACAGCAAAGGAAACCAAAAAGAAAACTAAAAGACAACTTACAGAATGGGAGAAATTGTTTCAAATGATGCAACTGACAAGGGCTTAATCTCTGGAATATACAAATAACTTATACAACTCAACAGCAAAAAAGCCAACAACCCAATGGAAAAATGGGCCAAAGTCCTGAATAGACATTTCTCCAAAGAAGATATGCAGATTGCCAATGAGAACATGAAAAAGTGTTCATTATCACTGATGATTAGAGAAATGCAAATCAAAACTACCACAAGATACCACCTCACACCAGTCAGAATGGCCATTAATAAGTCCATGAACAACAAATGCTGGAGGGGGTGTGGAGAAAATGGAACCCTCCTGCACTGTTGGTAGGAATGTAAGCTGGTACAACCACTATGGAAAATGGTGTGGAGGTACCTTAGAAAACTATACATAGAACAGCAATATGACCCAGCAATCCCACTCTTGGGCATATATCAGACAAAACTTTCCTTGAAAAACACACTTGCACATGGGTGTTAATTGCAGCAGTATTCCCAATAGCCAAGACATGGAAACAACCCAAATGTCCATCGACAGATGATTGGATTAGGAAGAAGTGGTATATATACACAATGGAATACTATTCAGCCATAAAAAAGAATAAAATAATGGCATTTGCAGCAACATGGATGGAATTAGAGACTCTCATACTGAGTGAAAGACAAGAGAAAGACAAACACCACATGATATCACTTAATATCTGGATTCTAATACTGACTGCACAAGTGAAACTTCCGTACAAAAGAAAGTCATGGACTTGGAGAACAGATTTGTGGCTGCCAAGGGGGAAGGGGATGGAATGGCGTGGTCTGGGAGTCTGGGGTTAATAGGTGTAGACTGTTGTCTTTGGGATGGAAAAGCAAGGAGATCCTGCTGTATAGCACCAGGAACTATGTCTAATCACTTGTGCCAAATCTATATATGTATGCTTAACCAGGTCACCATGGTGTATCATTGAAAAATTGAAAGAAAACTGTAAACCAGCCATAATGGAAAAATAAAAATCGTAATATTAAAAAAATAAACTTTAGAATCAGAACCAAAAAAAAAAAAAAAAGAAAAGAAAAAAGAAAATTCTTATTGATGAGCTATTTAGGGACCCACTGACCAAGGATGAATCCAGTACTAGTAATTACACCATTTGGGGTCTTTTTGAAATAGGCAGAGCATTATTAAGAGTTGTACTGAGGAGTTCCCATCATGGCTCAGTGGTTAACGAATCCGACTAGGAACCATGAGGTTGCGGGTTCAATCCCTGGCCTTTCTCAGTGGGTTAAGGATCTGGCATTGCCATGAGCTGTGGTGTAGGTCACAGACACAGCTCAGATCCTGCATTGCAGTGGCTGTGGTGTTGGCCGGTGGGTACAGCTCCGATTAGACCCCTAGCCTGGGAACCTCCATATGCCACAGGTGTGGCCCTAGAAAAGGCAAAAAGACAAAAAAAAAAAAAAAGGAGTTGTACTGAAAGCATGTGGATTTTTCTGTTAGGAGTTGGCTAAATGTGGTTCAATCCAGCCTGCCCAGTTTTGTTAATAAACATGTATTAGAACACAGCCAGGGCACCCATTTATGTAGCATCTCAGGCTTTGCCCTCTATGAGCAGAGCAGATTAGTTCTGACAAAGTTCACATGACCCACAAAGTCTAAGGCATTTACTTTTTGCTCTGTTGTGGAAAAGGCTACCAAATTGTGTTCTATACAATGGAACAACGTGATTTTTTTTTTGTGTGTGTGGATTCACTGGAATACTCTAAGAGAGTGGCAAAGAGTTGAAGCACTGTAGGAAAACAAATCAGTTTGGATATAGGCTCTGCTACTCATTTTTCACAGCCCTCTACTCCATACATGTCAATTTCTTTTTAAAATGTGGATAATGATACATACACCCTGCAGAAGTTTTTTGATATGAATTTTATTATTTTTATTATTATTATTATTATTATTATTATTGTCTTTTTGCCTTTATCTAGAGCCGCACCCGCGGCATGTGGAGGTTCCCAGGCTAGGGGTCTAACAGGAGCTGTAGCTGCTGGCCTTCACCACAGCCACAGCAACGCGGGATCTGAGCTGCCTCTGCAACCTACACCACAGCTCACGGCAATTCCAGATCCCCAACCCACTGAGCAAGGCCAGGGATCGAACCCACAACCTCATGGTTCTTAGTCGGATTCATTAACCACTGAGCCACTAAGGGAACCCCCTCGATATGAATTGTAAATCAAACTGTTAGCATGGTGGTGAGCTAATAATAAGCTCTTGATAAAGTTGTGCTTCTGTTATAAAGTAATTTGTAATCCACGTAGTGACCTCATAGAAAAAGAGAAGCAATCACCATGCCCTGACTTCAAAACTGGGGTGTAAGATTTAAGTGCACACCACTGACAGAAAATTGGGGGCACATAAGACTAGACTTTTAAGTATTTTTCCTTGTTTCCAAGTCAGTGATAAAACTCTGAGAAGGCAGAGCAAGGACAAATTCAGCAAACAATTCAAGGAACATTGGTTTCCCTTGACCTTGGCTGTCCGTTTTGGCAGAGTATTGAAAATGCTTATGCTTTCTCCATGGACAGGTCAATGTCCTGAGACTATAACACCTATCTGGTGGAAGTTGGAGCACCAATGGAAAAAAGATATATCGTACAGGGGTGCCGATTTGAATCTGCAACCCAAGATGACAGATGTAGCAGATACACACAAATGCCATTCTTTCAGGTTCATCTTGTGAAAAACTCCAGCCCTATCCAGAAGTCACATGAAAGGAAACAATCATTTCAAGTTACAAAGTAATCTTGTAAACATAAACTTTGAACAAAAGAGTGCCTTAAATAATTGATGAACTATTACTGAAGCATGTTGGGCAGTCTTTGTAGTATTGATTTGGGCTATGAACAAAGTGGGTCTCCGCATGCTCATGCTTGAGTTCTTTTCTCTCCTCTTTTGTGCTGTTAATAGTCATAGCCTGCTTACACATGAGGGATGTACAATGATATCTCTTTCATATTGTTCACTTGGTCCTTTGCTCTCTGTGGATAGGGTCCTCTGACCCATGCTTTAATTATCAGCTTTGATTCTCTTAATGAGGTGTTATAAAAATAGTTCAGGACACTGAATTATTAATTGAAGAACTATATTAATGACCAAGAATGGAGGCAAGCAAATGAACTTTGGTTCTTTACTTCCAAATCTGAAATCCTCCTCTCGGGAGTTCAGTTTGCATCCCTGAACTTGCCAGCCCTCTTTTTGAATTGCATCTTCACCCTTGCTTTGCTACATATATTAAGTTCAAATTCAGTGTTTTATATTTTACAGACCATCAAAGACACCATAGAAAATATAATCATGCCCTTACTATTTTAGCATACCCATAACTGAAAAGAAAACAAAAAAAATCCATACTTTTTCTCTTCACATACAAATAAATAGAACAGACTGCTTAGGTCAGCTCAGTGGGGACATGGGTTGAAATAGGAATTAGGACAATACTTTGGAACATTTAAATATTTATGAGCGCTATATATCTGACAGAGCGCTGAAATGGATTCTTAATGCCACAGTAAAGAAAGGGGAGTAAAACCACTGAGTCTTAGCTTGAGAAAAAGTTAGGGACAACTCTTGAAACTGTCAAAGTCAGAAAAATTGGTATTTGATGCTGCTATATGCCATTTCAATCACTGTCCTCCCTGATTCACTACTAGAATACAGATGAAGAATGAGGAAAGGGGAGGGGATCTTTGAAAGATGCTGTGTCTCATAGTCTCAAGGGAAATGGACTTTACCTCTGGAAAATCAGCGCAGATGGCTCTGATTTGGTGATGTCAGCACCTGTGCTGTGGCCAGAGAGAATGAAGTAGAAAGGCACAGGGATATGGTTTTAGAGGGCTTGTATTTCACTTCTGATTAGATAAAAGGCTAGTGTCAAAGATCTTCCCATGCTTTAATGAGAGCTGTGACATTTCAAACACAAAAGGGATCAGTAGAGGGGTGGGGGGGGGGTCTCTTCACGCCCAGAGTAGGACCTCAGAGGCAGATCTACTCAACAGGAAAAGATTTGTCAAAATTGATAGATTCAACTACATAAAGAGTAAACCCTGTGTTGTGCATGGCCAGATCTTATAAAACCAACTAAAAGTCTAACTGGGAAAAGTATTTACACCTTCTATGGGCAAACAAAGTTATGAATATCTACATATACAAAACTTTTACAAACCAGTAAGGAAAGATGAGCCCCTTAAGAGAAAAGCAAAAAGAGATATAATAAATCACAAAGGAGGAAATATAAAAGTGCCAAATGGTGTGCCATTTTTGATGAGTAGGTGAGATTGAACAGTCTTTTGTATCAGTTTGACCGATAGTAAAAAAAAACAGAATATTTGACAGTAGTTGCAGAGGTGTGATATTATCAACAGCCTGTACATATTTGCATCAAGAGCCTTAGCAGTGTAGTACTTCTTGACTTGAAGTTTCCACTTACAGAAGTGCAAGAAATTAAGAGGTCAACTGGCATGAGCAAGAATATGATAAGAATTTTTCATAAGGAAAGCAATCAGAAATCCTACATCAGAAGATAGATCAAGAAGGTGGAGTAGGAGGACATGGAGCTCATCTCTTCCCACCAATACATCAAGAATACATCTACAAAATGAATAGTTCTTACAAGACATCTAATGAACACTGGCAGAACTCAAACACATTAAGTGACAACAGGGTAGGATGACAGAGAAAAAAATAAAAATAGAAAGCAGAAGCAGGTTGAGATCTGCACCCCAGGGAGGAAGCTGAAGGAGCAGATAGGTTGCCACACATGGGGGAATCCCCTCAGCGGCAGGGAGACCAGGTGAGACAGGAAAGGGGATTTAGATATTCAAAGGAGGAATGCACAGCAGCCAGTCTGTGGCAGGCAGGACAGAATGAGGCATACATAGATAGCCTGTGCAACTGCCCTGCATATCCCAGCCTGAGATGTGCATCTGCAGATATGGGCGTGAGCTGAGTGCTAGAGCTTAGGGCTCAGAGAACAGACCTGGTGATAGGATGGCTGTTGGCCGTGTGAAACATCCTGGAGGAGTGGGAGGGCAGAGCACCACAACCAGGAATATTCAGGGAGGAGGCCAGGGCCACCACAGAGACTAAGTGCCATTATTAGATGGTGTGCGAGGGGCAGGGCTGCCATCAGAGCCTTCTTTGCCACACAGGCCCCTGTCTATTCAGGCTCTGAGGGAGGCTCCCATCTAAGTTGGACTGTGCTTCCCCATCACAGCTCCACTCCATCCCACCGAGGGCAGGCACATGTTCACCACAATATCCACCATGCTCCATCTCTGTGCACTGATTAGATTGCACCTACACCCCTTGTGCACCTGCTGCTTCTGAAGCAGTTAGTGGTGGGTTGCTGACACATAGAGGTGGAGCTGAAATGACAGCTGTGCCCCAGGGGCCCTGCCACTAAGGAGGAAGAGCTGATGTCTCTCCTCCCAGCTGCACTAACCAGGGATTTACACCTCCATTGTGGCCTTATAAATTTAGTGCTGGTGGAGTATCTGAACAGATAGCAAGTGTTCCACAGCTAAAAGGAGGCTGACTTTAGCAGAGGTGGACTTTGTGGGTGTGCACACACAGGGCTTGGACCAGGCCAGAGTCTAGACTGACTCCATAGTTCCCAGAGCAGGCTCAGGGGCATGATACTATAGCCCTGTGCTCTGACCTCAGTGGATCTGCACTGGTGGCCAGGTGAAAACAATGGTTGAGAGACATCAGGACCAATTACCAACATATTCATGGTCAAGGTGGGACCCAGAGCAGTGCCAACAGCAGTATACTGTGTGAGCACACACACAGGTGGGCAGCTCCAGTGGAGGAATACTTAGTGGCTTCTATCCCAGTGGGAGTGCTGTAATCCCTCCTACCTCACACCTCAGGTCAGTAACACAGCTCCCAACAACTAGGGAGCAGACCTGTGCCTTATAGGCTGGTAATAACCACAGATCGAATAGGAGGCCCTGTTCAGTAGCCAGTACAGACTTTGGTCACCACATATTCAGTCACATCTCCTATCAAGGGATAATGGCCAGCACACACTGAAGAAAAAGGTAGCAGGCATCTCAACTAAAAACAGCCTTCACACAAACACATTAAAACCAGACAGGCTGCCTTAAGTCATACTGAGCCAACAGCCACCTTTAAAAACACCCTTGACATAATAGCCTTGACCACCAGAGGGACAAGTCCTAGCTCTATCCACCAGTGGGATGGTACCAATCCCTCCAATCAGGAAGCCTGCACAATCCCCTAGACCAACCTTATCCACCAGAGGACAGACACCAGAAAAAAGAGG
Organism: Catagonus wagneri; assembly: GCA_004024745.2. NCBI lineage: Eukaryota > Metazoa > Chordata > Mammalia > Artiodactyla > Tayassuidae > Catagonus > Catagonus wagneri. The sequence continues at coordinate 51,444,304 of PVHT021183699.1, read as the reverse complement.
AAATAATACCCTGTGGCCCACAGCAAGGAGACCATAAACATAGAAATGTAGACAAAATGAGATAATGGAAAAATAAGTTTCAGACAAATGAACAAGATAAAACCCCACAAAAACAACTAAATGAAGAGGAGATAGGCAATCTACCTGAAAAATAACTCAAAATAATGATAATAAGAATAATCCAAGATCTCAGATAAAGAATGGATGCACAGATCAAGAAATTATGAGAAATGTTTAACAAAGAACTGGAAGATTTAAACAGCAAATAAACAAGGATGAACAATACAGTATCTGAAATGAAAATACACTAGAAGAAATAAATACCTGAGTAACTGAGGAAGAGGAATGAATAAGTGAGGTGGAAGACAGAGTACTGGAAATCACTACCAAGGAAAAGAATAAAGAAAAAAGAATTAAATGAGGACAGCCTAAAAGACCTCTCAGACAACTTTAAATGTATTAACATTCACATCATAGGAGTCCTAGAAGGAGAAGAGAGAAAGGGTCTGAGAAAATATTTGATGAGATTATAGCAGAAAACTCTCCTAATATGGGAAAGAAAACACTTACTCAAGTAGAGGAAGCACAGAGAGTCCTATAAAGGATAAACCAAAGGAGAAACATGCCAAGGCACATATTAATCAAACTGCAAAAAATTAAATACAAAGAAAAATAATAAAAGCAACCAGGGAGAAGCAATAAATAGCATACAAGGGAACCCCCATAAGACTATCAGCTGATTTTTCAACACAAACTCTACAGGCAAGGAGGGAGTGGCAGGATATATTTAAAGTGATGAAACTGAAAACCCTTCAACCAAAATATCCCAAAGAGCAAGTCTTTCATTCAGATTTGACAGAGAAATCAAAAGCTTTATAGACAAGCATATGCCAATAGAATTCAGCACAACCAAACCAGTTTTACAACAAATGCTAAAGGAACATCTCTAGGTTGTAAAGAAAAGGCCATAACTAGAACATGAAAATTACTAATGGGAAAACTCACCAGTCAAGTCAAATATAAAAAAGTGGGAAATCATTCACAGACAAATATGATATCAAAACCAGGAACTGTGAGAAGAAGACAAATGCAGAATTTTGAAAATGTATTTGATATTAAGAGACAAGCAACTTAAAACAATTTTGCATATATATATATAGTGCTATATCAAAACCTTGTGGGGATCACAAATCAGAAAAAAAAGCAAAAAAAAAAAGCTACAATAGAAACAATCATAAAAAAAGCAATTCAAATACAACACTAAAGATAGTCATTAAATCACAACAGAAGAGAACAAAAAAGAAAAATATCCAACAATAACAAATCCAAAACAATCAAGAAAATGGTAATAAGTACATACATATTGATAATTACCTTGAATGTAAATGGATTAAATGCTGCAATCAAAATAAATAGGCTGAATGAATACAAAACAAACTAGTGTATATGCTGTCTATAACAGACCCACTTCAGATCTAGAGACACATAGAGATAAAAATGAGGGAATGGAAGAAGATATTCCAATCAAATGAAAATCTGAAAGCCGGTGTAGCAGTACTCTTGTCAGAAAAAATAGAATTTAAAGAATATTATAAGACAAATAAGGACACTACCTAATGATCAGGGGATCAATCCAAGAAGAAGATAGATATTTGTAAATATATATGCAGCCAACATTGGAGCAACACAATATATAAGGGAACTACCAAAAGTCATAAAATGAGAAATCAATAGTAACCCCAAAACAGTTGGGTACTTTAACACTCCACTTACCTCAATGGATCACCCAAACAGAAAAATCAGTAAAGAAATACAGACCTTAAATGACACATTAGACCAGATAGACTTAATTGATATTTATAGCACATTCTATCCCAAAGCAGCAGAATTATACTTTCTTCTCAAGTGTACATGGAACATTCTCCAGGATAGAGTACATCTTGTGCCACACATCAAGCCTCAGTAAATTTAAGAAAATTAAAATCATATCAAGATTTTTTCTGACCATAAAGGTGTGAGACTAGAAATCAAACACAAAGAAAAATACAGCAAAACCCACAAAAACATCAAGGCTAAACCATTTAGTTACTAAACAACTAATGCATATCTGAAGAAATCAGAAAGGAAATAAAAATTGCCTAGAGGCAAATGGGCAATGAAGACATGATGATCCAAAACCTATGGGACATAGCAAAACAATTCTAAGAGGGAGTTTATAGAATTATAATATTATCTCCACAAACAGGAAAAATCTCAAATAAACAACCTAACTTAATGCAACTAGAGAAAGGACAATAAATCCCAAAGTTAATAGAAGAAAAGAACTCATAAAGATCAGAGCAGAAATAAATTAAATAGAAATGAAGAAAACAATAGGAAAGATCAAAGAAACCAAAAGTTTGTTCTTTGAAAAGATCAACAAAGCTGATAAATCTTTAACCAGATTCATTAAGAAAAAAAAGGGGAGAGGGCTCAAACCAATAAAATTAGAGGGGAGTTCTCATTGTGGTGTAGCATAAAAGAAGCTGACTAGTATCCATGAGGATGCAGGTTTGATTCTTGGCCTTGATCAGGGGGTTGGGGATCCAGCATTGCTGTGAGCTGTGGTGTATTTGCAGACATGACTCTGATTCCAAGTTTCTGTGGCTGTTCTGTATGCTGGCAGCTGAAGTTCTCATTCGACCCCTAGCCTGGAAACTTCCATATGCCACAGGTGTGGTTCTAAAAAGAAGAAAGAAAGAGAAAGGAAGAAAGAAAGAAATAAAGAGGAGAAATTACAACAGGTACCACAAAATTACAAAGGATCATAAGAGACTACTACAAGAAACTATAGGCCAATAAAATGGACAACCTAGGGGAAAAAAAAAAAGGACAGATTCCTGGAAAGGTACAACCTTCCAAGGAAGAAGTAGAAAATATGATTAGACCAATCACAAGTACTGAAATTGAAACTATGATTTTAAAATTTCCAACAACAACAAGAAAACTCCAGGACCAGTTGGCTTCACAGGTGGGAAGTCTCAAACACTTAGAGAAGAGTTAACATCTATTCTACTGAATCTATTTCAAAAAATTGCAGAGGAAGGGATACTCCCAAGCACATTCTGAGGCCACCATCACTCTGATACCAAAACCAAAGGCCACACACAGACACACACACACACACACACAATTACAGGCCAGTATCACTGATGAACATGGATGTAAAAATCCTCAACAAATTATTGGCAAATCAAAAATCTTCAACAAATTATTGATCATACACCATGATCAATTGAGATTTACTCCAGGGATGCAAGCTTTCTTCACTATTTGCAAATCAACCAATGTGATACATCATTGACAAACTAAAGAATAAAAACCATATGACCATCTCAATATACAGAAAAATCTTTTGACAAAATTCAGCACACAAAAACCCTCCAGAAAGTGGGCATAGAGGGACACATAATAAAGGCCATACGTGACAAACCCACAGCTAACATCAATTTCAATGGTGAAATGTGGAAAGTGTTTCTGATAAGATTGGGAACAAAAAAGGATGTCCACTCTCACCAGTTTAATTCAACATAGTTTTTGGAAGCCCTAGCCTCTGCAATCAGAAAAGATATAAAAGGGATCCAAATTGGAAAGGAAGAAGTAAAACTGTCACTGTTTGCAGATGACATGATACTGTACATAGAAAAATCTTAAATATTCTACTGGAAAACTGCTAGAGTTTATCAATACATTCAGTAAAGTTGTAGGATACAAAATTAATACACAGAAATCTCTTGCAATGCTATACACTAACAACAAAAAGAGCAGAGAGAAATCAAGGAAACAATCTCATTTATCACTGCATCAAAGAAAATAAAATACCTAGCAATAAAACTACCTAAAGAGGCAAAAGACCTGTACTCTGAATACTCTAAGACACTCATGAAATAAATAAAAGATCACACAAAGAGATGAAAAGATATACCATGCTCTTGGATTGGAAGAATCAGTATTGTTTAAAATGACTCTACAACCCAAAGCAATCTACAGATTCAGTACAATCTCTATTAAATTACTAATGGCATTTTTCACAGAAGTAGAACTAAAATTTTAAAGTATGTATGAAAACACAAAAGACCCCAAATAGCCAAAGAAATCTTGAGAAAGAAAAATGGAACTGGAGGCATCAGGATCCCTGGCTTCAGACTATACTACAAAGCTACAGTCATGAAAACAGTATGGCACTAGCACAACAATGGGAGTACAGATCTGTGGAACAGGATAAAAAGCCCAGATATAAACCCAAGCACCTAATGATCAATTAATCTAAGGCAAAGGAGGCAGGCAAGAGTATACGATGGAGAAACCACAATCACTTCAATAAGTGGTGCTGGGAAAACTGGACAGCTACATGTAAAAGAATGAAATTAGAACATTCTCTTACACCACAAAGACAAACTCAAAATGGACTGAAGACCTAAATATAATGCAGGATACTATAAAACTCCTAGAGGGAAACATAGGCAGAACACTCTTTGACATAAATTACATCAATATCTTTTTTGATCTACCTCCTAGAAGAATGAAAATTAAATAATAATAATAATAATCAAAGAGGAAAGTATATAGAAATACAAGCCTACCTCAGGACACAAGAAAAAGCTCAAATGAGCAACCTAACTGTACATCTAAAGCAGCTAGAGAGGGAAGAAGCCAGGTCATGGAAACAACCTAAATACACATCAACAGAGGAATGGATAGGGAAGATATGGTACATATACACAATGGAATATTTCTCAGTCATTAAAAGGAACAGAATAACAACATTTATAGCAGCGTGGATGAACCTAGAAATTATCATACGAAGTGAAACAAGTCAGACAATTAGACAGCAACACCCAATCCTACCGCTTACATGTGGAAACTAAAGAGACACAATGAACTTCTTTGAAGAACAGACAATGACTCACAGATTTTGGAAAACCTTGGTTTTTCAAATAAGACAATCTGGGGGGTGGGGGGATGCACACTGTGGGTTTGGGACACAAAATCTATTGAATTGACTTATGATCTTTGTACACCTATAACTGAAATAAAATTCACTGTTAATAAGAAAAAAAAAACAAAAAAAACCCCCACAAATGAGATCTAATTAAATTTAAAAGCTTTTGCACAGCAAAGAAAACCATAAAAAATTAAAAGACAGCCCAGAGAATGGGACAAAATATTTTTAAATGAAGTGACTAGGGATTAATCTCCAAAATATACACACAGCCCATACATTTTATATAAAAAAACAACAAACACCCCAATCAAAAAATAGATCTAAATAGACATTTCTACAATGAAGACTGACAGATGGCCAAAAACACATAAAAAGAGGCTCAACATCATTATTTATCAGAGAATTGCAAATAGAAACTATGATGAGGTATCACCTCACATCTGTCATAAAAAATAATCTGCAAACAATCAGTACTAAAACAGGTTGTGGAAAAAAGCGAACTCTCCTATACTGTTAGTGAGAATGTAAACTGGAACAGCCACTATGGAGAGCAGTGTGGAGATTCCTTAAAAAACTAAATATAAAGCTACCATATGATCCAGCAATCCCACTCCTGCGTATATTTCCAGAGAAAACCATCATTTGAAAAAATACACATACCTCCATGTTCATTGCAGCACTACTTAGAATAGCCAAGGCATGAAAGCAACCTAAATGTCCATCAACAGAGGAATGGATAGAGAAGATGTGGTACATATATACAATGGAATATTACTAGGCCATAAAAATGAAAGAAATAATGCCATTTGCAGTAATATGGATAAAACTAGAGATTATCATTCTATGTGAAGTAAGAGAAAGATATGAGGTCACTAATACATGGAATAGAAGAAAAAAATGATACAAAATAATTTATTCATAAAACAGAAACAGCCTCAAAGCTTTCAAAATCATACTTATGGTTTCCAAAGAGGAAATGTTGGGATAGGGATAAATTGGGAGGTTAGGATTGACATATTCACACTACTATATATGGAATGGATGATTAACAAGGACTTACTGTACAGCATAGGGAAATCTACTCGATACTCTGTAATGACCTATAAGGGAAAAGAATCTGAAAAGGAATGCATATATGTATATTTACAACTGATTAACTTTGCTTTATACCTGACACTAACACAACATTGTAAGTTGACTATACTGCAATAAATTTTTTTTAAAGAAATCATTTATCACCATCAGAAGGGGCTGTACTTTATGGTTCTGGCCACAGTGCATTCAATTTTACACCTGCTGATTTCAACAGTAATTCATGGACAAACCAAATTCAAAACCTGGCAGTGTCAAAGATGGAGGACGGGCAGACTGGCTAGGGACCTTGGGACTCAACTACCAACTAAAAATTTTTACCTGCCATCTGATTCTTTAAGATTGAAGTCATTAGCCACTGCAATTGCCTAACCTTAAGAGGAATTCAGGGTGGAGATCAGGAAGGAGGCACTCCGTGTTTTGGGAAAAACTGGCAAAACATGCCTTCATAAAATTAGATATTTTCAGGAGATTTTGTGAGCCCAATTTCTTGCATCTTCTCGTATCTAGAGAAGTACTAAAATCATTAAGGGAGCCATCTGGTCTTCATGACTAGCAGCGACTTTCTACCAAAGTGTGTGCTTAATTGCATGTATCTTCCTTCAGCAAAATCACATATATACTGACCTATCTCCTTACCTCTCCAGAGCAGTTCTTTAGAACTGTTGGGAGGCTGTCTCTTAGGCTGAAGTACTCATTTTGCCCCCAATAAAACTTAACTCACAACTGTTTACTCTCACATTGAGCTCTTTTTTTTTTTTTTTCCTCCAGTCAACACAAGGGACAACTCAGCAGTGAGGTTCTGAGCTGTTTTTCCCCTTGTGTTCTGTGTAACCCAGCTGGGGTGTTGGAAAAACCTGCAATGGAGAAATGACAAAGGTTGCAGAAAAAATATAGCACCTCCACCCCGCCAAAAATATACCTATTTTATTTCACACAAAGGATTCAGAAAAGGGATCCAACAGAGTAAAAACCTTTAACCATATCTGCTTATACGTGAATGAAAATCGTCTGCATCCACCCCCTCCCCAAATGGGTACTGCAGCTGGGGGGTTCTGCTGGTGGAACTCTGTCCTCCATTCCTGTCTCCCAATGTCGAGTCTGTCCTTCCCATTGGGGTGAAGGATGAACTTAGACTTCTTTCACTCTCTTGTAGTGGCCAGGATGTGTGCCCTATTCCTGTGTAGCCTATGAGCAAAGCCCTGCCTCCCACATCCCCTATGACAATCAGACAGCACTCCTTCCCCACAGAGCCTGCTGGTAAAAATCTGATCCTGTTGTTTCTGCTCTAAATAATGAGGCAACTTTCCTCTTCTGTTAGCAGATAGATATCTGACTTGTATCTTTCCTTTACCACAACAGGAATGAGGAGATAATTTGGCTCTGTGGCAAGATTGCGATTCAATTCTCTCTGCAGGAACAAGGTGACCCACCCCCACCCCAGGTGTGTCAGCACATAACCCTCTGTCCTTTTTCTCCATTTTGCAAGAATGAGACATGTTTCTCCCCTTCACACCTACAGCCCCCAGTGAGGATACTGTAGGGTTGACTCCTGTCGTCTCAGTACCATGCAAGTGGGGGAAAGAGAAAATTACTGCAGAGGCTTTATAAACTAAACTGACATTTAATTCATGAACTACAGAGGGAACTGTAATACTTATATGGAACCTAATAGGTTGATTAGAAGATTTAAAGAGGGGCCAGAGTCTAATAGTATAATATTCAAAAGTCCAGAATGAAGTCCAAAATTACTCATCATATTAAGAAAAAGGAAATATCTAATGAGAAAATGCGATCAATAGATGCCAACACTGAGAAGACACAGATTGTGCAATTTTCTAATGTTTTCCAAGCAGCTGTCATAAAAATGCTGCAACAAGCAATTATGAAAACTCATGAAGCTAGTTTAAAAATGGCCTATCTCAACAATAAAACATAAAGAAGAACCAAATTAAAATTTTAGAATTGAAAAATACAATATACAAAAAATTTAAAAATAGTATTGGATGGGTTTCATTGCAGAATTGAGATGAGAAAGGAGACTCAACGAATTTGAAGACAGGGGAATATAAATCTTCTAACCTGAACAACAGAGAGGAAACTGATTGAAATAAAATAAATTGAGCATCAGGTACTTGTGATACACTAACACGAGATCTAACATTCATGTCCCCAGACACCTATAAGGAAAGGAGAAAATACGGAACTAAAAATAACCCTTAAAAATGGCTAAAAACATCCCCAAATCTGGCAAGAAATGTAAAATGACAAATTCAAGGGTGCATATGTGAATGTAAGTTTTTGTTTCTCTGAGATAAATACCAAGGGGTACAATTGCTGAGTTGTATGGTAAATGTATGTTTAACTTTATAGTAAAAACTGCCAAACTTTTTCAGAATTTTGGTACCATCCTACATTTCCACCAGCAATGTGTGAGAGATCCCGTTATTCTATATCCTCACAAGGACTGTACAGATGATTCTGATTATTCATGGTAGGTCTGATCTACAGCATCACTAGGAACACTGAATTAATGAGTGCTGAATCAAGGCTCCTATAGGCAATACAGCACCATGTTCCTATGAGCCTCGGATCACAGCATTTTCATCAAATGATCAATACAATACCTTGTTTTAAAGATATTTCTCTTAAAGGAAAACTTACATAACATATTAAGATTGGTGGGTTAACATTAAACTCTTGGCCAACAAGCACTATACCTTGTGCTGGAATGAAGCTTATTTAACACACATATTTTCTCCATAGGCCTTATCATAGCCTTCTTGTATGTAGGAGCATCATCCAGTAGTTGAGCACTATGCTAGGGGGCCATCTTAAACACTGAATTCACCAACGAAAAGCATAAGGATGCCAGAAAATGTGGTACTAAATAAAGTGAATAAAGGACACTTGTTTACAGTTTTGAGAGCTGAGACAATAAGGTAGTGTCCCCATGCTCAATCTCTTCTATAAACATTTGCATCAGGCACCTAAAATTTTTCACCATTCTGTGCAGACCCATGTTCACTTGGACTGTGAAATTAAGAGTATTACTGATATAGGGTGACAAAATTTAACCAGTAGACAAATGCACAAATTTGAAAACCTCATTATTCAGAACCCATGAATAATGAAGACCCATTATACCACTGTCAATTTTCTGGTTTTGACATGGTATTATAATTATGTAGGATATCATTATTGGAAGAATCTGGTTACAAGGTACATATAAACTCTATTTTTTTTATAAAAACAAAAATAAACAAATGAGACCTAATTAAACTTAAAAGTGTTTGCAAAGCAAAAGGAAACCATAAGAGAAAAGACAAACCACAGTACGGGATAAAGTCTTTGCAAAGTGACTGATAAGGGATTAATCTTCAAAATAGATAAATATATCATACAGCTTTATTTTAAAAAACCAAACAACTCCATCAAAAAATGATCAGAAAATCTAAATAAACATGTCGCGAATAACAGACGGCAAAAAAAAAATATGAAAAGAGGCTCAACAACATCACTAATTATTAGAAAACTGCAAATTAAAACTACAATGAGGTATTACCTCACACCATTCAGAATGGCCTTCATCAAAAAGTCTGTAAACAATAACTGCTGGAGAAGGTGTGGAGAAAAGGGAACTCTCCTTCACTGTTGGTGGGAACGTACATTGGTGCAACCACTGTGGAGCATGTGGAGGTTCCTTAAAAAACTAAATATAGAATCACTATATGATCTAGCAATCCCACTTCTGGGTATATATCTGGAGAAAGTCATAATTTGAAAGGATACATGCACCCCAATATTCACTGCAGCAGTATTTACAATAGCCAAAACATGAAAGGAACCTAAATGTTTATCAAAAGAGATTTATATAAAGAAGACATGGTACATATGTACAATGGAATAGTACTTGGCCATAGAAAAAAACAAAATAATGCATTTTGAAGCAATATGCATGAACCTAGAGATTATCATACCAAGTGAAGCAAGACAGAGAAAGACAAATATCATGTGAGATCACTAATACATGGAATCTAAGAAAAAATGATACAACAGAATTTATTCACAAAACAGAAACAGACTTGGGGATTTCAAAACCAAACTTATGGTTACCAAAGGGGAAATGTTGAGAGGAGGGATAAATTGGGAGGTTGGGATTGGCATATACACACTAGCATATACAAAACTGATAGATAATAAAGACCTACTATGTAGCTTGGGAAATCTATTCAATACTCTGTGATAGTCTATATGGGGAAAGAATCTGAAAGAGAATGGATATATATGTACATGTATGGCAGATTCATTTTGCTAGACACCTGAAACTAATACAACATTGTAAATCACCTATAGTCCAATAAAATTTGTAAATATAAAATTCTACTGTTTTTATAACTTCTTGTGAGTCAAACCATTTCAAAATAAAAAAAGTTGGAGGTGCTCCCACTGTGGCGCAATGGAGCCAGTGGTGTTTCTGAAACACTGGGGTTCAGCCTGGCACAGTGGGTTAAGAATCTGGCATTGCCACAGCTGTGGTGTGGGTTGCAAATGTGGCTTCAGTCTGATCCCTGGCCCAGGAACTCCATGTCCATGAGGTGGCCAAAAAGGAAAAAAGAAGTTATTATAAAGAACGGATGGCTAAATATGTTATGGCACCTCCAAGGAATAAACATTGTGGAGCCTTTAAAATGGTATTAATGTATACTCAACTACCTAGTATAATCCCAGTTTCTTAGAAAGTGGTCATAGATCTCACTTATACAATGCTAAGCGGGGGTGGGGGGAGATCCCATTACGGTTTAGTGGGTTAAGAACTCAATCAATGTTGTCTCTGTGAAGATGTGGGTTCAATTCCTGGCCTTATACTATGGGTTAAGGATCCAGCATTGCCACACGCTGTGGCAAAATTCACAGAAGCAGCTTGGATCTGGTGTTGCTGTGGCTGTTACATAGGCCTGTAGCTGCAGCTCTGATTTGACCCCAGGTCTGGGAACTTCCATATGATACAGGTAAGGCCATAAAAAGACAAATTAAAAAATAAAAATAGAATGTCAAGAGGGGAATGAAGGGTGGTTTTAAGTTCTTTCTTCAGATAATCTTTGATATAGGTTCACTAATACATTTAATCTCCAACTGGTATCCCTTCAGATATTCTGCTGGTTTACCTAGTTATTTTATCAAACTCAGTTATTATTCCATGGCAGGGAGGAGAGTCCAGATAGCAAGAAATGACATCCCGTTTGACTGTCAAAACTCCAAGATGATCACTTTTTTTTTTCAGTCTTTTTGTATTTTTAGGGCTGCACCCGTGGCATATGGAGGTTCCCAGGCTAGGGGTCCAGTTGGAGCTGAAGCCACCAACCTACACCAGAGCCACAGCAACGCAGGATCTGAGCCATGTCTGCGACCTACACCACAGCTCACGGCAACGCCGGATCCTTAATCCACTGAGCAAATCCAGGGATTGAATCCTTGTCCTCATAGATACTAGTCGGGTTTGTTAACTGCTGAACCATGACGGAAACTCCCAAAATGATCACTCTTGCAACTTGATCTCTCAAATGTAAGTCTCACCAACCAAGAGATGTCATGTACCATCATATTCAGAAAGAGATTTGTGTAGCCATCAGAATGCACCCATTACCTTTCTGTCTGATCCCTCACATTCTAGATTTTGATGCAAGCCTCAAACATCTTTGGTCCCAGTATATAGAAGTCCCTAGAACACATTTCTTGAACACCCAGTATGTGTAAAGTGCAACACTGTAGTTCACCAGTATTTCCCAGATGAAAAGAATGAATCTTAGAAAGAATGAAAAGCTGTCCTCAAGATACAAAGTATCAAAGCTGAGATTGACACTTTTGTCAATGTCAACCCCAGGGAAAACACTGTAAAAATAAAGCCACACCAGGGTGGTGAAAATAGAAATCAAAAGGAGAGAGATTTGGAGCCTAATGCTATAATTACTTTTGTAATTGCAAAAGACTGTCTAGAACTGGGAATGTGAGCTCTTAAAAAGTAAATAAATTTAAATGAGAACTACTTAACTAAAAATTTAATAAGACACTAATTGATTTTAGTAAAAAAGGCATTATGTAAAGTGGAGTCAGCAAGACTGGTGAAATGGGGAAATTTTGCATCTTAGCATTTAGTGGAACATCATTCCAATTGCAGAGACCCAGTCTCAGCAGAAAATAGGAGCCAACAGGATGCAATTAGCTAGAAGGAAGTTGTTTTTCATGGCTGAGAGGAAAAGAATGCAGGGTCTGGGGGAAAAAAATCTCTTTTGGTTTTGTAGCTACACAAATGATAACCAACTGTTTCTGACCTGAAAACCAAACACAAAAATTCCTTGGTCAAACATTTCTTGGAATTAGAGAAAGGTACCCCTTCAATCTGGGCCACTGCCTCAAGCATTGGTCCAGAGGAGCAAGGACAAAATCAAGGCATGGAAGAAAATGAGGCATATTTTTAGTTTATCTCCTATAAAGACTTGAAGACATATTTATTTCCCAATAAATAGCTTCATTCTACTTTCTCACAATCTTTCCCTAACAAAGGATAATTACCTGTTATCTTTTTATCTAAAAAGTTCCCCTTAAAAATGTAGTAAAATTATTGTGTTAACATGAGCAATACCAAGTTAGTTCTAATGATTGCATTTGAAATGAAATACAGTTATTCAGAAGGACAAATTACGAAACCGAGCTCTGTTTTATGGTATCCCCAGAGAGAAACCCTAGTGGATGTTGATTTAATGAGTCAAAGTAAAGCTTTTGTAGGTAAAATTGCCTAATGACATAATTAGGTATTTGATCAAATGTAATGTTTGAGCTCTTTTTTAGTATTGCAATGGACATGTAGAAGCCATAGTAATTCTTTGGTTCTCAACTAAAAAACAGGATGGGTCAATAAACAAAAAAGTTTCCTTTTGTTTTCTTCTGATCTTTAGAACATCTGTGATGTGGTACAGATCAATTGCTAGAGATGCCTTTAAACCTGACATGTGTTCAACATGTACATTGATTTACTCATTCAGGGTAATTCTGTGCTCACCTAGAAGAGGTTAAGATTGGGACTGATAGATACACACTACTATATAAATAACAGATGGGTAACAAGGACTTAATAGAATAGGGGAATTTCTCAATACTGTGTAGTAACCTATATGGGAAAAGAATCTGAAAAGGAATGAAATATATCCATATAAAATATATGGATATATATATGCATATATAATTTACTTCACTGTATGCCTGAAATTAACACAACTTTGTAAATCAACTATATTTCAGTAAAACTTTAAAAAAGATACTACAATCTTCATTCTTCCAATTGTATCTGAAACTTAGTTGTCTAGACAGCACCAAGATACAAAGGAGAAATGTACTCAATTTACCCATTAGACTCTGAGAGGTTTTGAGGGGTAGGCAGATTAATCTCAGGAAATTTGACAATTTGAATAATGGTGACAGCTGTACAAAAATTGTATGTGACAATCTACCCCTTCCAGGGTGAATGAATTTTTTTAATGATTTTTATTTTTTCCGTTGTGCTATACAAACTATTTTTTAATTTTGAAGTAATTACAGGGGCTGCAAAGATAGCAGAGATCTGGGTCCCTTTTATCTTTCACCCAGATCATACACAGGTTCCATCTAACACAGACACAGCACCACATCAAAAGCAGGAATTTCACATTCGCACAATGTCTGTGTGTACGCACAGTGTTAGATAGAAAACTATTCAATTATCACAGATCTTCCACTCTCCATTCCTAATCCTTGATAGCTACTAACTTCAAATTCCATGTCTATAAAAATTCAGCCTGATGCCCTTGAAATCCATCATGTGTCAATAGTTACAGCAATTTTATTGCCGAGTAGTGTTCCATGTATGAAGATACACAGTTTGTTTAGCCTAATTATCTATTAGGGTGTATTTTGATTGGCTATTACAAATAAAATTGTTATGACCAATCATGTACAAGTTTTTGTGTGAACATTTGGTTTTCATTTCCATGGAACAAATGCCCAATAGTATAATTGTTGGGTTATATGCTAAGGGTATGTGTAATTTTTTTTTCAAGAATTATTACACCATTTTACAGAGTGAGTTTTATGTGCTCTTTATGTATTATAGATTTGAATCCTTTGATAGGTATGTACTTTGCAAATATTTTCCCCCCATCTGTAGCTTGTCTTTGCTTAACTGTATCTTTCACAGAGTACAGGTTTTAAATTTTGATGAAGTCCAATTTATCAATTTTTCTGTTTGATAATGCCTTTTGTGTCAGGTCTAGCAACCTTCCATTAAGCCCTAGGAGGACCTAAAGATTTTCTCCCATGTTGTCTTCTATAAGTTTAATAGTTTTATGTTTTATATTTAAATATGTAATCCATTTTTGAGCTAATTTTTCTGTAATAATATGTGAGGTTTAAGTTAAGATTTACTTTTTTGCCTATGGATGTCTAATTACTCCAGTACCTTGTGCTGAAAAGACTATCCTTCCTCCACTGATTTTTTTTTTGGTGCATTCTCAAAAATCAGTTGGTCATAACTGTGTGAGTCTATTTCTGGATTCTATATTCTGTTCTATTTATCCATGTGTCTATCCCTCTACCAAACATAAGTCATGACTGGCATATGCACACTGTGGTATATGGAATGACTGGCCAGAAGGGAACTGCTGAATAGCACAGGGAGCTCTACCCAATATTCTGTGATGGCTTATATGGGAAAAGAATCTGAAAAAGAATGGATGTGTGTATATGTATGACTGAATCACTTTGTTGTTCAGTGGAAATTATCACAACATTGTAAATCAACTCTACTTCAATAAGGCTTAAAATGCGATTACTACATAACCTTGAACATGATAAAGTGATTACTTCCACTTTATTCTTTTTTTTCAGAATTATTTTATGTTAGTTGTGTTGCTTTTCCCATATAAATTTTATAGTTGTCTCTATCTACAAAACTACGATTTGTTAAATCTGCACGTTAATTCTAGGAGAATTGGTTTTTACTAATTGGAGTCTTATATTCCATGAACATGGAGTATCTCTCCACTTATTCAGATTCTTTTGAAACATTGTGTAGTTTTCAGCTCACAAGTCCTATACAGGTTTTCATAGGTTTACACGTTAAGTATTTCAAGTTTTTGGAGTAATTGTTAAGTGGTATTGTATTTTAAATTTCATTTTCCATGTAGTCATTGGTAGTATATAGAAATATAATACAGTTGATTTTTGTGTTAATTGTGTATTTAACACCTCATTAAATTTATTACTACTAGGAGCTTTTCTGTTTATTTTGTAGATTCTCTGGGGTTATCTAGGTAGAACATCATGCTTTCTACAGAAGAGACAGGTTTAGTTCTTCCTCTCTTGATACATGTGCTTTTTCTTTTATTTCCTTATCGTGCTGGATAAAACTCACTGTACTGTGATGAAGAAGAGTGGTGAGGACAGTCATCTTTGTTTTGTTTCTGATTTTAAAGTGCAAGCATTTAGTCTTTCACCATAAAGTACAATATTAACCTTAGTCATTGTTTTTGTAGATGTTCTTTATCAATTTGAGGGCATTCATCTCTATTCTCATTTTTCTGAGAGATATTTAAAATTATAAATAGGAGTTGAATATTGTCAGATGTTTTTTTCCTGCCCTGACTGATATGATCTTGTCATGTTTTCTTCTTTCATCTATTAATATGGTAAGTTATATCAACTGCTATCTGAGTATTTTTACAACATCTCATCCCTGGAAGAAACTGCAATTGGTCATAACATATATTTCTGAATCCTATTTGTAAATATTTTGTTAAGGATTCTTGGGTTTATGTCCATAAGGGATACTGCTGTGTACTTTTTCTATGTCTTTTATATTGCCCTTGTCTGGTGTGGATTTAGAATAATACTAGTTTCATAAAATGAATTGAGAAGTGTTCCCTTGTGTTTTTGGTCAGAGACTTTTTAATGATACTAGTTCTTTTTTAAAGATTTGGTAGAGGGAGGTCCCATAATGGCTCAGTGGAAACAAATCTGACTGGTATCCATTAGGATGAAAGTTTGATCCCTGGCCTCGCTTAGTAAGTTGGGGACCCGGCATTGCTGAGGGCTGTGCTGTAGGTCACAAATGCGGCTCGGACCCCACATTGTTGTGGCTGTGGTATAGGCTGGCAGCTGCAGCTCGGATTTGACCCCTATCTGGGAACTTCCATATGCCATGGATGGGGTACTAAAAAGCAAAAAAATAAAAAAACAAAACACTCAAACAACAAAAAAACCAAAAAAAAAAAACTTGGTAGACTTTTCTAGTGAAACAATGTGGGCCTTGTGATGTCCTTGTCTGCATCCATTGGTGTTTCCAGGTTGCTGGCTTCTCCAACAGCCAGTATGAGATGTATGTGAGGCAGAGAGAAAATCCAGAGAACTCACTACCACATTCCTGGATCCCATGCTCCCTATTTTGTCTGCCTTTTTCTTTCTACTTTCTAGACTTTGGTTGTGTTTTTCAGAGTTTTTCTTTATACTTATTGGGAGAAATAAGGAAAAGCATATATATTCCATATACCAAGAAGTGAAAGTCTCCCACAGGATTTTAACCTGATGGGTATCCTAAAAGAAATGTGTTTATAGAAAAGAGAACAATGGTAAATTATTCTGTCTTAGGTATAAATGGATGGTGAGGCTCTGGGTCCAGTGATGGACAATTTTCTCCACCTGCTTTTTTTTGAGATACAATTCATATAACATAAAATTCACCATTTTAAAGATGTAATTCAGTTTTTTTTAGTATATTCAAAGGGTTCATAACTACCACCACTATCTAATTCAGAACATTTTTTTTTTACTGCAGAATGAAAATCCATATCTATTTATAGTTACTCCACATTCCTTGCTTCCCATACTCCTAAGTTACTTTCTGTCTTCACAGAT
Source organism: Catagonus wagneri (assembly GCA_004024745.2). NCBI lineage: Eukaryota > Metazoa > Chordata > Mammalia > Artiodactyla > Tayassuidae > Catagonus > Catagonus wagneri. The sequence continues at coordinate 51,427,284 of PVHT021183699.1, read as the reverse complement.
TTGACTGTTCTGGACATTTCCTATATATAGAATCATATAACATGACAGGGTTCTTTTACCTAGCATAATTTTTGAGCTTTATCCATCTCGTAACGTATATCTATATTTCATTCTTTTTGTGGCTGATTTATATTTCATTGGATGGATACTTTTTATCCAGATTTTGTTTATTCAGTCAGTTGATGGGCATTTAGGTTGTTTTTACTTTTGACCTGTTATGAATAATGCTGCTATGAAGACCTGTGTTCAAGTTTTTAGTCAAACATGTGCTTTCAATTCTCATGGATATGTACCCAGCACTGGAATGGTTGGGTCCTGTGGTACTTCTATTTTTGAATTTTTGAGGAATTAGGAAAGTGTTTTCTAAAGTTACTTTATTATTTCACATTCCCACCAACAAAGTTTGTGGGATCCAATTTCTCCACATTCCCTGTTTTCCTTTTTTTTTTTTTTTGATTATAGCCATACTAGTGGGTGTGAAGTCATACCATCTTGTAGTTTTACTTGCATTCCCCTAATGACTAATGATGCATCTTTTCATGTGCTTATTGGACATGTGTATATTTTCTTTGGAGATACTTTCACCTATTTTAAAAAAACAAATTTTTACTGAAGTAAAGTTGCTGTACAATATTATGTAAATTACAGGTCTATAATATTGTAATTCACAATTCCATTTTTAGTTACTATGAAATATTGGCAGGTTGCAGCAAGATGGAAGAGAAGTAAGTGGTCATGCTCACCCTCTCCCAGAAACACAGCAAAAAAGCACATCTAAATGTAAAACAACTTAGCAAAACATCAGCTGAATGCTGGCAGAACTTAAACCTCCAAAACTGCAAAAAACACTTGATATAACTGGATAGAACAAGAGAAAAAAGAGAGAGAGAGAAAAGGAATCAGGACGGCACCAGCACTTCAGGGAGGGGGATGTGAAGGAGAAAAGGAATCCACACCCTGGGAAGCCACCTAACTGATGGAAAGATCAGCCGAGCTGGAGGGACCACAATGCCTGAGAAAAGTGCAGCAGCTGGACTCAGAACAGCAAAGCAGAGTTAGAGACTCACACACAGAGATCATCTGAACACAGGCACAGACACAACAGCCAGAGATGATTGGGTGGGGGCTGGGAGCTGAGATTTAGGCTCCAGAGGTCAGTCCCTGGGAGAGGGCTGAGGTTGATGGTGTGGAGACAGCCTAGGGGGCTAGGGAGCAGTGCACCATGGGTGGGAGAGCGATACTCTATGGGTTGGGGAGTGGAATGCCAGGACAGAGGGAAACGGGGAGGTCTTGTCCTGCAGGAGAGGCAAGGCTCCATTGCAGGGGAGGAGGAGAGGATGAGGGGCTGACTGCCATAGGAAACATCTTGAACCAGCATAGAGGGTGGGGCAGATAGGGCATGGGCCTCCAGCAGCCTGAGTGCTGAGAGCTGGTTGGATTAAGCACAAAACTCCAGAAGCCAGAGGGGGCCTTGAAGAGGGTGGGGGGACCCAAGAGCAAACCATGGTAGCTGGGTAGCTGATGCTGCTTGCTAGACCACTGTTGCCCTAGCATTTTTGTACACACCCTGCCTGGGCTGCGTGACCAGAAGCCCCTTGCAAGACTGCTGTGGATTAGGCATCTCTGGGCACAATTCAGCTGTGCTGGGAAGTAGCTTGCTAGACCATTGCAGACCAGGCTTCCTGGGGCTCAAACTGCCTACCACATGGAGGCTAATTGCTTAACTGCAGTGATCTGGCATCTCCAGAGCAGCCATCCATAAGACTTTTGCTCCGATATCAGAGATTGGGCACTTCTTGTGCAGGCTACTGGTTACCAGTCACCTCTAGCATGGGCTAAGGGCATCAGGGGACTAAGTGTGACATAGGGCCTACCAAGAACCAGAGACTGTTGCTATTACTCCCCTGGGAATGCACCCGCCCTGGAGCTGCCACTGCCAAACCCTCAGGGTAGTGCCCAGACACTTGTTTGCTGTCCCCTCCAAAGTCCATACATCTTGGTGCAGCTGGAGCAGCATCTCCTTTGTGGTCTAAGTGGGACAGGGTTCTTCCTGGTGACCTGCAGGGGTTGGGAGCAAAACACCACAGTTATCCCCGACTCCAGAGAAGGATGTGGTCCACTGCCACAGGGGACACCTGAACATAAATCACTTGCAGCCCCAACCACCTCAGAGAGCACCATAGACATTATGATGGAACACCACCTGCTGTTGCTCTCGCTCCCCCTTGGAGCACACCCGCCACTGCCAAATATTCTGGGCAGTGCACAGATGCTTGTCCTTCCCAGGAACCCGTAACTAAGAGCACCTTGTACAGCACATCTTGTAGGAGCTAAACAGGATGAGGTATTTCCTGCATTGTCTACAGGAGGCAGAGGCAAACCACTGCAGTTATCTCTGGTTCTGAGGTGGGAATGGCACACTACCACTAGCAGTCTGTGAATAGTCACCACCTGCAGCTGCAGTCACCTCAAAGACACTACAGAGGAGGGCACTGGGACTGAACACCACTTGTGGGTGCTCTTGCACTCCTAGGAACACACCAACCCCATTGCTCCCACTGCTAAGTGCTCTGGGCAGTACCCATATGCCTGATCTCTATCACTTCCCAGGACCATGCAACCTATACAGGAACAACTTGTACAGCATCTCCTATGTGGTCTAAGTGAGATGAGTAGCTTCATGCATGGTCTACAGGTGGCAAACCAACACAGTTCTCACTGGCTCTAGAGACAAGCATGGCCCACTGCCACTAGGAGTCCCTAAACAGGTACACTTGTGGTTCCAATCACCTCAGAGGAGGGCTTTGCAATCCAACACTAGCCATTGTAGCTCTCACTGCCCTGGGAAATCACACTTCCTGCTGCTACTACTACCAATTGCTCTGGACACCTGGTAGTTCTGCCTAGAACTCATTACCACTTGCCCGGGCCCTGCAACTAGGAGTAGCCAGTGCCACCTTCCTGCAGGTCTTTGCTGCTGTTGAGAGCCCAGTGACCAGGCACCAACTGCTGGCCCTACACATTGCTTCATTCTCCCTGAAAACACACAGAGCACCAGTGGGATAACAGCCTGCTCACACCAAAGAAAGAGAGACCAAATATTCAAACTTACACACCAAAAATAAATAGTAACCACACCAAAAAAAATGCAAAGGCATGCTTTTGCTTGGAAGTGGCCTTATAAGACTACAGTGGGGCTTTCCAAACTCATGGAAAAGGAAAGCATAAACATGATGAAGAAGCTCAGAAACCATTCAAAGTTAAAGAAACAGAAGTCATCTTAAGCAGTCAACAATGAAACAGATCTCTGCAGTCTGACAGAAATGGAGTTCAGAAGGGAGGTGATGAAAATACTTGAGGAATTAAGGCTGACTATCAAGGAATTAAGAGAAGATGAAAACAGCAATGCAGGTTCCCTTAGAAAGGAAATAGAAAATGAGGAGCCAAGAAAGGCTAGAAAACTCATTTGCAGAGATGCAAACTGAGCTAAAGGCAATAAAGAGCAGTTTGAATAATGCAGAGGAACAAATAAGTGATGTAGAAGATAGAATAATGGAAATCATGCAAACAGGACAGCAGACAGAAAACCAAATGAAAAAACATGAAAGCAATATAAGAGATCTATGGGATAATACAAAGCAGCCCAACCTACACATAATAGGAATTCCAGAAGGAGAAGAAAAAGAAAAGGAGATTGAAAATATATTTGAAGAAATTATGTCTGAAAACTTTCCAAACCTAAAGGAATCTGACATCAAGATACAGGAAGCACAGAGGGCCCCAAGCAAGTTGAACCCAAACAGACCCACACCAAGGCAGATTATATTAAAAATGTCAAGAATTAAAAATAAGGAGAGGATCCTAAAGGCAGCAAGAGAAAATCAAAGTGTTAATTATAAGGGATCCCCAGTAAGGTTCTCAGCTGATTTCTTTACAGAAACACTACAGGCCAGAAAGGAGGGGAAAGATATATTTAAAGTGCTGAAAGGAAAAAATGTGCAACCTAGAATACCCTGCCCAGCAAGAATATCATTTAAAATAGAAGGGGAAATAAAGAATTTCTCCAACAAACAAAAGGTAAAAGAATACAGCAATACCAAACCTTTCTAAAAGAAGTATTGAAAGGGGTTCTATAAAAAAAAAGTACAAAGTAATTAATAGAATGGAGGAAACCTCAAATGGAAAGCAAAAAATCAAATAAGCCAGCATGCAGATCTAAATATGAAGATGCTAACAAAGAATTTTAAAAAAGACAACAAAATCATAGGTTATGGGGAGGTAAAATAAGAAAATACTGACTCTTTTTTTAACTTAAAAAAATTTTAATGATGTGTTTAAGACTATGTGGCTATCAGGCTACAGCAAGAAGATATAAGAAGGTGTTAACATACTTAAACAGGGCAACCAACCACAAATCAAAAGGGAACATCATGTCCACAAATACTGAAAAGAAAAGTACTCAAGCATAAAGTGAATGGAAACCATCCAACAAAAAAGAGAAAAGAAGAAAAGAGAAACATAGAAATAACTGGAACATGTTCTAAAATGGCAATAAATACATATCTATCATAATGACCTTAAATGTCAGTGATTTGAATGCTCCAATCAAAGGACACACAGTGGCAGAATGGATAAAAAACCTACAATCTGCTGCCTACAAGAGACTCACCTTAGGGCAAAGGACAAAGATAGATTGAAAGTGAGGGGATGGGAAAAGGTATTTCATGCCAATGGACAAGAAAGGAAAGCAAGAGTGGCAATACTCATACCAGACAAAAGAGACTTTAAGATGAATCCATAAAGAAAGACAAAGAAGGACACTATTTAATGGTTAAAGGATCCATTGAAGAAAAGGATATTACAATCATCAGTATATACGCCCCTAATATAGGAGCACCCAAGTACCTACAACAAGTACTGTTAGACATAAAAGGAGAAATAGATGGGATTACAATAACAGCAGGAGGCTTTAACACTCCACTCACATCAATGGACAGATCCTCTAGGCAGATAATCAGTAAGGCAACAGAGATCCTAAATGACACAATAGAAAAGTTAGTCCTAACTGACATTTTCAGGACATTACATCCAAAAGAATCAGAATATACATTCTTCTCAAGTGCACATGGAACATTCTCAAGGATAGATCACATACTGGGGCAAAAGCTAATCTCAACAAATTTAAGAGTATAGAAATTATTTCAAATATATTCTCTGACCATAAAGGCATGAAATTAGAAATCAACCACAAGAAAGGAAATGAGAAAAAAACACTACATGGAGACTAAAGAACATGCTACTAAAAAGCAGAAGGATCAATGAGGAAATCAAGAAAGAAATTAAAAAATACCTGGAGACAAATGAGAATGAAGACACAACCACTCCACATCTATGGGATGCCTCAAGAGCAGTGCTCAGAGAGAAGTTCATAGCATTACAGGCCTTCCTCAAAAAAGAAGAAAAATCTCAAATTGACAACTTAACCCACCACCTAAGTGAATTGGAAAAATAACAACAACAACAAAAAACCCTGAAGTCAGCAGAAGGAAGGAAATCATAAAGATCAGAAAGGAAATCAATAAAATAGAGATTCAAAAATCAATAGAAAAAAAATCAATAGAACCAAGAGCTGGTTCTTTGAAAACGTAAACAAAATTGACAAATCCTCTGGCTAGACTCACCAAGAAGAGGAGAGAAAAAAAACCAAATAAACAAAATAAGAAAGAAAAAAGGAGAGGTCACAACAGATACTACAGAAATACAAAAAACCATGAGAGAATACTATGAACAATTGTACGCCAACAAATGTGACAACCTAGAAGAAATGAACAACTTTCTAGAGACTTACACCCTGCCAAAACTGAATCAAGAAGAAATTGATCAACTGAAAAGATCATTAGAAATGAAATTGAGTATGACATCAAAATACTCGCTACAAATAAAAGTCCAGGACCAGATGGCTTCACAGGTGAATTCAACCAAACATACAAAGAGGAAATCATACCCATACTCCTTAAACTTTTCCAAATGGTTGAAGAAGAAAGAACACTCCTAAAGACATTCTGTGATGCCAACATTACCTTAATTCCAAAACCAGACAAAGATACCACGAAAAAAGAGAACTATAGGTCAATATGTTTGATGAATACAGATGCAAAAAATTCTCAACAAAATTTTTAGACAACTGAATCCAACAACATATAAAAAAAGATCATACATCATGACCAGGTGGGATTCATCCCAGGTGCACAAGGATGGTTCAACTTATGCAAATCAATCAATGTCATACACCACATTAACAAAAGAAAAGTCAAAAACCACATGATCATCTCAGCAGATGCAGAAAAAGCATTTGACAGAGTCCAATATCCATTCATGATCAGAACTCTTACCAAAGGGGGATAGAGGGAACATTCCTTAACATAACAATGGCCATATATGAAAAACCCACATCAAATATAATACTCAACATAGAAAAACTGAAAGCCTTCCCACTAAAATCTGGAACAAGACAATGATGCCCACTCTCACCACTGTTTCTCAAAATAGCATTGGAAGTCCTAGCTACAGCAATCAGAAAAACAAAAGAAATAAAAGGCATCCAAATAGGAACAGAAGAGGTAAAACTGTCACTCTATGCAGATGACATGATACTATATATAGAAAACCCCAAGGACTCAACCCCAAAATTAATTGAACTGATCAACGAATTCAGCAAAGTAGCAGGATATAAGGTTAACATCAGAAATCAATTGCATTTCTGTATACTAACAATGAAATATTAGAAAAAGAATACCAAAATATTTTACCTTTTAAAATAGCACCCCAAAAAATCAAGTACCTGGGAATAAACCTGACCAAGGAGGTGAAAGACTTATATGCAGAGAACTACAAAATTTTAATCAAGGAGATCAAAGAAGATATAAAAAAATGGAAAGATATTCCATGCTCATGGGCCAGAAAAATTAATATTGTAAAAATGGCCATACTACCCAAAGCAATCTACAAATTCAATGCAATCTCTATCAAATTACCCATGACATTCTTCACAGAGCTAGAACAAACAATCCAAAAATGTTTATGGAACATCAAAAGACCCAGAATAGCCAAAGCAATTCTGAGGAACAAAAACCAAGCAAGAGGCCTAACTCTCCCAGACCTCAGGGAATATCACAGGGCCACAGTAATCAAGACAGTGTGGAACTGGTACCAAAACAGATATACAGACCAATGGAACAGAATAGAGAACCCAGAAATAAACCAACACCTACAGTCAATTGATCTTTGACAAAGGAGGCAAGAATATAACATGGGAAAAAGACAGTCTTTTCAGTAAGTATTGCTGGGAAACCTAGACAGCTGCATGCAAATCAAAGAAACCAGAACAAACACACACACCATGCACAAGAATAAACTCTAAATGGCTTAAAGACAAGACACCATTAAATTCCTGGAAGAAAACATTGGCAAAATATTCTCTGAAATCAACCTTACAAATGTTTTCTCAGGGCAATCTCCCAAGGCAGCAGAAATAAAAGCAAAGATAAACCAATGGGACCTAACCAAGCTGACAAGCTTTTACACAGCAAAGGAAACCAAAAAGAAGAGTAAAAGAAAATTTACAGATTGGGAGAAAATAGTGTCAGATGATGCAACTGACAGATGCTTAGTCTCTAGAATATACAAACAATTTATGCAGCTAAACAGCAAAAATGCCAACAATCCAATTAAAAAATGGGCAAAGGACCTGAATAGACATTTCTTCAAAGAAGATATGCAGGAGTAATTGGATTAAGATGGCAGAATAGAAGGACTGGAGCTTAACTTCTCTACCAAAAAAACAGCAAACCTACAACCAAATGCCAAGCAACGTTCAACCAAAATGGACTGTAAACTTCCAAAAAAGATATTCTCCTCCAGAAGACAAAGAGGAGACCACATCAAGAGATAGGAGGGGTGATTACGTGATAGAAGCAACCCCATACCACCTGGGTGAGAAGCCCCACAGACTGGAAAGTAACTGCATCACAGAGGCTCAGCTACAGGACTCAGAGTTCTGAGCCCCACGTCAAATCCCCATGCCTGGGGATCTGGCACAGGGAGAAAGAGCCTCCCCAGCATCTGGCATTGAAGGCCAGTGGGGCTTGTGTGCAGGAGCTCCACAGGACTGGGGGAAACAGAGAACCCATTCTTGAAAGGCACACACAAATTTTCACGTGCACTGGGTTCAGGGCAAAGCATAGGAATCTGGGTTGAACCTGACTACAATTCTTGGAGGATCTGCTGGGAAAACAGGGGTGATGGTGCCTTGTTGTGGGGGAAGGGCATTGCAGGTGAAGCTCTTGGGGACATTCATCAGCCTTCATTTTTCTGGACATGGCCATTTCTGGGAAAATCTGGTCCCCCCCATCAGGGCTGAGAAGCCCCAGGCCAAACAACAATCCAGGTGGGATCTCAGCCCCATCCATTAGTAAACAGGCTGCCTAAAAATCCCTCAGGCACACAGCCAGCCTCTAAACTCATCCAGAGACAAAGCCCCACCCATCAGAGGGAGAGGAATCAACCCCATTTAACCGTGAGCAGGCATCACTCCCTCCCATCAGGAAGCCTACAGCAAGCCCCCACCATACCAACTTCAGCCACAGGGGAGGCAAACACCTGAACTAAGAGAAGCTACAACTCTATTGTTGGCAAAAAGGTCACCACACCAAAAACCTATAAAAATGAAAAGACAGAAAACTCTAACTCAGATAAGGGAGAAACAGAAAAGCCCAGAAAAACAGCTCAGTGATGAGGAGATTATCAGCCTCCCAGAAAGAGACTCTAGACTGTTGATGCTGAAGATGATGCAAGGCATTGGAAATAGACTAGAGGCAAAAGTTGATCATTTACAGGAAACACTGAGCAGAGAAATACAAGCTGTAAAAATTAAACAAGAAGAGATGCAAAATACAATAACTGAAATAAAAAATTCGTTAGAAGCAGGCAACAGTAGGATACAGGAGGCAGAAGAACAAATCAGTGAGGTGGAGGACAGATTAGTGGAAATCACTAATGCAGAAGAGAAAGATAAAAGATTGAAAGGAAATGAGCAGAGTCTCAGAGAACTCTGGGATAATGTTAAATGCACCAACATCTGTATTATAGGGGTGCCAGAGGGAGAAGAGAGAGAGATGGGGGCTGAAAAAATATTCGAGGAGATTATAGGAGAAAACTTTCCTAATATGTGAAAGGAAACACTCACTCAAATCCAGGAAGCACAACGAGAACCATATAAAATAAACCCAAGGATGAACACCCCAAGACACATAGTAATGAAAATGACCAAAATTAAAGACAGAGAAAATATTGAAAGCAGCTAGGGAAAATAAACAAATGAACTACAAGGGAACTCTTATAAGGTTATCAGCAGATATTTCATTTGAAAGTCTGCAGGCTAGAAGGGAGTGGCATGATATACTAAATGTGATGAAAGGAAAAAACTTCCAGCCAAGATTCTTTATCCAGCAAGGCTCTCATTCAGATTTGAAGGAGAGATCAAAACCTTTGCAGATAAGCAAAACCTAAGAGATTTCTCCAACACTAAACCAGCTTTACAACAAATCCTAAAGGAACTTCTCTAGGCAGAAAAGAAAAGGCCACAACCAGAAACAAAAACACCACAAATGACAAGGCCCACCAATAAAGGCATATATACAGTAAAGATACTAAATCATCTATGCACAATTATGCTACCAAAATCAGAAATCTTGAGAAGAGAGCACAAATGCAGGTCACTGGAGAAGCACGTGCAATTAAGAAACCAACAACTTAATATAATCTCAGTTAATATATAGACTGCTATATCAAAAGGAAACCGCAAACCAAAAATCTACAATTGATACACAAACAAATAAGAAAAATCAACTCAAATACAACATTAAAATAGGCATCTTGTGAGAGGGGACAACAAGAGAATTAGGGAAGAAAAAAAGAGCAACAAAAACCCCAAACAGTTAATACAATGGCAATAAGAACATGTATTTCAATGATTACATTAAATGCTAATGGACTGAATGCCCCAACCAAAAGACATAGACTAGCCGAATGGCTACAAAAACAAGACCCATATATATGCTGTCTTCAAGAGACCCACTTCACTTCTAGGGACACATACAAATTGAAAGTGAGAGGATGGAAGAAAATATTCCATGCAAATGGGCATCAAAAGAAAACCAGAGTAGCAATACTCCTATCAGATGAAATAGACTTTAAAATGAAGAATATTTTAAGAGACAAGGAAGGGCACTACATGATGATCAAAGGATCAATCCAAGGAGAAGATATAACAATTTTAAATATCTATGCACCCAACATAGGATCACCACAATATAGAAGGCAACTGCTAACAACCTTAAAAGGAGAAATCAACAAGAACACCATCATAGTGGGCAATGGAGCAATGGACAGGTCATCCAGGCAGAAAATCAATAAGGAAACACAGGTCCTGAATGAAGCTTTAGATCAGATGGATTTAATAGATAGTTATAGGACATTCCATCCAAAAGCAACAGAATAAACATTCTTCTCAAGTGCGCCTGGAACATTCTCCAAGATTGATCACATCCTGGGTTACACATCAAGCCTCAGTAACTTTAAGAAAATTGAAATCATTTCATGCATCTTCTCTGACCACAATGCTATACAACTGGAAATCAACAACAAGAAAAAAAATGGCCAAAAATACAAATGCGTGGAGACTAAACAACACACTACAAAATAACCAATGGATCACAGAAGAAATCAAAGAGGAAATTAAAAAATACCTAGAAGCAAATGACAACAAAGACATGACACCCCAAAACCTCTGGGATGCGGCAAAAGCAGTTCTAAGAGGAAAGTTTATAGCAATACAAGCCTACCTCAGGAAACAAGAAAAAGCTCAAATAAACAACCTAACTTTACATCTAAAGCAGGTAGAGAGGGAAGAACTGACAAGACCTAAAGTTAATAGAAGAAAAAAAATCATAAAGTTCAGAGCAGAAATCAACGAAATAGAAACAAAGAAAACCATAGAAAAGATCAATGAAACTCAAAGCTGGTTATTTGAAAAGATCAACAAAATTGATAAACCCTTAGCCAGACTTATCAAGAAAAAAAGAGAGAGGACACAAATCAATATTATTAGAAATGAAAAAGGATAAG
>PVHT021183699.1:51396323-51415100 GCA_004024745.2 Catagonus wagneri | reverse complement strand
GATAAGCAACAGACATCACAAAAATACAAAGGATCATAAGGGACTACTATATGCAATTATATGTCAATAAAATGGAAAGCCTAGAAGGAATGGAGAAATTCTTAGAAAAGTACAATCTCCCAAGACTAAACCAAGATGAAACAGAAAATATGAATAGGCCAATCACAAGTTCTGAAATTGAAACTGTGATTAAAAAACTTCCAACAAACAAATGTCCAGGACCAGATGGTTTCACAGGTGAATTCTATCAAACATTTAGAGAAGAGCTAATGCCTATCCTTCTGAAACTCTTCCAAAAAATTGCAGAGGAAGGGACACTCCCAAACTCATTCTATGAAGCAACCATCACCCTGATACCAAAACCAGACAAAGATTTCACAAAAAAAGAAAATTACAGGCCAATCTCACTCATGAACATAGATGTAAAAATTCTCAACAAAATACCAGCCAACCAAATCCAACAATGCATTAAAGGATTGTACACCATGATCAAGTAGGATTTATCCCAGGGATGCAAGGATTCTTCAATATCCACAAATCAATCAGTGTGATACACCAGGATAACAAACTGAAGAATAAAAACCATATGATCCTCTCAATAGATGCAGAAAAAGCCTTTGACAAAATCCAGCACGCATTTCTGATAAAAACCCTTCAGAAAGTGGGCATAGGGGGAACCTACCTCAACATAATCAAGGCCACCTATGACAAACCCAGAGTTCACATCATTCTCAATGATGAAAAGGTGAAAGAATTCCCACTGAGATCAGGAACAAGACAGGGATGTCCACTCTCGCCACTACTATTCAACATAGTTCTGGAAGTCCTAGCTACAGCAATCAGAGAAGAAAAAGAAATAAAAGGAATCCAAATGGGAAAGGAAGAGGTCAAACTATCACTTTTTGTAGAAGACATGATGCTATACCTAGAGAATCCTAAAGACTCTACCAGAAAACTGTTAGAGCTCATCAATGAATTTGGCAAAGTTGCAGGATACAAAATTAATACTCAGAAATTCACTGCATTTCTATATACTAACAATGAGAGACCAGAAAGAGAAATTAGAGAAGCAATCCCATTTACCATCGCATCAAAAAGAATCAAGTACTTAGGAATAAACCTGCCTAAAGAGACAAAAGACCTGTACTCTGAAAATTATAAGGCGCTGATGAAAGAAATCAAGGATGACATGAACAGGTGGTAAGACATACCATGCTCTTGGATTGGAAGAGTCAATATTATCAAAATGACTATACTACCCAAGGCAATCTATACATTCAATGCAATCCCTAACAAATTACCAAGAACCTTTTTCACAGAACTAAAACAAAATATTTAAAGTTTGTTTGGAAACACAAAAAACCCAGAATATCAAAGACATCCTGAAAAAGAAAAATGGATCTGGAGGAATCAGGCTCCCTGACTTCACACTCTACTACAAAGCTACAGTCATCAAAACCGTATGGTACTGGCACAAGGACAGAAATAGAGATCAGTGGAACAGGATAGAAAGCCCAGAATTAAATCCAAGCATCTATAGTCAACTAATCTGTGACAAAGGAGCCAAGAATATACACTGGACAAAAGACAGCCTCTTCAAGAAGTGGTGCTGGGAAAATGGGACAGCTACATGTGAAAAAATGAAACTAGAACACTTCCTAACACCATGCACAAAAATAAACTCAAAATGGATTAAAGATCTGGATATAAGACCAGATGCTATAAAACTCTTAGAGGAAAACATAGGCCAAACACGCTCTGACATAAATGATAGCAACATCTTCTCAGATCCATGTGTCAGAGTAAGGACAATAAAAAGAGAAATAAACAAATGGGACTTAATTAAACTTCAAATTTCTGCACAGCTAAGGAAACCCTAAAGAAAATGAAAAGACAACCCACAGAATGGGAGAAAATATTTGCAAATGAATCAACTGACAAGGGATTAACCTCCAAAATTTACAAACATCTCCTACAGCTCAACACCAAAGAAACAAACAACCACATCCAAAAATGGGTAGAGGATCTAGGCAGACAGTTCTCCAAAGAAGACATGCAGATGGCAAATAAACACAGGAAAAGATGTTCGCATCACTTCTCATTAGAGAAATGCAAATCAAAACCACTATGAGGTACCACCTTACACCAGCCAGAATGGCCGTCATCAAAAAGTCTACAAACAATAAGTGCTGGAGAGGGTGTGGAGAAGAAGGATCCCTATTACACTGTTGGTGGGAATGCAAATTGGTGCAACCACTGTGGAAAACAGTATGGAGATTCCTCAGAAAACTCAAAATAGAATTACCATTTGATCCAGCAATCCCACTCCTGGGCATCTATCCAGAGGAAACCATGACTCAAAAAGACACATGTACTCCAGTGTTCACTGCAGCACTCTATGCAATAGCCAGGTCATGGAAACAACCTAAATGCCCATCGACCGAAGAGTGGATAGGGAAGATATGGTACATACACACAATGGAATATTACTCAGTCATTGAAAGGAATGAAATGACAACATTTATAGCAACATGGATGGACCTAGAAATTATCATGCGAAGTGAAACCAGTCAGACAATTAGACAGCAACACCCAATGCTACTGCTTTCATGTGGAAATAAAAAGACACGATGAACTTCTTTGCAGAACAGAGAATGACTCACAGACTTTGGAAAACCTTGGTTTTTCAAATAAGACAATCTGGGGGGTGAGGAGATGCACTGTGGATTTGGGATACAAAATTTGTAAAATTGAGTTGTGATAATTGATGTACTCATATAATTGAAATACAATCCATTTTGGAAAAAAAAAAAGACATGCAGATGGCCAACAAGCACATGAAAAAATGCTCAACAACACTGATGATTAGAGAAATGCAAATCCAAACTACCACGAGATAGCACCTCACACCAGTCAGAATGGCCATCATTAATAAGTCCACAAACAACAAATGCTGGAGGGGGTGTGGAGAAAAGGGAACCTTTCTGTACTGTTGGAGGGTACAACTCTCCAAGTTGGTACAACCATTATGGAAAACGGTATGGAGGTACTTTAGAAAACTATAGAAAGAACTACCATATGACCCAGCAATCCCACTCTTGGGCATGTATCCAGACAAAACATTCCTTGAAAAAGACACCTGCACACGCATGGTCATTGCAGCAGTATTTACTATAGCAGTATTTATAATCATCTGTTGATGATTGGATTAGGAAGAAGTTGTACATATACATGATGGAATACTACTCAGCCATAAAAAAGAATAAAATAATGTCATTTGAAGCAACTTGAATGGAATTAGAGACCCTCACACTAAGTGAAGTAAGTCAGAAGGAGAGAGCCCAATACCATATGATATCACTTATATCTGGAATCTAATATACTGCACAAATGAACTTTTCTACAGAAAAGAAAATCACAGAGCTGGGGAACAAACTTGTGGTTGCCAAGAGGGTGGGTGAGGGAGATGGTATGGGAGTCTGGGGTTAACAGTTGTAGACTACTGCCTCTGAGATGGAAAAGCAAGGAGATCCTGTTGTATAGCACTGGGAACTATTGTCTAATCACTTGTGACAAATCCATGTATGTATGTGTAACCAGGTCACCACGTTGTACAGTTGGAAAACTGACAGAAATCTATAAATCAGTTATAATGGAAAAAAATATTGGCTTTACCCCCTGTGCTTCACAGTATATTCCTTTGCCTTATTTTATACATAAGTGTTTGTACCTCTAAATATGCTGCTTTTATATTGCTCCTCCCTTCTTCCCTCTTCCCTCTGGTAACCACTAGTTTTCTATATCTCTGAGTTTCTTTTGTTATATTCACTAGTTTGTTCTTTTTTTTTCTATATGTGATATCATACAGTATTTGGCTTTATCTGTCTGAGTCATTTCACTTAGCATATCATCCTCCAAGGCCATTTATGTTCCTACAAATGGCAAAATTTCTGATTTTTATGACTTAGTAGTATTCCACTGTATATATATAAAAAACACCTCATTTTCCATTCATCTTTTGATGGATAGATAAGGTTGATGGACAAGATAAGGTTGCTTCCATATCTTGGTAATTATAAATAATGCTGGTATGAACACTGGAATCCAAGTATCTTTTCAAATTAGTGATGTAGTATCTGTATATATATAGATACACACACACACACACCTGCAGTATATTCCTGGGTCATATAGTAGTTCCATTTTTAGTTTTTTGAGAAAAAGCAGTTTTATACTGTTTTCCACAGTGGATGTATCAATTTACATTCCCACCAAAAAGTTCCCCTTTATTCACATCCTTGCCAACATGTGTTATTTTTGTTCTTTTGGCTTATAGCCATTCTGAGGTGATAACTCACGGTGGTTTTGATTTACATTTCCCTGATTATTAGTGATGTTGAACATCTTTTCATGTGACTGTTGACCTACACGTCCTCTTTGAAAAAGCATCTATTCAGTTTTTCTGCCCATTTTTAATTGGACATTTTAAAATTTGATTGTCATTTCATTGGTTGAGATGTTAGTGTTCCTTATATATTTTAGATATTAGACCCCTATCGAATTCATGATTTGCAAATATTTTTTTCCATTTCCGAAGTGTCATTTGATCCATAAAATTTTTAATTGTGCTGAAGTTCAAATGAAGTTCAATTTATTTTTCTTTTGCTGCTTGTCCTTTAGATGTCTTATTCAAGAAACCATTACCTAGTAAAAGATCACCCAAATTTATGTCATTGTTTTTTTTATTTATTTTTCTATTGCTCTTTAGGGCTGCACCTGCGGCATATGGAAATTTCCAGACTAGGGGGTGAATGGGAGCTGCCAGCCTATGTCACAGTCACAGCAAGGTGGAATCTGAGCCATGTCTGCAACCTACACCACAGACCATGGCAAAGCTGGGTCCATGACCTACTGAGTGAGGCCAGGGATTAAACCTGCATCCTCACCGATACTGATTGGATTAGTTTCTGCTACACCACAATAGGAACTCCCTATGTCAGTGTTTTCATTTAACTGTTAAATAGTCTGGACACTTGTATTTTAGTATTTGATCTATTTTGAGCTAATATTTGTACATGATGTAAGATAGGCTTAGTGGTTTCCTATGGCTTCTGTAAGAAGTTATCACAAACATGGTGGCTGAAAATAACAGAAATTCTATCCAGAGAAAAGTATAATTGGAAAAGATACATGCACCCTAATGTTCATGGCAGAGCGATTTGTAAGAGCCAAAACATAGACGCAACCTAAATGTCTATCAACATGGGAATGGATAAAGAAGATACGGTACATACATACAATGGAATATTACTCAGCCATAAAAATAATGCCATTTGCAGGAACATGGATAGACCTAGAGATTATCATATTATGTAAAATTAGTCATATTGTGTAAGACAAACATTGTATGGTATCACTTATACTTGGAATCTAGAAATGGGATAAAGAACAGAAACGGACTTTGAAAAACTTACAGTCACCAAAGGGGACAGGTGGGGAGGGGAGTGATGGATTAGGGTTTGAGATTAGCATATGTACACTGAAGTATATGGAATGATTGGACAATGGAGACCTGCTATATAGCACAGAGAATGCTATGCAACATTCGATGATAGTCTATATGGGGAAAGAATCTGAAATGTGTGTACACATATAATTGAATTACTATGTTGCACAGCAGAAATTATCACATCCTTGTTAATCAACTCTAATACAATAAAACTTTAAAAATAAAAAAAAACACAAATTTATTCTGTCATTGTTCTTGAAGAGAGATGCCTGTAATCCGTTTTTCTGGGCCAGAATCAAGGTATAAACATGTTGTACTCTCTCTGGAAGCTCAAGGACAGAACCATTTATTCCTTCCTCCACCTCTGGCTTTTTTTGGCTTGTGACTGTCAGTTCCATCTCTGCCTTCATGGTCTCATGCCTTCTACTCTTCTGAGGATGTCAAGCTTCCATCTACTGCTTTTTTTTTTTTTTTCTTTTTAAGGCTACACCTGTGGCCTGTGGAAGTTCACAGGAATGCAGGATCGAAATGAACCACATCCCTGACGTACACCACAGTTCACACCAACACTGGATTCTTAACCCACTGAGCAAGGCCAGGGATTGGACCTGTATCCTCATGGATACTAGCTGGGTTGGTAACCCACTGAGCCACAGTGGGAACTCCCTCATTCTGCTGCCTTTTTTTGTTTTTGTTTTTGTCTTTTTGCCTTTTATGTAGAGCTGCACCCACAGCATATGGAGGTTCCCAGGCTAGGGGTCTAACAGGAGCTGTAGCTGCTGGCCTTTGCCACAGCCACAGCAATGTGGGATGGGAGCCGCGTCTGCAACCTACACCACAGCTCACAGCAACGCCCGATCCTTAACCCACTGAGCAAAGCCAGGGATCGAACCTGCAACCTCATGGTTCTTAGTCGGATTCGTTAACCACTGAGCCACGAAGAGAACTCCTCTGCTGCCTTTTTATAAGGATATATGTGATTGCATTTTGGGCTACCCTGATAATTCATAATCTGCACATCTTAAAGACCTAAGCACACCTGTGAAGACCACTTTTCCCAAAAAAATAACATTTCCGGTTTCCTGGCAACAGGACTTGAATTATTTGGGGGTCATTCTTCAGCCTACTACAGTAGGGTCACTACTTCACTCTATTTGCATGTGGATATCCAGCTGTCTTGGCATTTTTTCCCTTGTTGTTTGTTTTGTCATGCTTATTGACAACCAGTAGACCATAAGTATATGTTTATTTTTCTGATCCCTCAATTCTATTATACTGATCTGTATGTCTATCCTTATGCCCATACCACACTTGTCTTATTATATAGATTTTTTATTAAATTTTGAAATCTGCAATTGTGGGTCTTCCAATTTTGTTCTTTCTCAAGATTTTTTTTTCATTTTTTTAGGTCTATTTAATTCCTTTATGAATTTTGGATCAGCTTATAAATTTCTGTGAAATAGTCAGCTGGTATTTGATATACAGATTGAAAGCAGCTCTGATTTGACCCCTGGCACTGCAACTTCCATCTGTCACTGGTGTGGCTATAAAAAAAAATTGAATGCAATCGATAGATTTGGGGAACAGCATCACCTTATTAAGTCTTCTATTTCACAAATATGGGATCATTTTTCATTTATTTAGGTCTTTTAAAATTTCTTTCAATGATGTTTTTACACTATTAAGTGTAAATATCTTACAGTTCTTTTGCTAAATTTATTCCTAAGCACTTATTCATTTTCATGCTGTTAAGTGAAATCATTAATTTCATTTTTATTGTTCTTGACTAATGTATAAAAATACAACCAGTTTTGAATAATGATCTTGTATCCTATAAACTTTACTGAACCTGTTTATTAGCTATAAAACTTTTTTTGTGTGGATTCCTTAGTATTTTCATTATTCAAGAATGTGTTTACTACACACAGAAACAGCTTTACTTCTTCCTTTATAATCCGGATGCCTTTTATTTTCTTGCCTAATTGTTCTGGCTAGAGCCTCCAGGATAATGTTGAACAGAAGTGGAAAGAGTAGGCATCCATGTCTTGTTTCCAATCTTAGGGGAAAAGCTTTTAGAGTTTGATCACTGAGTAACATGTTAGTTGTGAATTTTTCATACATGCCCTTAATCAAGTTGATTAAGTTTCCTTCTATTTCTAGTTTGTTGAGATTTTTTATATCATGAAACAATGTTGGAATTTATCAAATGCCTTTACTATGTTGATTGAAATGATGTATTTTTATAGCTCATTCTATTAATATAGTGAAATTACACTGATTAGTATATGTTAAACCAATCCTGTATTCCTGGGGTAAATCCTGGTTGGTCATGGTATATAATCCTTTTTATATATTACTGGATTTGGCTTGCTAATATTTTGTAAAGAATTTTTACATGTATATTCGTAGGAGATTTTGGCCTGTTAGTTTTAATTTCCTGTGTTGTCTTTGTCTAGTTTTGGTGTTAGGATAATTCTGACTCATAGAATGAACTGGAAACTGTTCTTGTCTTTTCTGTCTTTGGAATAGTTTCAGAAGTGTTAATTATTCTTTAAATATATGATAAAATTTACCACTGAAGCCACTTTCTCTTTAGCTTTTTACTGTGGAAAGTTTCTGAATACTAATTCAATCTCCTTACTTGTCACAATCTATTCAGGTCTGTTTTCTATTTCTTCTTGAGTTAGTTCCAATAGTGTGTTTCTTTGTAGGATTTAAAAAAAAATTTCATATAGGTTATGTAATATATTGGCATACAATTATTTATAGTATTCTGTTATAATCCTTTCCCTATAAATTTCATAGGGGTGGCCCTTCTTTTATTCATGAATTTAATAATTTAAGTTTTTTTTTCCCCTTTAAGGCTGCATCTGCAGCATATGGAAATTCCCAGACCAGGGGTTGAATTGAAGCTGCAGCTGCCAGCCTGTACCACAGGCATGGCAATGATATGATCCAAGCTGCATCTGTGACCCATGTCACAATCTGCAGCATCATGGATCCTTAACCCACTGAGTGAGGCCAGGGATCAAATCCACATCCTCATGGACTCTATGCTGGGTTCTTAGCCCACTGAGCCACAATGGGAACTCCTGAGTCCTTTTTTTTTTTTTTTTTTTGCCAGTCCAGCTAACGATTTGTCCATTTTGTTAACCTTTTTGGTTGATTTTTGGTTTTATTGATTTCCTCTATGTTTTCTTCTACTATTTCATTTATTTTGGCTCTTATATTTTATTATTTTTTCCTTCTATTTGTGTTGGGCATAATTTGGTCCTCTTTTTCTATTATCATAATGTGTAAGTGAGGTTATTGACTTGAAATTTTTCTTTTTTAATATAGGTGTTTATAGCTATAAATCTCCATGTTGCATCCCATAAGTTTTGGTACATGCTGCTTTTGTTTTTATTCATCTCAGGATATTTTCTAATTTCCCTTGTGATTTCTCATGACTGCTTGGTTATTTAAGAGTATGCTGTATGCTATCCATGTATTTATGAAGTCCCTAAACTTCCTTCTTTTAGTGATTTCCAATTTCATTCCACTGTGGTTGAAGAACATATTTTGGATGATTTTATTTTAAATTTCTTAAGACTTATTTTATTGCCAAGGATATGGTCTATACTATACATTAGGTTTCATGTACACTTGAGAAAAATGAGTATTCTCTTCTTCTTGGTGAAATGTTCTACAGGTATCTTTTATCTTAGTTGGTTCATAGTGTTTTTTTCCCCAGTCTTCTGTTTGTGTGTGTGCGTGTGTGTGTGTGTATATATATATGTATATGTATATGTATATGTATATGTATATGTATATATATATATATGTGTGTGTGTGTATGTGTGTATATATATATATATATATATATATTTTTTTTTTTTTTTGGCCATGCCCATGGCATGCAGAAGTTCCCAGGCCAGGGACTGAACCTGTGCCACAGCAGTGATATTGGATCTTTAACCACTAGGCCACCATACAACTCCTCCTTGTTCATCTTTTATCTAGTTGTTCTATCCATCCCTGAAAGTAGAATATTGAAGTCTCCATCTACTGTTGTTGAATGATATGGTATATTTCTTCCTCTCATTTTGTCAGTTTTTGTTTCATATATTTTGGGACTCTTTTGTTAGGTTCACCTGCATCCTCTTGACACATCTTCTGTGGTAAATGACTCTGTTGTGGCTTAAATGTAGATACTGCAATATCCTAAATGTATTTTATATAATTGTTTATACAAAGGTAATTTAATAACCAGTGTTCTAGATCAGGGACCTGAAAAACTTTATCAGTAAAGGACCAAATAATATTTTAAGTTTTGCCAGGCATATGACCTCTGTCACAACTAACACAACTCTGCAGTTGTAGTGAGAAAATAGCCATAGATAACATGAAAGCAAATAAGTGTGATTATGTTCCAGGGAAAAATTAAAAAAACAGGTGGTGGACAGGGGCCATATTTACCACCCCCTGGTCTAGATAAATGGTTTTTGGCAGTGTGACTTATTACCAGTGTTCTTTTATCAATATCATTCTTTGTGTTTTTTTTTGGGCTATTTCCTCTGCATAATTCCAGGAAGTAATTTGATTTTGTAAAATTTACTGAATTACAGAGATTCTAACCTACCAGTTTGTGGTGAGTCTATTTACAAGAACAATTCTTCCTTTTACAAGTGTCTCCAGTTCTGAAGCATGGATGTGAACATTTCCATTTTCTTTACCAGCCATGTCTATGTTACTGAAAATGTGCATATTGAAATTTGACATTTAATGATTCTGAGACAACATAATATTCTCATTTCAAACCAAAACATACTTATGTGTGGATTTGAATGAGTCACATCTGTTTTTGAAAAAATCCCCGAAAATCAATTACAAAAGAGCATTCTAAGATGCAGCATATTTAGCTGAGAATGCATGAAGCTGTGTGTTAGAAAATATTTGGCAAGTACTGAGCCTTCAGGATTCCAAGAATACTACTGAGGTTTCAGAGGTGCAAGGCGGGGAAACTGTGCCCATTCCAACATACAGGTGTGACAACAGGAAAATCAAGCGCTAATTGATTACTTGCTGTTCAGCGGTATGAAGAAGTCTGTAGCAGAGTCCAAACGAATAAATAATCAAATTTCACCTATCAGGTAATAGGATGATAGATTGCTCAGGAAGGTTCTGTTACCAAGCCATGTTAGTCAGAGCAGCAAGCTTTAGGAGGAAACAAGAGACATGAATTCTTAACACTATATGATTATTCCATGACGTATTTTTTCTTTGAACTTTGATCTGCTGCCACAAACTTTCTCAATGAAAGGAGGTATAGGGAGAGCTTGTCTCAGTTTACCAGACTTGGAAATGAGAGCCCATGGAGCTTAGTGACACACTGGAGAGCTTATTCACTTCAGCTCTGGAGCGCCTCCTGGGACAAAATCTGGCAGTTTCCCAAGCTGCCTGTTTTATGTTACAGCAAGAGGTATTTGTCTGGCTTTAGCTGTGCCTGGTGAGGAGGTAAGGAGGATAATGGCAGCTACCAGTTGTTGCTTACCTGGTACCAGGCCCCGTGTTAAGGGTTTGGCTTATATTATCTCACTTTTTCCTGTATAGTGAAGAATAATGTTGTATAGTAATGAAAATAATCCCCATTTTAAAGATGAAGAGACTGAGGTTATGAACAACTAAAAGGTTTGACCATGTTGAAACCCTCTCTCAATTTCCAAACTCTTTTTAAATACTTTCTGCACTTCTCTCAGACAACACAACAGTTTCGGTCTGCTTGTAGTATTATTTTGTGCCAAAAGACAGTGATGCCATTCTTGCTTAGTCACCAGTCTCTTGTGAGACTGGGTAGCCTACATTCCACTCTCAGAGCTAAAGAGATGACTAAATTAAGTTGACCCAAATGGTAGCCTGTGGCTTCTTATGAACCATGTGAATGAACTAGTTTTTAGTGGTTAAGAGCTGCCCATTTGTTCTCTCTTCTCCCTTGAGTACCACTGTGGGAGGTTCTCAGATGCTGAGTGCTGTGTAAGCTTAAAAGACCAAAAAGTCAGGGTAGGCAGAATTCTGAGATGGTACCCCCCCCGCAGCTGAGATTCCAGCCCCTGGTACACACACCCTGTATAATCCCCTGCTTTTGCATAGGAACAAGGTCTGTGAATATGATGGAATATCACTCCTGTAATTACCTTATGTGTCCAAATAGAAGAGATTTTACAGATGTAATCGAGGCCCTGATTCAACTGGTCTTGAATGAATCAAAAGGGAGATTGCTCTGGGTGGGCCTGACTTAATCAGATGAAAGAACTTAAAGGAACTTCTGGCCTGTTCTGATGGGACAAATTCTCCTGCTCACCTTGAAGAAGTAAGCTGGCATGTTGTGAGAAGTTCACACAGCAGGGACTGCAAGCACTGAGGATAAGCCCCAGCTGACATCCATTAAGAGAACAGGGACCTCAGTCCTACAGTTAAAAGGAACTGAATTCTGGTAACAAGAAATGCACTTAGAAGGATACCCTGAGCTCCAGAAAAGAATGTAGCTCTGTCAAAACCTGGATTGCAGCTTGATGAGACCCTGAACAGAGAACTCAGATAAGCCATGCTGGGACCCCTGACCCACTGAACCTGTGAAATCATAAATGAGGTTGTTTACAACCACTATGTTTGCATATTTTTATTATGCAGCAACAGATAATGAATGCAGAAGCGTTTTTGGAGGAGAGGTGTATTAACCAAGGATCCCCAGAAAAAGTCCTACAATCTGCAGTTTTCAGGCTGGAGAACCAGGAAAGCTGGTGGTATAATGTAGTCTCAAACTGAAGACTCAAGACCAGAGAGGTTGTTGTCCCAGGGCAGGAACAGATGCACATCTCAGCTCACACAGAGAGCAAGTCTGCCCTTCCTTCACCTTTTCGTTCTATTCAGGTCCTCAACAGATTAGAGGATGCCCACCCACATTAGTGACAGTGATTTTTATCCAGTCCACCAGTTCAAGTGCTAATTTGTTCTAGAAACACCCTCACTGATGGCATCTGGAAATAATACTTTGCCAGCTATCTGGGCATCCCTTAGCTCAGTCATGTTGATACAGAAAATTCACCACAGCAATTGGCTTCTCTCCTGTCCCTCTCCAAACCAAATGTCCAAGCAGCAGCCAGAATGACTTTTCAAAATAGTGCAAGAGGCCATTACTCTCCTTGCTTAAAACTCTTTATTGTCTTCCCCTTGATGAGAGTTAACTCTCAACTCTTACCACAGCTTAAAACTCTGTGTACTACATGGACCTCCACCTACATTCATAGTGCCATCCCCTCCCTGGGCTTACAGTCCAACCTTCCAAGCCTTCCTTCACTTCCTCTAAGGCACCACCACCACCACCTGCTTTCCTTCACACCAGCTCTTCCCTTTGTCTAAAACATTCTTTCCACACTTTCCTACTTCCCTAGCTAAACTACAAGCCTTTATTTACAAGCCAGTTATTTTGTCCCAAAGATAGTAACTATACCTTTGGGTGTGCATTTTTATTTTTACTGATTTTTTATTATTTGCACTTAGGGAAAAAGAAACCTGATTTATTACACAAAGGTAAATCTTATCCAAAGACACAGAGTCACACAGTCTAAATTAACAATGATTATAACTTACTGTCAAAACCATAATGAAATATCTTATGAATGTAAAAAAATTTCATTAAATTCAGCACCCCCATTTTAGTTTCTCAATATATTTTATTATTATTATTTTTTTTGCCTTTTGTCATTTTAGGGCCGCACCTGAGGCATGTGGAGGTTCCCAGGCTAGGGATCTAATCGGAGCTGTAGCCACTGGCCTACGCCGTAGCCACAGCAATGCAGGATCCAAGCCGCATCTGTAACTTACACCACAGCTCATGGCAACACCGGATCTTTAACCCACTGAGCAAGGCCAGGGATTGAACCCGCAACCTCATGGTTCCTAGTCTGATTCGTTAACCACTGTGCCACAACGGGAACTCCTACTTTCTCAATATAGGACTAGGATTTGAATCCAAGTCAGTTGCTTCAAAAGCCCAGTCTCTTTTTTATTTTTTATTTATTTATTTTTTTGTCTTTTTGCCTTTTCTAGGGCTGCACTCATGGCATATGGAGGTTCCCAGGCTAGGGGTCGAATTGGAGCTGTAGCTGCTGGCCTACGACACAGCCACAGCAATGCCAGATCCAAGCTGTGGATGCAACCTACACCATAGCTCACTGCAACACCGGATCCTTAACCCACTGAGCGATGCCAGGGATTGAACCTGCAATCTCATGGTTCCTAGTCGGATTCATTAACCACTGGGCCACGATGGGAACTCCAAGAGCCCAGTCTCTTAATCACATTTAGTCCATGGTTAAGGAGGGCCTATACTTTAAATGATCATCTTGTTCTCCTTCCCATATTTGACCCTAAGCTCCATGAGCACCAGCACATGTTTGTTTCACTTTGCACTGAATATCCTGAATGCTGAACAGTTGTGCTGTGTAATTCATCAGTGCTTTCCACTGATACTTTTGTTTCTCCCCCTCCAAGGACAAGATGGGATGACTCTGTCTCACCCCTGGAAGGTAGATGTGGACATGGGTCTTTGACTCATTAAATGTGAGACAGTGTGTCAATTATTATTTCTGAGTGGAAACTTTTAAGGACTAGAGTGTAAATGTCCAAGTTTCACTCTCCCATAGCATCACATCATGATTAAGACCCACACTCTATAAAATGGTAGCCATTAATCAATAGTAGTCACTGAAATTATCATACTAAGTCAGACAGAGAAAGACAAATATCATATGCTATCACTTACATGTGCCAGCATATATAAAAATAATAAAATATAATAAAAATGATACAAAAGAACTAATTTAAGAAACAGAAACCAGTTCACAGATCTTAAACCAATCTGATGGTTACCATAGGTGACACTGTTTGGGGGATGGAAGAATTGTGAGGGTGGGGATATCATATATACAGTATTGTATAAAATAGATTAACAGTAACCTACTGCATAACACAGGAAAATCTATTCAATAGTTTGTAAAAACCTATATTAGAAAAAAGAATGGACATATTTATATGTATAACCAATTCACTTAGTTGTATGCCCAAAACTAATACAACATTGTAAATCAACTATACTTCAATAAGATTAAATTATAAAATTAAAGTAAATGAAATAAAACAAAAGTAAAATTCTGTTCTTCAGTCACATTTGCCACATTTCAAGTATTGAATTGCCACCTATGGCTAGTGGGTACAATTTTGGGCAGTGCAGGTACAGACCACTCCCTTTATCACAGAAACATCTATGGAAAAGAGCTGCTACAGATACTGAAGACTGAGTTTCTGAGTGAGAAGGTCATGGAGCAGAGCCACCAGCTGACTCTAACAGACATTTTATATGAGTATGAAATAATCTGTGTTATCAGTCCCTTATATTTTGGCCTTGTTTGTTACTGCAGCAAAATCCAGCTTATTCTAACTGATAAACACAGTCATTAAGTAAGAACACACTTAGTAATTTGATAATTGCTTTTCTTCTGGGGGTTTTGGGTGAAGAGGAAGGAAGGGAGAGCCTTTAAGGGAAGGTGACCACTTAAGCTAAGGCTTGGATCTGGGAAATTAATACGATATCCAAGAGTAGCAGGGTTTATGTGAAGAACCGTCCAACAAGAGAGAAATAGGGAACCTAAGGGTAAGAATTGGGACATAAGAAATGAGTAGAGGTAGACCATAAAACCTGCATCTGACTTACATCAATTGATCAGTTATAGTTTACTGAGCCTGCCTTTTGAACCTCAGTCTGACATTACTTTGCTCACTTAACTGCTAAAATATAGACACTAGAGTATGTTTCCTCCCCAAATCACGGCACCTAATGAAGACAATAAGCCTAGTTCATAAAGTTAGTATTAATTTGTTGAGAAGGGCATATATAGAGAAATCTGATGATGCTTGGTACCCAGGAGACTGCCCTCATCATCCCAGAAGTATGACTAAAGCCCACAGCTGCAGAAGACTCTGGAAGTATATTATATACTAAAGTCAGAATTGAAGAGGGCAGGTTATTTCCCTGCAGTACCTGCTTACGGGCATTGTGGTGGAAGAAGTGCTTCTTTTCTCCACCTCCTCAGCTGTGCTACTCCCTCTGTAAGACAAATACAGCCAGAAGAGCTATTTCTGGGGATTGTGGGCAGAGATAAATTAGGAAATTGGGATTAACAGATACATACTATTGTGTATAAAATAGATAAGAGCAAGGACCTCCTGTACAGCAGAGGGAACTCTTCTCAATAGTTTGTAATAACCCATAAGGGAAAAGAATCTGGAAAAAATCAATAGACACATATGTATATATAACTGAATCACAGAGTTCCTGTCGTGGCTCAGTGGCTAATAAATCCAACTAGGAAACAGTAGGTTGCGGGTTCGATCCCTGGCCTTGCTCAGTGGGTTAAGGATCCGGCACTGCCATGAGCTGTAGTGTAGGTTGCAGACGTGGCTCGGATCCCATGTTGCTGTGGCTGTAGCATAGGCCAGTGGCTACAGCTCTGATTTGACCCCTAGCCTGGGAACTTCTGTATGCCATAGGCAGCCCTAGAAAAGCCAAAAAGACCAAACAAAAAAAATCCAAAAAAGATTGAATCACTTTGCTACACACCTTAAACTAAGATGACATTGTAAATCAACTATATGTCAATTAAAAAAGCAAAAAACAAAAACAAAAAAACCCAAAAACCACCAGAAACCTAAAACAACCAACAACAAAAACAAAGGAACAAAAAAGAGTTAATGCCTTTACTTTTCACCAGGGGTGGGGGTGGAGAGTATTTCCCCTTGGTGGAGTCAAGAGACAGTCCTTCAGGAGAGTGCTTTTAAAACTTTTGAGTCAAGAACTACTTTCTTTGTAGATTGGGGACAGGTTCGAAACAGAAGTTTCTCTCCTAAGGCTGGTGAGATCAGGATGGGACAAAGAGAAAAATAGATGAACGACACTTAAAAGCAACCAGGACTGAATCGCCACACAAATCCCCAAGAGATTGCTAAAATAAGTGGAAAATAGCTCAAATGTGTGGGACTGGGCTTAGATACTAAGGGAGATGTTACTCAGTGTGGAAATACTAGAAGCAGTTTTACACCTGCTCCTTGAAGACTACTGTTAGGGAAAAAAAGTTTTTCCCTGAAAGTTACCCCAATAACTTGTGACTCTTCAATAAGCCAATTTATACTAGGGAGATGCTTGAAACATAGAAAGTCCTCATGATCTTTCCAGGTGCTGCTACTGGAGAGATGTTTTAAAAATTGGCTCTTAATGGCTCTTCATTCTTATCCTTTAAGCTCTGAGTTGGTGAAACAAAGTTATTATTAAAGGAAAGCGTGGGAGATACAATTTGATATTCTTAGAGTATTTCTAGTTTTATAATTAATTCATGGATGAGAGAGCCATTATCCGATAGCATCCAGAAACGTGGAAACTATTCGTTTCAGACAGGCACCCCGGTCCTGTTATAGGTTTTGATTAAAATGAAAACTTACCAAGTTTTATTCCTCAAAATATGATAGCTTCACGGGCAATTGGAATCAGCTAGTTCCATTGTTGGGTTTCTAATTCCAGGACTTATAATAATATTTTTTGGAGTCAAACATGACATAATTGCTAGGACTCCTGGAGCTAGCAAAGATGATAAAATGTTTTAGCCTCAGCAGGTGCTCTGCAGAATCCTTTATTAAAAAGAGCTGCCACACACAGGCTCAGGGTGTGATGGATTGTATAGAAATTAGGAGTGACATGCTCTGAATTTACAACATTAAATTTCCCCCACTAATTAAAGCAATGGGAATGGCCTCCAAACAGAATCTGGTTGGAGCTGGACAAAGAATGATTGTATTCCCCAGGACTCCAGAGGAAGGATTCTTGACTCAGTGTTTTCACAATGAGTGCTTGAATTAAACTATGAGCTGACAGCCAAAGACAACGGACATTATTTAATTAAAGCCTTGCTTTGCTGTTATACCTTGACTTCTCTTTCCACTTGAAATGTGGACATTTTCCTTTTTTTTATGTGTGTAATTAGACTCAGTAATGTAGCTGTCCTGTTGACAGAGCAAACTCTCCTAACAGTAAGAATGGCCGACGTCCAGATATCAAAAGGACTCACAGAGTAATTCAAACTGTGCCATCATGTGCATTAGCAGTGACTAAGAAAAGCGCCATGGTTGCTGGGGATGGTGTTTCAAGAATTGGCTTCATCAGCACATTTTTGCACAGAGGGAAATGAAGGTGTGTGTAAGTCCCTGGGAGAAAGTATTTAATGAGCTGCAACTATGATGCAACAACAGACAAATGTACTTTTCAAAGGTATTGGAATAAAGAGGTACTTATACCAGGTGGATCATGTCCGGAACAAAAGTTACTCAGAAACAGTAACTTTATCCAAAGAACAGACTCTGAGACTAATGAATTCACTTCCCCTCTCAGTTGTGAATCTCCTGATTGTCAGCCAGGTTTTTCCCACACTGATCCATTTGGGGACATGGGAGTGTTTCC
Source organism: Catagonus wagneri (assembly GCA_004024745.2). Lineage (NCBI taxonomy): Eukaryota > Metazoa > Chordata > Mammalia > Artiodactyla > Tayassuidae > Catagonus > Catagonus wagneri. Next base: position 51,397,047 of record PVHT021183699.1, on the reverse strand, counting down.
TTCATCCAGCAGATTTATATTCTTTTTTTCTCTTCCTTCAGAACTCTGATAACGTGATGACTAGGGAAACACACTCTTACAATCTCCCATCCACTCCCATCCACACACACAGTAGATTTTAATTTCTCACTGTTCCTTAAATACATCTGTATTTCTCATCACAATAAATCATTTATTTAATTACCTTTCTCTACTAGGATGAACAGCATTATTATTCATAGCATGGATTTCAGGGCCAAGAATATCCATGGTTTTATAGCTAAGATGATCTCAGGCAAGTTATCTTAGTCTCTTTTGCAAAGGAAGGATGCTAATAGTGACTATTTTCATGGAGCTGTTGATGAAATAAAGTTATGCAGGTACATCTAGCATATGGGATGCACCCACTAAATGTTGGCCCTGAATATATACATTATAATTATTATCAATGAACTGAAAACTGAAATCACTCAAACTAACAAAAACTTACACAAGGGGAATAATGAAATTAGTAATGAATTATAAAACTAGTTCAGGATGATGAGGAGAGGCCTCTGACTTTATTCTTAGGCCCCTGTTTTCAGTAGTTTCATTGTTAGGGATGGTGATGTTGGAAAGAGGGCAAGAAAAATGGAAAGAAAGAAAGGGGGGAAAAATGAGAAGATGACCTGGACAGGAAATTTCAGAATATGGGGAATATGAAGTGAAAGTTCCTGCTATGGCACAGTGGGTTAAGAATTTGGTG
>PVHT021183699.1:51359399-51395323 GCA_004024745.2 Catagonus wagneri | reverse complement strand
AGAGGCCTCTGACTTTATTCTTAGGCCCCTGTTTTCAGTAGTTTCATTGTTAGGGATGGTGATGTTGGAAAGAGGGCAAGAAAAATGGAAAGAAAGAAAGGGGGGAAAAATGAGAAGATGACCTGGACAGGAAATTTCAGAATATGGGGAATATGAAGTGAAAGTTCCTGCTATGGCACAGTGGGTTAAGAATTTGGTGTTGTCTCAGTGGTGGCATGGGTTCAATCCCCGGCATGGTGCAGTGGATTAGAGATCCAGCATTGCCGCAGCTGTGGCCTATGTTATAGCTACAAAATTCGATCCCTGACCCAGGAACTGCTATATGCTGTGGGTATTCACGGCACCTCGCCCCAAAAGAAAGAAAGAGGTGGAGGTACATAATTCTACATTCTGATGCTTTGTCCAAAACTGCAGCTTCTCTGATTGTTCCACTTATTTTAATAAAGCCCCAGATTCTCACTCACATGCTTTTGAAATCTTCTCCACATACTTACCATTCACTATGATTTTAAGGTGTCATTCTCAGACAAGAAATATCCTTCTTGCTACCAAAACCACACCTACCCATTAGTCTAGTCTCTCCAAACCTCTATGACCTCTTGGAGTCCAAGTCCAAGGATAGTAAAGAGAGTGCATCTCAGATACATTCTCCCATTGAGTGGTTATGGCCACTCACATTACTTTGTTGAAAAGATTTCTGAGTCCATGTCTGGGTATAGCAGCAAAGAGTAACATCACTCACGTTCTTTCTGCCTCAGGCATGGGAGTGGGGAGTGAAGGTGACATTGTTAAGTATTATTGTCCCTCCCATGACCTTTACCATCCACTATTATCACCTTACCTTGTTATAAATCCCATACTGCCTTGAGATTAATCTTGGGTAAGGTCATTTCACTTACCTCTCAAAGCTGGAGGAATTCAGAGAAGAGTTTTTCCTCCCTTGTATTAAGAATTCCACATAAATGCTTTGCATGTTGTAAATACTTGGTAATTATATGTTAGGTGATTGACACCCAGGAGCAGAAATAAGGTGTTTGAGAGAGTAGAGGCAGCCATATGACATCTATTCCTTTCCTCTAGAATTTGTTCTCTCAATGGCTAGTAGCTAGGAGAATATGGATGTCCACACTTAAAGTATACAAAGGAGATTTACTTTCTTCAGATCAGATAAGGGTTTCTCATCCTTGCCGCTACAGGTGGTTTTGGACAAATAATTCTTTGTTAGGGTGAAGAGCTGGTGCACTGTAGAATGCTGAGCAGTATTCCTGGGGCCTCTATTCAGTGGATGCCAGTAGTACCAACTCCTTAGCTGTGATAACCACAATTGTCTCCAGATTTTGACAAATGTTCCCTGGGGTGGAAAATCATCCCTATTGAGAACAAGTGGACCAGTTTTCTTTTAGTTACCCAATAGTGAGGGAGACATCAAAGCAACACAGGATGGTTTCATAAATTATATACCTCTACCTTGTTTTTACCACCCAGTACTACCTAAGGAGAAATTTGTATCTGTCCCAAGCAGCAGTTGTGTTAAAAATGTCTTTAGAGTATTAAATACTTGCAAAGAACATGATATTTTAATTTTGAAACGTATCAGCCTACATTAATCAGAGCATTTTCATGCAGATAGAAATATATATCCCAAATAAGGAAGTTATAACCGTAAATCATGGGAAAGCAGGCAGTGTAACTAAACTGGAAATGAGTTTACAAAATAAATGAAAACACAAAAACGTATTATAGAATAAGTGTGTCCCTTACTGAGCTCTTTTTTGGGATTGTTATAAATTGGAAATGAGAGAAATGCCTACAAGTGGAGTTAGCTTATATTACCTTCCACCTGTCAAAATACATTAACACAAATAGATCTATGAGCAGGTGTAGCTAACTGCTGTATCATTAATCTGGACTTTCCTATGAAAAGGTGAAGAAAAATAAGTGAAATCCTCATCAGCATTAGTTGAATGATAATGCAATGTGACAGTTACAGTACATTACAAGCTTTCAATCAAAATCTTTCTCCCTTTCATTACTAGACATTCCTTCATTTTCTTTAAAGCTTGGCTATTATTAATTAACTTATTGGATAGACAGGATGTACAAAGAGGATGAACATAGACAAATGACTTGAAGAAAGCTTTTTAGTTCACTGATACATTTTCTCCACTACAAATGTATGCATTTAGTCAAACTGTTTTGCCAAATAAATTCACTCTTAATTTAGCAGATTCAAGGCTTGAATAATAGTTGTTTCAAATGTAGTTCTTTTCGCTAGAAAAAAAGTGAAAAACACAAAGTCACCTGAACATTATGCTGAAATTGGATAATGTAACAAAGTAGCAATTCTATCAAATTCAATCACTACATTGTTCTTTCCCATTCTAAAAACTAAGGACATTTTTAAAATCTAAGTTGAATTTTTTCTTAAACTCCCAACACCTCTTTGGTGCTCACAGTTTAAGTCTTGAGTTTTGTTTTGTTTTGTTTTGTTTTTTCATCATAAGGGAAAGGCTTCCCACTTGACCTGATTAAATTACAGACTTTTATTCTTGCAATGTTTGGTATCTTGCTTGATAATCAGGAATCTGCAATTTAAGGAAATAATTCCTGCACTACATTGGTAATCTGTTTATGATCTTATTATCTGGTGTTTGCTGAAGTATCTCCTATGCCTCCACTGCAGGTATCAGTATGTGAAACTACTAATGAACTCTGTCCTTTTTCCAAAAATGTAGCCAGCTAGTACAATTCAACTGCTAATGTACTTGTGAAATTACATTTTATTTTGCTGACTGATGCTAATATCTTTTATGAGCCTTTGCACATGATCAAATGACTTGGAGTTAGAAACAGAAGTCATCCCTCCAGACTGAGCTAAGAGAACACTGTCTCTACAAACCACCAGGGGCCGTGAGCTCATCCTTCCTCTCACTGTAGCATTTTGAATGCAACTCCTGCTAGCATTTAGCTAATGGCATCAGGACTATTTATTTTCATGTCTTTCTCCCCTAACAGGCTGTCAAGTCCTTGAATGCAATGAATATATCTTATTTATGGGTGTATATCTCAGAAATTTCCTAATGGTTAGCATGATTATAGTAACTTGTCTAGTGCCTCTCTTCTCCACTGTACTGTCACAAGATGGCAGACACTGACAATAATAACTTATACTTACATGGTACTCAAAATATGCTAGGCATGGCTCAAATATGCTGATACAATTAATTACATTCTATGTAATACAACATATGAGATAGGTACTATAATCTTTGTGTTATTTTTAAGAAATCTGGACCTAAGAAATTAATTGCCTTGCTTAAGGTAGTGCAACTGCTAAGTGACAGGGCTAGGACTTGAATCCAAGCAGTCTGGCTTCAGAGGTAACTGTGCATAATCATTGCATTATGCTGCCTATCATGATCCTCAATAATACTTGGGAAATGAATACAAGAAGCAAACAAAAGAAAGAAAATGAAGGACTAAAGAAAGGAGAAAGTGAACAGGAAATGGTAGTCATTAAATCTTGGTTGACACACATTAAAAGGATCATACAATGTCATCAAGTAACATTTATCCCAGGGATGCAAAGATTTTTCAGTATCTACAATGTGATATACCACATTAACAAATTGAAGAATAAGAATCACATGATCATCTCAATACATTCAGGAAAGTTTTTGATAAAATTCAATACCCATTTATGATAAAAATCCTCCAGAAAGTGGGTCTAGAGGGAACATACCTCAACATAATAAAGGCCATACATGACAAACCCACAGCTAATACTCTACTCAACAGTGAAAAGCTGAAAGCATTTCCTCTAAGACCAGGAATAAGACAAGGATGCCCACTCTCACCACCTTCTTATTCAACATAATTTTGGAAGTCCTAGCCACAGCAATCAGATAACAAAAAGGAATAAATGGAATCCAAATTGGTAAAAAAGAAGTCAAACTGTCACAGTCTACAGATAACATGGTGCTGTACACAGAAAATCCTAAACATGAGGGCAGTCTTTAGGGCATTAACCTACTGTGGCATTCTTCACCTGGAAAAGCAATAAAGAGATATTTTTCTTCTTCACCCTAACCCCCCCCAGCCCACCAAGAAAGAAAATCCTAAACATACTACCAGAAAAATACTAGAGCTCAATAAATGAGGTAAAGTTGCTGGATAATAAATTAATACACAGATAGCTCTTGCATTTCTACTCACTAGTAGTAAAAGGTCAGAAAGCAAAATTAAGAAAAATAATTCCATTTATCATCAAGCAAAAAGAATACACTATTTTGGAATAAAACTACCTAAGGAGGCAAAAGACCTATACTCTGAAAATGTTAAGATGCTAATGAAAGAAATTGAAGATGAGAGGCGCGGCAAGATGGAGGAGGAGTAAGAGGTCACACTCACCCTCTCCCACAAACACATCAAAGAAACACATCTACATGTTAAACAACTTGCAGGGAACATCAACTGAATACTGGCAGAAGAACTTAAACCTCCAAAAAAGGCAAGAAATTCTTGACATAACTGGGTCAAACAACAGAAAAAAAAAGGATTGAGAGAGAGAGAGAAAAGGAATAAGAATGGCACCAGCACTCCAGGGAGGGAGCTGTGAAGGAGAAAAGGAACCACACCCTGGGAAGCCACCTAACCGACTGAAAGATCAGCTGAGGCAGAGGGACATCAAAGCCTGAGAAAAGTGCAGCAGCTGGACTGAGAATGGCAAGGTGGAGTGAGAGCCTCACAGATCATCTGAACACCAACACCAGCACAGACACCACAGCCTGAGATGCTCGGGTGGGGGCTGGGAGCTGAGACTGAGGCTCCTGAGGTTATTCCCTGGGAGAGGGCTGGGGTTTTTGGTGTGGACACAGCCTAAGGGGCTAAGGAGCAGTGTGCCACGGGTAGGGGGCAATACTCTAAGGGCTGGGGAGTAGAATGCTAGGACAGAGGGAAGCCAGGAGAAGGTCTGGACCTGCAGGAGAGGCAAGGCGTCATTGTTGGGGAGGACAAGAGGAGCAGGGGCTGACCTCCATAGCAAACTCCTTGCACCAGAGCCTGCACAGAGAGCAGGATCCCAGAGGGCAAGACAGATCAAGCACAAACCTCCAGCAGCTGAGGGTGATCTTGTGGAACGTTGGGCAACTCAAACGTAAACTGCTGTCAGCCAGAGGTCGCTTGCTAGACCCCTCTGGTCTGGGCATCTTCTGGACACAGCCTGCCTGTGCTGCCGGGACCAGAAGCCACTTTCTAGGCTGCTGCAGTGGATAAGGTGTCTGGGCACAGCCCACTTGCGACAGGAAGCAGCTTGCTAGACCACGGCAAACCAGGCTTCTTGGGGTGCAGACTGCCTGCAACATGGAGGCCACTTGCATGCCCATGGTGGACTGGGTGTCTTCGGCACAGCCATCCATTAAGACTTTTGCTTTTATATATGGAGGGCTGGGCACTTCCTGTGCAGGTTACCAGTGGCTAGGAACCTCTACTGTGGGTTAAGGGGCATCAGGGGGTTAAGTGCTACATGGGGCCTATCTAGAATCAGACACTGTTGCTATCACTCCCCTGGGAACAGACCTCCCTGCACCTACCACTGCCAAACCCTTGGGCAAGGCCCAGACAGTTGTTCACTGTTCCCCACCCCACAATTCCATACAACTAGGTGCAGCTGGTGCAGCACCTCCTGTGTGGCCTAAGTGGGACAGTGTGCTTCCTGGTGGCCTGCAGGGGGTGGGAGCAAACCACTACAGTTAACCCTGACTTCAGAGGTGGGTGTGGCCCACTGCCACAGCGGATACCTGAATGAAAATCACTCACAGTCCTAACCTCCTCAGAGGACACCATAAAGAAGGACATTACAACAGAACACCACCTGCTGTTGCACTTGCTCCCCTGGGAGCACACCCACCTTGCAGCTTCCACGGCCAAATATTCTGGGCAGTGCTGTGATGCTTATTCCTTCCCAGGATGCTGTAACTCAGAGCACCCTGTGCAGCACATTCTGTAGGGGCTAAGCTGGATGAGGTACTTCCTGCATGGTCTACAGGAGGCAGAAACAAACCACTGCAGTTATCTCTGGCTCCAGAGGTGGGAATGACATTACCATTAGGGGTCTGTGAACAGGCACCACTTGCGGCCTCAGTCACCTCAAGGGCATCACAGAGGAGGGCACTGTGACTGAATACCACTTGTCGGTACTCTTGCACTCCTGGAACACACCGGCCTTGCTGTTCCCACTGCTAAGTGCTCTGGGCAGTACCCACAAGCCTGATCTCTATCACATTCCAGGACCCTGCAACTAGGAACAACCTGTACAGTACTTCCTATGTGGGCTAAGTGAGACTGGTTGCCTCAGGCATGGTCTAGAGGTGGAGGGGGCAAACCACCACAATTATCACTGGCTGTAGAGATGATCATAGCCCAGAACCACTAGGAGTCCCTGAACAGGTACCATCTGTGATTCCAATCACCTCCACGGGAGGGCACTGCAATTGATCACTAGCCATTGTGGCTCTCACTCCCCTGGGAACACACACATCCTGCTTCTACTACTGCCAAATGCTCTGGACACCTGGTAGATTTGCCTAGAGCTCACCACCTCCCAGGACACTGCAACTAGGAGTACCCAGTGCCACCTTCCTGCAGGTCCTTGCTGCTGTTGAAAGCCCAGTGACCAGCCACTAACTACTGGTCCTACCCACATTTTCTTTCTCCCTGAAAACACACAGAGCACCATTGAGATAAAAGCCTGCTCACAATAAAGAAAGACACACCAAATATTCAAAATCCCACACCAAAAATAAATAGTAACCCCACCAAAAAATACAAAGGGGTGCTGTTGCCTGCAAGTACCTATATAAGACTACAGTGTGGCTTCCCCAAACTTGCAGAAAAAAAAAGCATAAACATGATGAAGAAGCTCAGAAACGATTTCAAGTTAAAGGAACAGGAGAACTCATTTAAAGCAGTCAACAATGAAACAGATCTATGCAGTCTGACAGAAATGTGGTTCAGAAGGGAGGTAGTGAAAATACTTAAGGAATTAAGGCTGAATATCAAGGAATTAAGAGAAGACACAAACAGCAATATGGATTCCCTTTGAGAGGAACTAGAAAATTTAAGGAGGAGCCATTAAAAGCTGGAAAACTCATTTGCAGAGATGCAAACTGAGCTAAAGGCAAAAAAGGGCAGTCTGAATAATGCAGAGGAATGAATTAGTGATGTGGAAGATAGAATAATGGAAATTACCCAATCAGGACAGCAGACAGAAAACCAAATGAAAAAACATGAAAGCAATATAAGAGATCTATGGGATAATATAAAGAGGCCCAACTACACATAATAGGAATTCCAGAAGAAGAAAAAGAATAGGGGATTGAAAATATATTTGAAGAAATTATGTCTGAAAACTTTCCAAATCTGAAGGAATCTGACATCAAGGTACAGGAAGCATAGAGGGCCCCAAACAAGTTGAACCCAAACAGACCCACACCAAGGCATATTATATTAAAAATGGCAAGAATTAAAAATAAAGAGAGGACCTTAATGCAGCAAGAGAAAAGCAAAGCGTTAATTATAAGGGATCCCCCATAAGGCTGTCAGCTGATTTCTCTACAGAAACACTACAGGCTAAAAGGGAGTGGCAAGTTATATTTAAAGTGCTGAAAGGAAAAACGTGCAACCTAGAATACTCTACCCAGCAGGAATATCTTTTAAAATAGAAGGGCAAATAAAGAATTTCTCCAACAAACAAAAGCTAAAAGTGTACTAAACCCTTTCTAAAAGAAATACTGAAAGGGCACCTTAAAAAAATTAAAAAGTATGAATAGAATGGAGGAAACCACAAATGGAAATCAATCATTCGAATAAGCCAGCATACAGATCTAAACATGAAGGTGTTAAAAAAATATAAAAATTAAAAAAAACCAACAAAATCATACAAAATGGGGAGGTAAAATAAGAAAATATAGACTTTTTTACCTTAAAAAATTTTTAATGATGTGTTTTAGCCTATATGGCTATCAGGCTACAGCAAGAAGATATAAGAAGGTGTTAACATACTTAAAAAACAGGACAACCACAAATCAAAAGGGAATATCTCATCCACAAATACTGAAAAGAAAAGCACTCAAGCATAAAATAAATGGGAACCAACCAACTGAAAAAAGGAAAGGAAGAAAAGGGAAACAGAATCAACTGGAAAACAAGATATAAAATGGCAATAAATACATGTCTATCAATAATCACCTTAAATGTCAATGGACTGAATGTTCCAATCAAAAGACACACAGTGGCAGAATTGATAAGAAAAGCAAAAACTTACAATCTGCTGCCTACAAGAGACTCACCTTAGGGCAAAGGACACAGATGGACTGAAAGTGAGGGGATGGGAAAAAGTATTTCACACCAGTGGACAAGAAAGGAAAGTAGGAGTGGCAATACCCATAACAGACAAAATAGACTTTAAAATGAAGGTCGTAAAGAAAGACAAAGAAGGACACTAATTAATGGTTAAAGGATCCATTCAAAAAAAGGATATTACAATCATCAACATATATGCCCCTCATACAGGAGCACCAAGTACCTACAATAAGTACTATTAGACATAAAAGGAGAAATAGATGGGAATACTATAACAGTAGGAGTCTTTAACACTCCATTCACATCAAAGGACAGATCCTCTAGGCAGAAAATCAGTAAGGCAACAGAGATCCTAAATTATACAAAAGAAAATTTAGACCTAACTGACATTTTCAGGGCATTACATCCAAAAAAAAAAAATCACAATATACATTTTTGCCAAGTACATAGGGAACATTCTCAAGTATAGATCACATACTGTGGCACAAAGCTAACCTCAACAAATTTAAGAGTATATAAATTATTTCAATTATCTTCTCAGACCATAAAGGCATGAAAGTAGAAATCAACCACAGGAAAAGAAAGGAGAAAAAACACTACATGGAGACCAAACAACATGCTTCTAAAAAATGAATGGATCAATGAGGAAATCAAGAAGGAAATTAAAAAATACCTGGAGACAAATGAGAATGAAGACACAACCACTCCAAATCTGTGGGATGCCACAAAAGCAGTGCTCAGAGGGAAATTCATAGCAATACAGGCCTTCCTCAAAAAAGAAGAAAAATCTCAAGTTGACAACTTAACCCACCACATACATGAATTAGAAAAAGAAGGATGAAGAAACCTAAAGTCAGCAAAAGGAAGAAAATCAAAAAGATCACAGAGCTATTCAATAAAACAATAGACAAAGTCAATAAAACCAAGAGTGGGTCTTTGAAAAAGCAAACAAAATTGACAAACCTCTGTCTAGACTCACCCAGAAGAGGAGAGAAATAACCCATATAAACAAAATAAGAAATGAAGAAGGAGACATCACAACGGATATTACAGAAATACAAAAAACCATGAGAGAATACTATGAACAATTGTAAGCCAACAAATTTGACAACCTAGAAGAAATGGACAACTTTCTATAGGCTTACACCCTGCCAAAACTGAATCAAGAAGAAATAGATCAACTGAACAGACTGATCATTAGAAATGAAATTATGTCATAAAAACATTCCCTACAAATGAAAGTCCAGGACCAGATGGCTTCACAGGTGAATTCTACCAAACACACAAAAGAGGAACTTATACCCATTCTCTTTAAGCCTTTCCAAAATTTGAAGAAGAGCAAATACTCCCAAAGACATTCTACGATGCCACCATCACCTTAATTCCAAAACCAGAAAAGACATCATGAAAAAAATAAAACTATAGGCCAATATCTTTGATGAATATACATGCAAAAATTCTCAAATAATTAGCCAATCAAATCCAACAACATATAAAAAAGATCATACAAAACAACCAGGTGGGATTCATCCAGGTGCACAAGGATGGTTCAACCATATGCAAAACAATCAACGTCGTATACCACATTAACAAAAGAAAACTCAAAAACCACATGATCATCTCAGTAGATGCAGAAAATGCATTTGACAAAGTCCAACATCCATTCATGATCAAAACTCTTACCAAAGTGGGGATACAGGGAATATACCTTAACATAATCAAAGCCATTTACAACAAACCCACAGCAGATATAATACTCAACCTAGAAAAGCTGGAAACCTTCCCACTAAAATCTGGAACAAGACAAGGATGCCCACTCTCACCACTGTTTTTCAACATAATATTGGAAGTCCTAGCTACAGCAACCAGAAAAACAAAAGAAATAAGAGGCATCTAAATAGGAAGAGAAGAGGTAAAACTGTCACTCTACGCAGATGACATGATATTGTATATAGAAAATCACAAGGACTCTACCCTGAAACTTACTTGAACTGATCAACAAATTCAGCAAAGTAGCAGGATATAAGATTAACATTCAGAAATCAATCACATTTCTCTATACTAACAATGAAATATCAGAAAAGAAATACAAAAATATAATATCTTTTAAAGTTGCACCCCAAAAAATCAAATATCTGGGAATAAACTTGACCAAGGAGGTGAAAGACTTATATGCTGAAAACTATCAAGGAAATCAAAGAAGATACAAAGAAATGGAAAGATATCCCATGCTCATGGGCTCGAAAAAATTAATATTGTAAAAATGGCCACACTACCCAAAGCAATCTACAAATTCAATGCCATCCCTATCAAATTACCCATGACATTCTTCACAGAACTAGAACAAACAATCCAAAAATTTATATGGAACAACAAAAGACCCAGAATCACAAAAGCAATTCTGAGGAACAAAAACCAAGCAGGAGGCATAACTCTCTCAGACTTCAGTCAGTATCACAGGGCCACAGTAATCTAGACTGTGTTGTACTGGTACCAAAACAGACCTATGGACCAATGGAACAGAATAGAGAACCCAGAAATAAACCCAGACACCTAAGGTCAATTAATCTTTGACAAAGGAGGCAAGAACATAACATGGGAAAAGACAATCATTTCAGTAAGTACTGCTGGGAAACCTGAACAGCTGCATGCAAATCAATGGAACTAGAACACACGCTCACACCACGCACAAAAATAAACTCTAAATGGCTTAAACACTTCAATATAAGACGAGACACCATTAAACTCCTGGAAGAAAACATTGGCAAAACATTTTCTGACATCACTCTTACAAATGTTATCTCAAGTCAGTCTCCCAAAGCAACAGAAATAAAAGCAAAGATAAACCAATGGGGCCTAATCAAGCTGACAAACTTTTGCACAGCAAAGGAAACCAAAAAGAAAACTAAAAGACAACTTACAGAATGGGAGAAAATAGTGTCAAATGATGCAACTGACAAGGGCTTAGTCGCTGGAATATACAAACGTCTTATACAGCTCAACAGCAAAAAAGCTAACAGTCCAATTGAAAAAAGTGCAAAAGACCTGAATAGACATTTCTTCAAAGAAGATATACAGATGGCCAACAAGCACATGATGATTAGAGAAATACAAATCAAAACTACCAGGAGATACCACCTCATACCACTCAGAATGGCCATCAAATTATTAAGTCCACAAACAACAAATGCTGGAGGGGGTGTGGAGAAAAAAGAACCCTCCTGCACTATTGGTAGGAATGTAAGCTGGTACAACCACTATGGAAAACAGTATGGAGGTACCTTAGAAAACTATACATAGAACTATCACATGACCCAGCAATCCCACTCTTGGGCATATATCCAGACAAAAATCTCCTTGAAAAAGACACTTGCACACACATATTCATTGCAGCACTATTCCCAATAGCCAAGGCATGGAAACAACCCAAATTTCCATCAACGTGATTGGATTAGGAAGAAGTGGTATATATGCATGACGGAAAACTACTCAGCCATAAAAAAGAATAAAATAATGCTATTTGCAGCAACATGGATGGAATTAGAGACCCCCATACTGAGTGAAATGTCAGAAAGAGAAAGACAAATACCATATGATATCACTTATATCTGGAATCTAATATACCGCACAAATGGATCTTTCTACAGAAAAGAAAATCATGGACTTGGAGAACAGACTTGTGGTTGCCAAGAGGGTGGGGGCGGGAGTGGGATGGTATGGGAGTCTGGGGTTAATAGTTGTAAACTATTTCCTTTGGGATGGAAAAGCAAGAATATCCTGCATAGGAACTATGTCTAATCACTTGTGACAAATCTATATATGTATGTGTAACTGGGTAACCATGCTGTGCAGTTAGAAAATTGATAGAAAACTGTAAACCAGCTATAATGGAAAAATGAAAAAAAAAGGAAAGAATGAAATTGAAGATTTCCTTCTTCATGGTGCAGTGGAAACAAATCTGACTAGGAACGATGAGGTATCAGATTCCATCCCTGCCCTACTCAATGGGTTAAGGATCTGGCATGGCTGTGACATGTGTAGGTTGCAGATGTGGCTTGGATCTGATGTTGCTATGGCTGTGGTATAGACTGGCAGCTATAGCCCTGATTGAATGCCTAGCCTCAGAACCTCTGTGTGCTACAGGTGCAGCCCTAACAAAAAAAAAAAAAAAAAAGAAAAAAAGAAAGAAAAAGAAAAAGAAAAAAAGAAAAGTAAAGAAAAGAAAATAAAGATGACACAAATAGATGGGAAAATATACTTGTTCATGGAATAGAAGAATCAATATTATTTTTTTTTCTTCTTTTATTCTTTGTATGGCCACACCTATGGCATATGGAAGTTCCTGGGCTAGGTATTGAATAGGAGTTGCAGATGCTGGCCTATACCACAGCCATAGCAACACCTGTTCCAGCCATATCTGTAACCTGTGCCACAATCTGCAGCAATGCTGGTCCTTAACCCACTGAGCAAGGTCGGGGATGGAACCCTCATCATCATGAACAGCATGTCAGGTCCTTAACCTGCTGAACCACAATGGGAACTCCAGATTGGAAGAATCAATACTGTTAAAATGACTATACTACCCACAGAAATCTATAGATTCAATGCAATTCCTATCAAAATACCAGTTTTTGACAGAACTAGGATGAATATTTTTAAAAATTTTTATGGAAACAGAAAAGACCTGAAATAACTAAAACAATCTTGAGAAAGAAGAATGGAGTTGGGAGAATTATGCTTCCGGATTTTAGACTCTAGTATAAGGCTACAGTAATCAAAACAGCATGATACTGACATAAAAACAGATGTATAGATCAATGGAATAGTATAAAAAGTCCAGAAATAAACCCACACACTTATGGTCAATTAATCTGTAACAAAAGAGGCAGGAATATACAACAAAGAAAAGATAGTCTCTTCAATAAATGGTGATAGGAAACTGGCCAGCTACATGTAAAACAATGAAATTAGAGTATTCTCTAACACCATATACAAAAAATAACTTCAAAATGTTATCATATACCATGATCAAATGGGATTTATCCCAGGGATGCAAAGATTCTTCAATATATGCAAGTCAATCAGTGTGATACAACACATTAACAAACTGAAGAATAAAAAAATACAGTCATCTATTTTTTTACATATAGCTTCTATATGCAGAAAAAGCTTTAGACAAAATTCAACACCCATTACCCATTTTTGATAAAATTCTTCAGAAAATGGGCATAGAGGGAACCAACCTCAATATAATAAAGCCCATATGTTCAAACCCACAGCTAACACCATTCTCAATGGTGAAAAGCTGAAAGAATTTCTGGTAAGATCAGGAAAAAAACAAGGATGTCCACTCTCACCTCCACCTTTGGAAGTCCTAGACATGGCAATAAGAGGAGAAAAAGAAATAAAAGGAACCCAAATTGGAAAAGAAGAAGTAAAATTGTCATCGTTCGTAGACAACATGACACTATGCATAGAAAATCATAAATACGCTACTAAAAAACTGCTAGAGCTCATCAATGAATTCAGTAAAGTTGCAGGACACAAAATTAACACACAAAAATTTCTTGCTCTTCCTATACACTAAGAATGAAAGATCAGAGAGAGAGAAATTAAGGAAACAATCCAATTTACCATCGCATCAAAAGAATAAAATACTTAGGAATAAATCTACCTAAACAAGCAAAAGACCTGTACTACAAAAAGTATAAGAAACTGATGAAGGAAACTGAAGGTGACACAAACATATGCAAAGAAATACCACAATGTTGGATTGGAAGAATCAACTTTGTCAAAATGACTGTGCTACCCAAGGAAATCTACAAGTTCATTGCAACCCCATTAAATTACCAGTGGCAATTTTCACAGAACTAGAAAAAAAATTTTAAAATTTGTATGGAGAATAGACTTGTGTCTGCCAAGCTGGAGGGGTGAGGGAGTGGGATGGTTTGGGAGTTTCGGGTTAGTAGATGCAAACTATTACATTTAGAATGGATAAACAACAAGGTTCTACTTTCTAGCACAGAGGACTATATCTAATCTCCTGGGATATATATGTGTAGCTAAGTCACTTTGCTGTACAGCAGAAACTGGTACATTGTAAATCAGCTATTCTTTAATATAAAAAATAAAATTAAAAAATTTGGAGTTCTCACTGTGGCACAGTGGGTTAAGAATCTAACGGCAGTTGCTTGAAGTGTCATTTAATCCCTGGCCTGGGAACATCCATATGCTGTTGGGTGTGGCCATAACAAAAACAAAAAACTAAAAATTTTTATTTATATTTTTAAAATAGTTTTTATTTTTTCCATTATAGTTTACAGTGTTCTGTCAATTTCTACTGTACGCAAAGTGACCCAGTCACACATATATATACATACATTCTTTTTCTCACATTATCCTCCATTATGTTCCATCATAAGTGATTAGATATAATTCCCTGTGCTATACAGCAGGATCTCATTGCTTATCTACTTCAAATGCAATAGTTTGCATCTATTAACCCCAGACTCATAGTACATCCCACTCCCTCCCCCTTCCTCTTGGCAACCATTCAAAAAAAGTTTTATGGAAACACAAAAGACCCTTAAAAAAAGAAATTACAGACCAATATAACTGAAGAACACAGATGCAAAAATACTCAACAGAATATTAGCAAACCAAATCCAAACATACATTAAAAGGGTCATATACCATGATCAAGTTGGATTTATCCTGGGGATGCAAAAATTCTTCAATATCTGCAAATCAATCAATGTGATACACCATATCAAACTGAAAAATAAAAACTATATGAGCATTTAAGTAGACACAGAAAAAGCTTTTGATAAAATTCAACACCTGTTTCTGATAAAAATTCTCCAGAAAGTGGGCATAGAGGGAACCTACCTCAATATAATAAAATCTGTATGTGACAAATTCACAGCATCATTTTCAGTGGTGGAAAACTGAAAGCATTTCTGGTAAGATCAGGACTAAGACAAGGATATTCACTTTCACCACTGTTATTCAAAATAGGTTTGCAAGTCCTAGAAACAAAAATCAGAGAAGAAAAAGAGGTAAATGGAGTCCAAATTGGAAGAGAAGAAGTAAAACTACAACTTTTTGCAGATGACATAATACTATATCTAGAAAATCCTAAAGAAACTCATCAGAACGTTGTTAGAACATTGTTAGAATTCATCAATGAATTTGGTAAAGTTGCAGGACACAAAATTAATACATAGAAATCTATTGCATTTCTATATACTAACAATGAAAGATCAGAAAGAGAAATTAGGGCAGCCATCCCATTTGCCATTGTATCAAAAAGAATAAACTACCTAGGAATAAACCTACTTAAAGAGGAGTTCTCTTTGTGACTCAGTGGTAATGAATCTGACTAGTATCCATGAGGATGTGGGTTTGATCCCTGGGTTCACCCAGTGGGTTAAATATCTGGCATTGCCATGAGCAATGTGGTGTATGTCACAGAAGTGGCTCAGATCCCATGTTGCGGTGGCTCTGTCATAGGCTGGCATCTCCAGTTCTGATTTGACCCAGCAGAGGAAACCGTTAAAAAATGAAAAGACAACTCACAGAATGAGAGAAAATCTTTGCAAGTGATATAACAGGCAAGGGCCTAATCCTCAAAATATACAAATAGCTCATACAACTCAACAATAACAAGAACAACAAAGACAACCCAATAAAAAAAATGGGCAGTAGACCTAAAGAGACATTTCCCCAAAGAAAACATGTGGTTAGCTAGCAGGCACAATCAAAAATGCTCAACATCACTAATTATTAGAGAAATGTAACTCAAAACTACAATGAGGTACCACTACACACAGTCTGAATGGCCATCAACAACAAGCCAACAAATAACAAATGCTGGAAAGCGTGTGGGGAAAAAAGGGAACCCTCCTTTACTGTTGATGGGAATGTAGACTGGTACAACCACTATGGAAAACAATGTGGAGGTACCTCAGAAAACTAAATATAGAACTACCATATGATACAGCAATCCCATTCCTGGGCATAGTATCTGGACAAAACTTTTATTCAAAAAGATACATGAACTCCTATGTTCATTGCAGCAATAAATCACAGTAGCCAAGACAATGAAACAGCCTAAATGTCCACTGAGAGATGAATGGATTAAGAATATGTACATATATATAACAGAATGCTACTCAGCCATAAAAAGGACAAAACAATGCCATTTTCAGCAATATGGATGCAATTAGAGATTCTCACACTAAATGAAGTCAGCAACAGAACAACAAATATCATATGATATTATTTATATGTTGAATCTAAAATATGGCACAAATATCCACACAACAGAAACATCACAGACATGGAGAGCAGACTTGTGATTGTCAAGGAGTAAGTGGGGAAGGAGTTGGATAGACTGAGAGTTTAGGGTTATTAGACTCAAACTATTACATTTGGAATGGATAAGCGATGGGATACCACTGCACAGCACATGGAACTACGTCCAGTCTTCTGGATTAGAAAATGATGTAAGGTTATATGAAAAAAGAGGAATATATATATATGTGTGACTAGGTCACTATGCTGTATGGCAGAAATAGAAGGAATATTTGTAAATCAACTACCCTTTAATAAAAAATTTTAAAAAATCAAAGAACTAAAAATCAAAATTCTATGGAAACACAAAAGATCCTGAATAGCCAAAGCAATCCTGAGAAAGAAAAATGGATCTAGGGGAATCAGGCTCTGCAACTATATACTATATTACAGAGCTACATTCATCAAAACAGTACACTGGCTCAAAAACAAATATAGATCAATTGAAGAGGACAGAAATCTCAGAGATTAACCCAAGTACCCATGGTCAATTAACCTAAATCAAAGGAGGCAAAAATATAATTGGACAAAAGACAGTCTTTCAATAAGCAGTGTTGGTAAAACTGAGCAGCTACATGTAAAAGATTGAAAAAGAATGAAATTAGAACATCCTTTTAAATGCACACACACACAAAAACCCCTCAAAAGAGACTGAAGACTTAAATATGACTGGATAGTCTAAAACTTAGAGGAAAATATAGGCGGAATACTCCTTGGCATAAATTGCCACAATTATCTTTCAGATTCACCTCTTGGAGTAATGAAAATAAAAAAACAAACAAACAAAAAAAAACAAATGGGGCCCAATTAAACTTAAGCTTTTGTGCAGCAAAGAAAACCATAAATAAAACCCAAAAGACAACCCAAAGAATGGGAGAGAAATTTTGCAAATGAAGTGACCAACAAGGGATTAATCTTCAAAATATACAAACATCTCACACAGCTTTATATTAGAAAAACAATCAAAAACAGTGAAAAGATCTAAAAAGACATTTCTCCAAAGGAGACAGACGGATGGCCAAAAAACACATGAAAAAAGGCTCAACATCACTAATTATTAGAGAAATGCAAATCAAAACTATAATGAGGTTATCACCTCACATCAGTCAGATGGCCATCATTAAAAATTCTACAAACAATAAATGCTGGAGAGGGTTTGAAGAAAAGGGACTCTTCCTTTACTGTTGGTGGGAATGCAATTTGGTGCAGGCACTATGGGGAATAATATAGAGGTTCTTTAAAATACTAAATATAGAACTACCATATGATCAAGCATTGACACTCCTCAGCATATATCCAGAAAAAAAATCATAATTCAGTAACATACATACACACAAATGTTCATTGTAGCAGTATTTACAATAGCCAAGGCGTGGAAGCAAACTAAATGCCCATTTACAGAGAAATGGATAGAGAAGATGTGTTACATACATATGATGGAATATTACTTGGTCATAAAAGGATGAAACAATACCATTTACAGCAACATAGATAGCTCTCGAGATTATCATACTAAGTAAAGTAAATCAGACAGAAAGAGACAAATACCATGTGATATTGCTTACGTGTGTAATACAGGAAAAATTGATACAAAAGAACTTATTCACAAAACCAAAACAAAGATTTTGAAACCAGACCTAGGGCCACTAAAGGGGAAACTTGGAGAAAGGGGGAAACTTGGAGAAAGGGACAAACTGGGAAGTTGGGATTGGCATATATATACTGCTATATACAAAATCGATAGTGCTTTTGTAAAGCACAGGGAAATCAGCTCAATATTCTCCATGTATATGTATGTATAACTGATTATAATAATCATTACATATAAATTTTAATAGTTATAATATATGTAGGTATAACTTATTTAATAATTATAATATATCTTATTTAATAATTATAATAGATGTAGGTATTCACTTTGCTGCACATCTGAAAGTTACATAGCACAGGTCAACTATACACTAATAGTATTTTTTAACAACTTAAAATGATTAAAGATCTAAATTTAAGACCAGTTACAATGAAACTCCTAGAAAAAAAACATAGAACACTGTGACATAAATCACAGCAATATTTTTAGATCTGTCTCTAAAAGAATCTATGTAAAAGCTTTTGCACAGCAAAGGAAACCACTGACAAAAGGACAGCCTACTAAATGGGAGAAAATATTTGCAGATGGTGCTACCAACAAGGGATTAATTTCCAAAATATACCAACTGCTCATACAATTTAACATAAAAGAAATCAACAACTTGATTAAAAAATGGACAGAACTGAATAGACGTTTTTCCAAAGAGGAACTGCAGATGGTCAAGAGGCACATGAAAATATGCTCAACATGACTAATTATCCTGGATCAGCAGATGAATTGATAAAGAAAATGTGAGATATATACAGAGATGATGGAATACTATTTAGACATAAAAAGAATGACATTTTTGCCATTTGCTGCAATATGGATGGATTTAGAGGGCATTATGCTAAGTGAAATTGAAATAAGTCAGAGAAATACAAATACTCTATGATGCCACTATGTGTGTAATATAAAAAATACAACGAATTAGTAAATATATTAAAAAAGAAACAGACTCACAGATAAAAAGAACAAATTAATGGTTACCAGTGGGGAAAGGGGAGGGGAACAGCAATGTAAGGGTAGGGCATTAAGAGGTACAGATTATTAGGTATAAAATAAGCTACAATGATATATTGTACAACACAAGGAATATAGCCAATATTTTGTAATAATAAAAATAACTTAAAAATTGTGAATCACTATCTTGTACACCTGTAACTTATATTACATTATATAGAAACTACACTTCAATAAAGAAGCCTATAAAATTCCTAAATTTCTATCAATTAGGCAATGGATAATTAAATTATAGAAGATTCCTTAATTAAATTGATATGAAGTTATTAACAATGTTGAATTAATTCTACAAACATCATCAGGGAAATTAACTAAGTTAAAAAAAACAGGTTAACAAGTATTACTTATGGTATAGAAACGATTAGCACTGAAATAAATAAATCAGGGATTCTGCATAACTTTTTAATGTGCTCAAAAAACAATGGAGTATTAAATATAAATCTTGAAAGAGAAGATGTGTAATATTTAAAAAATCAATCTAGTAGGTAGTAGATGGAGAGAAGATATAAAAGTATGCTTAGAGATTCATTTCCATAGAACCAGGGCTTTTTTTCATTTCTAATATTGAAAACTTCATAGTAACAGCTTAAAATTGTGTTTTAATGTTAAAAGTAATCATTAGTCAGGGGGTAGGGCAGATAATGAGGAATTCACATTAGGTCATAAAGAAAATGTTCACTGCAGCTTTATTTACAATAGCCTAGATATGGAAGCAACCTAACTGTTGAATGATGGATGAATGGATAGAGTGTATATACACAATGGAATGTTAGCCATAAAAAAGAACGAAATCTGGTCATTTGCAATGACATGGATGGATCTAAAGGGCATTGTGCTAAGTGAAATGATTCAGAGAAAGACAAATACCATATGATTTCACTTATATGTAGGTATCTAAAAAATAAATGAACAAAGAAAAAATAAAAACAGACTCATGGATACAGAGAACAAATGGGTGGTTGCCAGAAGGGTGGGGGATGAGGATGGGTGAAACAGGTGAGGAGAATTCAGAGGTACAAGGTTCCAAGTATAAAATAAAAAAAGTCATGGGGTGCAATATATAGCATAAGGAATGTAGTCAATAAAACTGTAGTTAACTCTGCATGGGGACAGGTGGTTATGAGACTTACCGTGGTGATCATTTTATAATGTATTTAAACATTACACATGTGAAACTAACATAATACTGTGCATCAATTATATTTCAATCAATAAGTCAGTCATTTTCCAGAAGGTTTCTAAACACCTGTGACTACACAATAGATTTAATCCAACCAAATGGATGAATATTTATACTTCTCCTCCCACTAGTAATTACAGTGGACCATAGTTTTTCCATCAGATTTATTAAGTGAGTTGAGAATATAGGGATTTTCCACCAACCGTAAATGATGGAAACAATCTTAAACACTCCATCATGGTTTATTAACAGTGAAACATCCAAGGGGAAAAAAAAGTAGAAGACAAAATTGGGTGTTTTGCTTAGCTGACACCGCTTTTTCTTCCAAGGTCACCCCAAATTAAAGTTGTGTCTAGAGCATAACCATGAAAGAATGACATAGAGAATTATACATTTAAAACAACAGTAAGTGAAGAGGATGTCTGGATCGAGTCTGCTATTTCAGATTCTTGAGACCCAAGTTCGGGTTTGTCTGAAATGGCTAGGTAAAAAATCCAGGGATAAAATTCCAGACAACTCTTCTGAAATTCCAAACCTTGTCAATACCATGGTTGTTTGAAGGTAAGTAGTTTTTATCCATAGACATGAACTTCCCACAGATATTTTTTAAAAATGCAGAGAACTCTTACATTGAGTTCATACAAATGGAAGCATCACTTAGAAAAGCAAGATCATTGCTAATTATCAGAATGCCAGTTAAGTACATCAGTGGGCTTATATAAATGAGAAAGGGTACTGATTTAAGGATCTAAAATTTTTTTGTATTACGGGAATTGCAAGCTCCAAGCCCTGGCCTGGGAGATTTGAAAGTCCCAGGGGTAGGAATCAGAATGCTGGCCTCACTTTTGGGGTTGTTATTGGATGGAGGTGAGAAAACGAAGTAGCCTTTCAACACCCTGGCTTCCTAAATCCCTGTTATTGCCTGCTTACCAAAAACCTCCAAAAGGACCAATGAGCACCCATCAGTATGTGGTACTGTATAAGAGATCAAGAATTGTGTTCAAGTTTAGTTCAAATCCCAATTTGACCACAGGATAGCTGTGAGTCAAGGGCAGTCATATAACTGATCTCTTTGCTTTTCATTGTTCTTATTTGCAAAGAGAGCCATCACCCTGATATTATCATTCCATGTGGAAAAAATATTACACATTGAATAGACTGAAAGCTGTTTAATAATTTAGTCTCTATATATCAGAAGGAAAATATTCTTGAAATAAGAGAAAATCACTCATAAGTGATTGCTTATGTGTAGGCCATAAGTAGGCCAATAATTATTATTACCTTAAAAAAAACCCATTAGGAAATTTTTATCATTTCTATTTTACTGATCACAAAACAGACTGGAGGGGATAAGAAACTTTCTCAAATAGTCAACAGAGGCACAGAGTTTATATTCTACCCCATGGCTAACTTACTCCAGAGTTCAGCTTTCAGTCACTACTGTTTAATGCCTTAATAAATTATATATGTAAGATTTTTGTGTATGTTACACATTTTTACTTAAAATGACACCTCTGAAATAAAGGCTCGATTTTCCTTTCCTGATCTTAAATTGAGGCTGCTAGTTTGGTGGCATGCAAAACTTGTTCCTTAGAGAGATAGAAAAATTATAAGCCTCTAAGGAATCAGTAAATGAAATTTGCCAGAAAGTAAAATATTACAAAGGCAGTTGCTATTAATTTTTAAATAATAGCTGGGTCCTAGTTCCATCAGCAAGCAGCTCCATATCTATTCTGCCTAATTTGATGGAGCTGAACTTCAAAAACAGATTAAGTCTCTTTAGTTTTTCACCTCAAAGATAATTAGCTTGAAATATAGGAGATGAGAATAAATCTCAACTACTGTTATTTCAAAGACATTTCCTTTCACTTGATCCTGATTTGCTTGACGTTTCCATGCATGAAAAATAATGTTCCATCTGTAGGCAAGTTTTGCACATTTTGCTCAGAAATACCATTCTTATATTTTAGCCCCTAGATGGTAATCTCTACGGTTCATCTCCTCTCATTTGACAGCTCTTCAGCGATTGCGTAGAATCTCATGAGTAAAAACAGCAAGTAAGGAAATGTGGTACATATGAGAAATATCAGGAGGTCAAAGATGAAGTCAGGGGATTTTTCTTGATAAGCATGAGACAAATAGTGCAATTCTACTTTCTGCACGGGAAGACCAGGAGCCATTCCCAAGTCCTCCTCCTGTGGTCTGCTTATGTCAGCCTGAGCTTTCATTGGCCTAAAGGAAGCTCAAGAGGACATATATGTCTGCTTGAGAGTTTCAAGCAAGATCTTCCCTGATATATCAGCAAGACATCTGGGCAGTGCTTGGAAATTGAAATGAACATTTTGTCAACAAAGCTGAAAGTATTCCTTAAAGGACTAAATTTTTGTTTATTTCATTTCTAGAAAAATCTTCACTTTGAGATTATATTTAGGGGCCCTAGACAAGTTCAAGTCAATTTCTCTTTGTGGCTTTGCATCATGCTCTCTCCTAACTGTTCACCCTACGTGAACATTTATTTTAGCCATTTCAAGAATTACTCTGAACATCCTTCATGTATTTGATCCTAAGGATTACTGCCAATAACAAAATACCGAATGGAACAATTTTCTCAGTTTGTTATTCCGGTTGGACTTACCAGTCATATGCTTACTAAAGTGTTGGTGTTTGGTGGCAACAATGGACAAGAAGGGGAAAAAGTAGCATATATTTGCCTTGGAAAAATTATCCACCATTTTCCCAATCACAGACTGTTTACCTGTCCTTTAATCCAACATTTCTAAACCTGACAAAACTGCTGCAAAGAAATCTATAACGAAAGCACTCCTTTTGTATTTTTTCACCTCATTATTATGAGAAAAATGTCTTAGTGTCTGAACATCTCATCAGTTCTGGGAACTGTGGCTGGAGGCAGTTCATAAAATGGAAACTGGTAACTGGTTGGATTCCTAATTTGCATGTGTACCACAACAACAAGTATGTAATTTGCACTGAATCTGCACATTTTGTGCTCAAATCTTACACATATATACCAGCCTACAGGGCTGGGATTGGTTGGAATTGATGGGAGGTTTTTGTTTTTTTTTTGCCACACCCATGGCACATGGAAGTTCCCAAGCTAGGTGCTGAATTGGAGCTGTAGCTGCTGGCCTATAATACAGCTACAGCAATGCCAGATCCGAGCTGTGTCTGTGACCTGCACCATAGCTCATGGCAGTGATGGATCCTTAACCCACTGAGTAAGGTCAGGTATCAAACCCACATCCTCTTGGATACCAGTTGGTTTTGTTACCACTGAGACACAACGGGAATGCTGAGGTATTTTAATACACAGTTTGAGAGTTGATTTGGGGTTGCTTATATAATAGGCAAAAAACCAAAACATACAAAATATCCTACTATTCTAAAATAATATCTTATGTGTTCTCTTCTTTTATCATTGGTATTTATTTTCTAACTTCCCCAATTCATTTGCCCAATCCATTCAAAGTCTGCATTGAGTGGATTATCTCCCTGAGTGGATCAGATAAGGGAACTGTTGTGTAATTGCCTACTTGAAGTGTTAGGGTAGAAAAAAATTTGATCATGGTCAGATTACTCTGTGTAAATCATGGAGGCAACTCTAAACAACTCAATTTTTTGCTCTTGTGCCAGAGCTCTAACCAGACAGGTAGGGGCCACAAAGACCTGAACAATTCTCTCCCTTTTTTTTTCCTCTTCGGGCTGCACCTGTGGCATATGGAAGTTCCTGGGCTAGGGGTCAAATCAGAGCTGCAGCTGCAGGCCTCTGCTACAGCCATGGCAATACCATATCTAAGGTGCAACTCTAATTTACACCACATCATATACCAAAGCTGGACCCTTGACCCACTGAGCAAGGCCAGGGATCTAACCTGCATCCTCAAAAACACTATGTTGGGTTCTTAACCCACTGAGCCACATGTAAACTTCCACAACTCTATTTTAACACCAGGTATGTTCTTTTCTTGGCAAAGATTTTTTCTATAGGATGGCAGACAGTCACTGTGGTATCTTTACTACCTCCCAGGTGAGACAGGCTTTGCAGACTGTTAAAATAATACACATACCTGTATTCAAACATAAGCTTTGGCATTAGCTTTCCTAAAGGTCCAAGAAGGGGTGTTTACGCTGACTTATGTTTTGGTAAGTGGGTCTGTAATTACTAAACTATCTCTGATAAATTTCAAGTGATTATGGAGAGTCTCAGGACATTGATGTGTTCTCCCATGGTTTCTGTTCTTTTCTTGCGAACTCATGACACTTCATCATATTGATTGTCACATCAGCAAAGTTTGCAAGAGTTGCAGTCAATCTAAGCTATTGCCAATCACCGTACCTTAACTTGTACTTAAGTTCACTAAGCTGGGGATAACTCCATCCCCCTCACTTAAGAGTGAGTGAAGAAGACACTGCATTGCCAACTTACCAACCAGCCTACTGTAGAAGGATGGGGACATGTGGCTCTGGGGGTTTAGAAGCTTGAGAGCCACAAAGAGTAGTTACTAGAGTTATGTGGGGCGGGCATTCATGCGTCCCCTAGATGCCTCCTGTGTGTGTCGGGGCAGCTCAGGAAGCTTCATTGTTAGACCATAGGTGACCGTGACAGACAGGGAGCTCCGAGCAGCTGAGAACTTCATAACAGGTGAGAACAAGATGGACGAGTTGGTAATAAGTTTCCCATTGAAGAAACTGGTGATTGGTTCTGCTATTTTTGCTTTAGTAAACCCTTCGAAAGGAGAAAAATCTACCCTAGTGAAAAGACTTCAGAAATATTAGGATTGGGCTAAGCACATTGAGGGGATTGGGCCAGGTGGATTCATATTTTGGATGGACACCAATCTACCTCAATGTTCAGAAAGTATTTTTACACTTTCAATTAGATTCTATCCTGGTTTTTCCCTTCTTGACAGAGGAATAAAACTTATTCCCTTCCATAGCCAATGAGCCCACAATTACCAGATGACAGAGCTTTTAGTGGATTAGCCTATTCACACTAGAGGATACAAAATAATGATCCTCAAAGGGATTCCACTTAGATGGATAAAGAAAAACTTGATACTCAGGAATCAACGAATTAGAGAATAATAATTATGATCTGTGGGTATTTCTAGAGATATTTGCATTCTGGGGCAGCTGAAAAAAATATTTCATAGAGTGTTGGGAACAGAGCTTTGAAAGCTAAATAGAATTTAGGTAGGCATTTTATTGCTCTATTTTAACATCTGGCTGGCTACACTGTAATTTACCTGGTAACACCATAATTTACCAAGTTGCATGTTCCTTACTCCTGGAAAAGTGAGCCTCAAACTTGGGGAGTATTAGAGTCATCCAAGGGATGGGTTAGAAATACAGTTTGGGGCACTCTGATAGTTAATGCCTTCTCATAATCAGAAATAGCTCTGAGTCTCTTCTTGGGTTATACTCTCTTAAGAAGACAGGAAATATATGAGTAAAAATTCCTCTTCTTACAAAAATTCCAAAATATTAATGCATCTCCACCTATAAGCAATGGATTGGAACTATAGTATTTAGATAAAGATCCTGACTCTGGGTAGCTCATCTTGGGTAGCTGGCTCAAGTCTTGGCAGGGATATCTGGGTGGGTTGCTGCTGAGAGGGAGAGGAGATGTGTTGACTGTGAATAGCTGGATCAGGGAGGTGAAAGGAAGAGCCCAAGGGAGTTTGGTGGGAAGTGTCAATACTTAACTCTCTGTATGAACACAGATGCAACATCCTGGCCATGTGACCCTGTTCAAGCTTCTCAGCTTTTCTGGAAGACAGTTCCTTTGACAACTGGATTTCCATGCTGCTCGCCTGAAATTAATATTAATATGAGCAACATTTCCTCAAAAGCATTGTTGTGTCTAGTAAATAATGTAACATCTAGGGGTTGCAGCAAGATGGTGGAGGAGTAAGAGGTTGCGTTCACCCTCTTCCACAAACACATCAAAAAAAAAAACACATCTAAATGTAAAACAACTTGGACAAAACATCAACTGAATGCTGGCAGAACTTAAACCTCCAAAAACTTCAAGAAACTCTTGATATAACTGGGTAGAACAACAGAAAAAAAAAAGAGAGAGAGAGAAAAGGAGTTAGGATGGCACCAGCACTCCAGGAAAGGAGCCGTGAAGGAGAAAAGGAACCCACACCCAGGGAAGCCACCTAACTGATGGAAAGATCAGCCAGGCAAAGGGACCCCAAAGCCCAAGAAAAATGCAGCAGCTGGACTGAGAACAGTGAAGTGGAGTGAGAGCCTCACACACAGATCATCTGAACACTGGCACAGACACCACAGCCAGAGATGCTCTGCCAGGGGCTGGGAGCTGAGACAGGCACCGGAGGTCAGTCCCTGGGAGAGGGCTGGGGTTGGTGGTGTGGAGACAGCCTAGAGGGCTAGGGAGCAGTGCGCCATGGGCGGGAGAGTGATACTTTATGGGCTGGGGTGTGGAATGCCAGGAGAGAGGGAAATGGGGAGGGCTGGTCCTGCAGGAGGAGGCAAGCCTGCATTGTTGGGGAGGTGCCATAGAAAGCACCTTGAACCAGCGGAGAGGGCAGGGTGGGTTGGGCACAGGCCTCCAGCAACCTAAGTGCGGAGAACTGACTGGATTAAGCACAAAACTCCAGTAACCAGAGGGGATCTTGCAAAAGAGCAGGGTGACCCAAGAGCGAACCACAGTAGCTGGGTAGCTGAGGCTGCTTGCCAGACCGCTGTTGCCCCGGCATCTTCTGGACACACCCTGCCTGGGCTGCGTAAACAAAAGCCCCTTGCTAGACTGATGTAGATCAGATATCCCTGGGCACAATTCACCCATGATGGGAAGCATCTTGCTAGACCGCAGTGGACCAGGCTTCCTGGGGTGCAGACTGCCCACAACATGGAGGCCGCTTGCTTGTCCGCAGTGGTCTGGCATATCTGGAGCAACCATCAATAAGACTTTTGCTTCTGTATTGGAGATTGGGCACTTCTTGTGCAGGCTACCAGTGACCAGGCACGTCTAGGTTGGGGTAAGAGCAGCAGGGGGTTAAGTGCAACACAGGGCCTACCAAGCACTAGAGACTGTTGTTATCACTCCCCTGGGAACACACCTGCTCTGCAGCTGCCAGGGCCAAGCCCTCAGGGCAGCACCCAGACACTTGTTTGCTGTCCCCACCCAAGTCCATACAACTAGGTGCACCTGGAGCAGCATCTCCTTTGTGATCTAAGTGGGACAGGGTGCTTCCTGGTGGCCTGCAGGGGGTGGGAGCAAACCACCACAGTTATACCTGACTCCAGAGGAGGGCGTGGCCCAATGCCACAGGAGAAACCTGAACAAAAATGCCTTGTAGCCCCCACCAACTCAAAGCAAGTGCATCATAGAGAAGGACATTATGTTGGAACACCACCTGCTGTTGCTGTCGCTCCCCTTGGAGCACACCTGCCACTGCCAAATATACTGGGCAGTGCCCACATGCTAGTCCATTCTCAGGAACCTGTAACTAAGAGCATCTTGTGCAGCATATCCTGGAGGGGCTAAGCAGGACCAGGTACTTCCTCCATGGTCTACAGGAGGCAGAGGCAAACCAAAATGGTTATCTCTGGCTCCAGAGAAGGGAATGACATGTTACCACTAGGGGTCTGTGAATAGGCACAATCTGCAGCCCTAGTCACCTCAAGGGCACTATAGAGGAGGGCTCTGGGACTGAACACCACTTGTGGGTGCTCTTGCACTCCTAGGAACACACCAACCCTGCTGCTCCCACTGCTAACTGTTCTGGGAAGTACCCATAAGCCTGATCTCTATCACTTCCCAGGACCATGCAACCTGTACAGGAACAACCTGTACAGCACCTCCTATATGGTCTAAGTGAGACTGGTGGCTTCATGCATGTTCTACAGGTGGAGGGGGCAAACCACCACAGTCCTCACTGGCTCTAGAGATGAGAATGGCCCACTACCACTAGGAGTCCCTAAACAGGTACACCTGTGGTTCCAGTCACCTCAGAGGAGGGCTTTGCAATCCAACACTAGCCATTGTAGCTCTCACTCCCCTGGGAAATCACACATCCTGCTGCTGCTACTGCCAATTGCTCTGAACACCTGGTAGATCTGCCTAGAGTTCATTACAACTTGCCAGGGCCCTGCAACTAGGAGTGGCCAGTGCCACGTTCCTGCAGGTCTTTGCTGCTGTTGAGAGCACAGAGACCAGGCAGCAACTGCTGGCACTACCCTGAAAACACATGGAGCACCATTGAGAGAAAATCCTGCTCACAACAAAGAAAGAGACACCAAATATTCAAACTCCCACAACAAAAATAAATAGTAACCCCACCAAAAAAATACAAAGGTATGCTCTTGCTTAGAAGTAGCCTACAAGACTAGAGTGTGGCTTCTCCAAACTCACAAAAAAAGAAAACCATAAGCAAGATGAAGAAGCTCAGAAACCATTCCCAGTTAAAAGAACAGGAGAAGTCATCTAAAGCAGTCAACAATGAAACAGACCTCTGCAGTCTGACAGAAATGGAGTTCAGAAGGGAGGTAGTGAAAATACTTAAGGAATTAAGGCTGAATATCAAGGAATTAAGAGAAGACACAAACAGCAATGTGGATTCCTTTTTGAAAGGGACTAGAAAATATAAGGAGGAGCCAAGAAAAGCTAGAGAACTTATATGCAGAGATGCAAACTGAGCTAAAGGCAAAAAAGGGCAGTCTGAATAATGCAGAGGAATGAATTAGTGACATGGAAGATAGAATAATGGAAATCACCCAATCAGGACAGCAGACAGAAAACCAAATGAAAAAACATGAAAGCAATATAAGAGATCTATGGGATAATATAAAGAGGCCCAATTACACATAATAGGAATTCCAGAAGAAGAAAAAGAATAGGAGATTGAAAATATATTTGAAGAAATTATGTCTGAAAACTTTCCAAATCTGAAGGAATCTGACATCAAGGTACAGGAAGCATAGAGGGCCCCAAACAAGTTGAACCCAAACAGACCCACACCAAGGCATATTACATTAAAAATGGCAAGAATTAAAGACAAAGAGAGGATCCTAAAGGCAGCAAGAGAAAAGCAAAGCGTTAATTATAAGGGACCCCCCATAAGGCTGTCAGCTGATTTCTCCACAGAAACACTACA
The DNA here is from genome assembly GCA_004024745.2 of Catagonus wagneri. NCBI lineage: Eukaryota > Metazoa > Chordata > Mammalia > Artiodactyla > Tayassuidae > Catagonus > Catagonus wagneri. The sequence continues at coordinate 51,365,631 of PVHT021183699.1, read as the reverse complement.
TGCCAGAAGGGAGTGGTGAGATATATTTAAAGTGCTGAAAGGAAATGGCCTGCAACCTAGAATACTCTACCCAGCAGGAATATCATTTAAAATAGAAGGGCAAATAAAGAATTTCTCCAACAAACAAAAGCCAAAAGTGTACAGCAATACTAAACCCTTTCTAAAAGAAATTCTGAAAGGGCTCCTATAAAAAAAAAGTATGAAGTAAGAAATAGAATAGAGGAAACTGCAAATGGAAAGCAATCATTAGAATAAGCCAGCATACAGATCTAAACATGAAGATGTTAAAAATAAAATAAAATAAAATAAAAAATAAAAAGACCACAAAATCACACATTATGGGGAGGGAAAATAAGAAAATATAGACTCTTTTCATTTAATGATCTGTCTGAGCCTATATAGCTATCAGTCTACAGCAAGAAGATATAAGAAGGTGTTAACATACTTAAAAAACAGGGCAACCACAAATCAAAATGGAACATCACATCAACAAATACTGAAAGGAAAAGCACTCAAGAAAAAAGCAAATGGAAATGATCCAACCAAAAAAAAGGAAGAAAAGAGAAACATAGAATTAACTGGAAAACAAAGTTTAAAATGGCAATAAATACATATTTATCAATAATCACCTTAAGTGTCCATGGACTGAATGCTCCAATCAAAACACACACAGTGGCAGAATGGATAAAACAGTAAAATCCTGCAATCTGCTGCCTACAAGAGACTCACCTTAGGGCAAAGACACAGATAGATTGAAATTGAGGGGATGGGAAAAAGTATTTCATGCCAATGGACAAGAAAAGAAAGCAGGAGTTGCAATACTCATATTATACAAAACAGACTTTAAGATGAAAGCCATAAAGAAAATGAAAGCCATAAAGAAAGACAAAGAAGGACATTACTTAATGGTTAAAATATCCATTCAAGTATATTACAATGGTCAATATATATCCCCCTAATAGAGGAGACCCCAAGTACTTACAAGTACTATTAGACATAAACAGAGAAATAGATGGGATTACAATAATAGTAGGAGATTTTAACACTCCACTCACATCAATGGACAGAAAATCAGTAAGGCAACAGAGATCCTAAATGATACAATAGAAAAGTTAGACCTAACTGACATTTTCAGGACATTACATCCAAAAAAATCAGAATATACATTCTTCTCAAGTACACATGGAACATTCTCAAGGACAGATCACATACTGGGGCACAAAGCTAACCTCAACATATTTAAGAGTACAGAAATTACTTCAAGTATCTTCTCTGACCAAAAATGCATGAGAGTAGAAATTAACCACAGGAAAGGAAATGAGAAAAAACACACTACATGGAGACTAAACAACATGCTACTCAAAAATGAATGGGTCAATGAGGAAATCAAGAAGGAAATTAAAAAATACCTTGAGACAAATGATAATGAAGACATAACCCCTCCAAATCTATGGGATGCCGAGTGTGTGTGAAATGCTTCTGTGCTCCCTTCCAAGCTGCAGTATCTGGGTGGTGGTTTCTGCACGAGGAACTCTGGCCTGAAGGGCAAGGGGCAAGGCCCCCAGCCTGGGCACTCTGCAAGCAAGGGAAACTAGCCCACAAAGGAAAAGGGGAAAAAAAGCATAGAGAAATGCCTTGTTTATATAAAGGGAGAGACCTCATCAGAGATTTAGGACTCAGAAAAATGTTTGGTCTTCACTGAAGGAATAGAGCTCAAAACAGCTTTAAATAAGAAAGTGCTTCAGATGAATGCCATAAGAGGAGCACTCATCATCAGTGGAAGCTTTCACCTTTGAAAAGCTGCAGACCAAAGAGATTGGATTAAGATGGCGGAATAGAAGGACTGGAGCTCAGCTTCTCTCCCAAAAAACAGCAAAACTACAACCAAATGCTGAGCAACCTTCAACCAAATGGACTGTAAATTTCCAAGAAAGATATTCTCCTCCAGAAGACAAAGAGGAGAATACATCAAGAGATAGGAGGGGCGATTATGTGACAGAAGCAACCCCATACCTCCCGGGTGGGAAGCCCCACAGACTGGAAAGTAACTCTATCACAGAGACTCAGCTACAGGACTGAGAGTTCTGAGCCCCACGTCAAATCCCCATGCCTGGGATCTGGCACAGGGAGAAAGAGCCCCTGGAGCATCTGGCATTGAAGGCCAGTGGGGCTTGTGTGCAGGAGCTCCACAGGACTGGGGGAAACAGAGACCCCATTCTTGAAAGGCACACACATACTTTCACGTGCACTGGGTCTCACGGCAAAACAGTCTCCACAGGAATCCAGGTGGACCCTGACTGCAATTCTTGGAGGATCTGCTGGGAAAACAGGGGTGATGGTGCCTTGTTGTGGGGGAAGGGCATTAGAGGTGAAGCTCTTGGAGACATTCACCAGCCTGCATTTCTCTGGAGGTGGCCATTTCTGGGAAAATCTGGTCCCTCCCATCAGGGCTGAGAAGCCCAAGGCCAAACAACAATGCAGGTGGGATATCATCCCCACCCATCAGGAAACAGGCTGCCTAAAGACCCCTCAGGCACACAGCTAGCCTGTAATCTCATCCAGAGACAAGACCCACCCATTAGAGGGAGAGGAATCAACCCCACCTACCAGTGAGCAGGCATCACTCCCTCCCTTCAGGAAGCCCCCTCTATAACAACTTTAGCCACAGGGGAGGCAAACACCTGAACTAAGAGAGGCTACAACTCTATTGTTGGCAAAAAGGTCACCACACCAAAAACCTATAAAAATGAAAAGACAGAAAACTATAACTCAGATAAAAGAGAAAGAGAAAAGCCCTGAAAAACAGCTCAGTGATGAGGAGATTATCAGCCTCCCAGAAAGAGACTCTAGACTGTTGATGCTGAAGATGATGCAAGGCATTGGAACTAGACTGGAGGCAAAGATTGATCATTTACAGGAAACACTGAGCAGAGAAATACAAGATGTAAAAATTAAACAAGAAGAGATGCAAAATACAATAACTGAAATAAAAAATTCATTAGAAGCAGGCAACAGTAGGATACAGGAGGCAGAAGAACAAATCAGTGAGGTGGAGGACAGATTAGTGGAAATCACTAATGCAGAAGAGAAAAGAGATAAAAGATTGAAAGGAAATGAGCAGAGTCCCAGAGAACTCTGGGACAATGTTAAATGCACCAACATCTGTATTATAGGGGTGCCAGAGGGAGAAGAGAGAGAGAAGGGGACAGAAAAAAAAATTCGAGGAGATTATAGGAGAAAACTTTCCTAATATGGGAAAGGAAACACTCACTCAAATCCAGGAAGCGCAACTAGTACCATATAAAATAAACCCAAGGAGGAACACCCCGAGACACATATTAATGAAAACGACCAAAATTAAAAACATAGAAAATATTTCAAAGCAGCTAGGGAAAAGAAACAAATGACATACAAGGGAACCCCAATAAGGTTATCAGCAGATTTTTCAGCTGAAACTCTGCAGGCCAGAAGGGAGTGGCATGATGAAGGGGAAAATCTTCCAACCAAGATTACTTTATCCAGCAAAGCCCTCATTCATATTTGAAGGAGAGATCAAAACTTTTGCAGATAAGCAAAACCTAAGAGATTTCTCCAACACTAAACGAGCTTTACAACAAATCCTAAAGGAACTTTGCTGGGCAGAAAAGAAAAGGCCACAACCAGAAACAAAAACACCACAAATGACAAGGCCCACCAATAAAGTCATATATACAGTAAAGATACTAAATCATCCATGCACAATTATGCTACCAAAATCAGAAATCTTGAGAAGAGAGCACAAATGCAGGTCATTGGAGAAGCACGTGCAGTTAAGAAACCAACAACTTAATACAATCTCAGTTATATATAGACTTCTATATCAAAACATCAGTGTAACTGCAAACCAAAAATCTACAATTGATACACAAACAAATAAGAAAAATCAACTCAAATACAACATTAAAGACAGTCATCTTATGAGAGGGGACAACAGGAGAATTAGGGAAGAGAAAAAGAGCAACAAAAACCCCAAACAGTTAATACAATGGCAATAAGAACATATATATCAGTAATTACCTTAAATGTTAATGGACTGAATGCCCCAACCAAAAGACATAGACTAGCTGAATGGATACAAAAACAAGACCCATATATACGCTGCCTTCAAGAGACCCACTTCACTTCTAGAGACATATACAAAATGAAAGTGAGAGGATGGAAGAAAATATTCCATGCAAACGGGTATCAAAAGAAAACCGGAGTAGCAATACTCCTATCAGATGAAATAGACTTTAAAATGAAGAACATTTTAAGAGACAAGGAAGGGCACTACATAATGATCAAAGGATCAATCCAAGGAGAAGATATAACAATTTTAAATATCTATGCACCCAACAAAGGATCACCACAATATAGAAGGCAACTGCTAACAACCTTAAAACGAGAAATCAACAATATCACCATCATAGTGGGGGACTTTAACACCCCACTTACAGCAATGGACAGGTCATCCAGACAGAAAATCAATAAGGAAACACAGGCCCTGAATGAAGCTTTAGATCAGATGGACTTAATAGATATTTATAGGACATTCCATCCAAAAGCAACAGAATAAACATTCTTCTCAAGTGCGCCTGGAACATTCTCTAAGATTGATTACATCCTGGGTTACAAATCAAGCCTCAGTAACTTTAAGAAAATTGAAATCATTTCAAGCATCTTCTCTGACCACAATGCTATGCGACTGGAAATCAACAACAAGAAAAAAATGGCCATAAATACAAATAGCTGGAGACTAAACGCTACTAATTAACAATGGATCACTGAAGAAATCAAAGAGGAAACTAAAAAGTACCTAGAAGCAAATGACAACAAAGACATGACACTCCAAAACCTCTGGGATGCAGCAAAAGCAGTTCTAAGAGGAAAGTTTATAGCAATACAAGCCTACCTCAGGAAACAAGAAAAAGCTCAAATAAACAACCTAACTTTACATCTAAAGCAGCTAGAGAGGGAAGAACTGACAAGACCTAAAGTTAGTAGAAGAAAAGAAATCATCAAGATCGGAGCAGAAATCAATGAAATGGAATCGAAGAAAACCATAGAAAAGATCAATGAAACTCAAAGCTTGTTCTTTGAAAAGACTGACAAAAGTGATAAACCCTTAGCCAGACTTATCAAGAAAAAAAGAGGACACAAATCAATAAAATTAGAAATGAAAAAGGAGAAGTAACAGACATCACAAAGTACAAAGGATCATAAGGGACTACTATATGCAACTATATGGCAATAAAATGGAAAACCTAGAAGAAATGGACAAATTCTTAGAAAAGTACAATCTTCCAAGACTAAACCAAGATGAAATAGAAAATATGAATACACCAGTCACAAGTTCTAAAATTGAAACTGTGATTAAAAAACTTCCAACAAACAAAAGTCCAGGACCAGATGGTTTCACAGGTGAATTCTATCAAACATTTAGAGAAGGGCTAACATCTCTCCTTCTGAACTCTTCCAAAAAACTGCAGAAGAAGGGACACTCCCAAACTCATTCTATGAAGGAACCATCACCCTGATACCAAAACCAGACAAAGATTTCACAAAAAAAGAAAATTACAGGCCAATCTCACTCATGAACACAGATGCAAAAATTCTCAACAAAATACTAGCCAACTGAATCCAACAATACATTAAAAGGATTGTACATCACAATCAAGTGGGATTTATCCCAGGGATGCAAGGATTCTTCAATATCCACAAATCAGTCAGTGTGATACAAAACGTTAACAAACTGAGGAATAAAAACCATATGATCCTCTCCATAGATGCAGAAAAAGCCTTTGATAAAAACCCTTCAGAAAGTGAACATCGGGGGAACCTACCTCAACATAATCAAGGCCACCTATGACAAACCCAGAGTTCACATCATTCTCAATGATGAAAAGGTGAAAGAATTCCCACTGAGATCAGGAACAAGACAGGGATGTCCACTCTAACCACTACTATTCAACATAGTTCTGGAAGCCCTAGCTACAGCAATCAGAGAAGAAAAAGAAATAAAAGGAATCCAAATGGGAAAGGAAGAAGTATAATTATCACTTTTGCAGATGACATGATGCTATACCTAGAGAATCCTAAAGACTCTACCAGAAAACTGTGAGAGCTCATCAATGAATTTGGCAAAGTTGCAGGATACAAAATTAATACACAGAAATCAACTGCACTTCTATATACTAACAATGAGAGACCAGAA
>PVHT021183699.1:51311031-51351405 GCA_004024745.2 Catagonus wagneri | reverse complement strand
CAAATGGGAAAAAGAAAGTCTTTTCAGTAAGCTTTGCTGGGAAACTTGGACAGCTGCATGCAAATCAATGAAACTAGAGCACACTCTCACACCATGCACAAAAATAAACTCTAAATGGTTTAAAGACTTAAATATAAGACAAGACACTATTAAACTCCTGGAAGAAAACATTGGCAAGACACTCTCAGACATCAACCTTGCTAATGTTTTCTCAGGTCAGTCTCCCAAAGCAACAGAAATCAGAGCAAAGATCAACCAATGGGACCTAATCAAGCTGACAAGCTTTTGCACAGCAAAGGAAACCAAAAAGAAAACTAAAAGACAACTTACAGAATGGGAGAAAATTTTTTCAAATGACACAACTGACAAGGGCTTAATCTCTAAAATATATAAAGAACTGATGCAGCTCAACTGCAAAAAAGCCAACAACCCCATTGAAAAATGGGCAATGGACCTGAATAGACATTTCTCCAAAGAAGATAAACAGATGGCCAACAAGCACATGAAAAAATGCTCAACATCACTGATGATTAGAGAAATGCAAATCCAAACTACCATGAGATACCACCTCACACCAGTCAGAATGGCCATCATTAATAAGTCCACCAACAACAAATGCTGGAGGGGGTGTGGAGAAAAGGGAACCCTCCTGCACTGTTGGAGGGTACAACACTCCAAGTTGGTACTAACATTATGGAAAACGGTATGGTGGTACTTTAGAAAACAATACAAAGAACTACCATATGACCCAGCAATCCCACTCTTGGGCATATATCCAGACAAAACTTTCCTTGAAAAAGACACTTGCACACGCATGTTCACTGCAGCACTATTCACAATAGCCAAGACATGGAAACAACCCAAATGTCCATCGACAGATGACTGGATTAGGAAGATGTGGTATATATACACGATGGAATACTATTCAGCCATAAAAAAGAATAAAATAATGTCATTTGCAGCAACATGGATGAAATTAGAGACCCCCATACTGAGTGAAGTAAGTCAGAAAGAGAAAGACAAACACCATATGATATCACTTATATCTGGAATCTAATATACTGCACAAATGAAACTTTCCACCAAAAAGAAAATCATGGACTTGGAGAACAGACTTGTGGTTGCCAAGTGGGTGGGGGCGGGAGTGGGATGGTATGGGAGTCTGGGGTTAACAGTTGTAGACTATTGCCTCTGGGATGGAAAAGCAAGGAGATCCTGCTGTATAGCACCAGGAACTATGTCTAATCACTTGTGACGAATCCATATATGAATGTGTAACTGGGTCACCATGCTATGGGGTTGGAAAATTGATGGAAATCTGTAAACTAGCTATAATGGAAAAATAAAATAATGTAACATCTAGGAAGCTTGGTGAAATGAAAGTCAATTAGATTCACTTTAGTTTATTTTTAAATTATCAAATAGCCCATATCAATGTTTTTTATTTCATTGTATTATTAAAAATGTTCATCTGGCATGCAATAGATGTGTTCAGTTTTCAATAATTAAAAAAAATTTTAAAGTAGGAAAAAGTGCAATTTCTTGTTGGTAAGATGTTTAGCAGCATCTCTGACTTTAACCCACTATATGCCAGTAGTACCCCCTCCAGTTTTGACAACCCAAAATATTCCCATTTATCTCCTGGGGGTGAAAACATGCTGAGCTTAAAACCACTGTCCTAGACTGATGCACAGCAAAAGGGAAAAACCCCTAGCACAATGTGTGTCACACAATAAACATTAAACAAACACTGGCACCATTGCTCAAAACCGTTTTGGTTGTGAAATTGCTGACTGACTGGAGGAAGCTTGGGCTTGAACATTCCAAATGGAAATCTCTATACAATATTCTGTATGGTTTTTCCGTCAGCCTTCTTGTATGGTTGGTAATTATTTTCTCCTTCAGACTGGTTATCTGAGTATGGTCATAGAAAAGAAATAATTTGATTTTGAGCATTCCTAGTGGATGTCTAGTCCTTAATTTAAAAAAATGTCATGTGTTGTAATTTATCAGTGTGATTCCTATTAAGTCAGTGGGGAGTCAATGAATAAATCCATACACAAGACTTGAAAATGTAACCTCAGATATGATCCACTTGTTATATTCGTCAGAATAATAATTGATTGCCTGCACATGCACACTTGTTTCTCCACCCACCCCTTTAAAAATTTAAAGCCATACATGCTTTGCCAAAGGAATTCACTTGGTTAAGAAACGCACACAAAATTGAAGTAGAAGAGATTAGTGTCATAAACATTTTTATTTCATTTTTAAAAGATATGGCCACTCCACGAGTTTCAACCAAACATACAAGTTTCCCTGGGATGGGGGCAACTGACAGCTGAGGGTGTGAGGTGAGCTACAAGGATGTGTGGCTTTGTTCTTGTCCATCACAGGAAAACTATGGTATGGTGATTAGGATCCTCATAGAAGTACACACGGACATGGATCTCAGAGAGAATTCTGCCTTAAAACTTAGGGTTCAAAATAATGAACTGGGAACTTAGTAAGACAGGTAAAATGAAAGAAACCCTCAACAGGGAATCGAGCCTGAGTTCTGCCCAAACTCTACCCCAAGAGCAGCGGCTGCTAGAACCACAGTGATATCCTAGTGATATCAACAGCAACTGTGACATCAACAACAACAACCAACAATGCCTATTTCTCTTATAAGAACTACCCTGGCACTACAAATTTCTCTGCTACAACTGCTGTTACTACACAATCACAACAAACACTATCACGACTGTGCACCTGCAAAAGCAGGGGTTACAATGACAACAATAACCACTCCTCTAAAATTGCTACTACTGTTTGACTACTGCTGGAAAAACAACAACAAAAAACTTTTGAGAAGTCACTATAGTCCACGCCTGGCCCTTAAATAATCCTATGAGTTCAATACTGTAACTCCATTTTCTGAAACTGTCTTTAAGAATTTGACTACTGAGCTCACAACACAGTTAACCAGCATCCCGAGGAGTTCAGTCAAGAGGTGATCCTGGATCTCCAGTTCATAGAGGTGCTGCTACAGACCGGGACAGGATGACTTCAATTTCCTGGAACGTGGTCATCTTGTTTATAAAATGCAGAGGATGAATGAGATGATGTGTAAGTAGTTTCCTCTCTTTTTTTCTCAGGTTAACTGCATCACCACATCATGTGAGCCCAGAGCACATGGCATTATACAGCGACACAAAACTGCATGTTCAACTGTGTCCCCAGGTTGGTCAGAGTCCTCTGTGTCCATACCGAGGCTGGCTGTAGACCATTTTTTTATTTCAACTTTGAGATTAAATAATGATGACTATGGAAACATCATAGACACCCTTCAAAAACATGTTGCCTCAAGAAAAAAGCCTGAAGGAGAACTGGCGAGGTGGAAGAAAAAATGAAGGCCTGTTTGTAAATAACAGAATTGGGAATGACAGCAATGTTCCTAGTAGGGTTGTTTATAATAGCAAAAAAACTGGATACCACTTAAGTGCCCATCACAAGGGGGCTGGTTAAATTATGAATCCTCTCAATAGTGCACAGTCATTAAAAATGATGTCTAGTTTTACATTTGACACAGAATGGTACTCATTTTACATAAATGACAATAGCAATTATCATAATAACCCCATTTACAAAAGAAAAGTTCTCATTTCATAAGGAGTATGAATAAGGAATAATTTGAAAAGATATTTCCCCAAATATAAATCACAGATCCCCCTTCGCAGTGAGAATATACTTGATTTTTTTTTATGTTTCCTGTATAAATTTTAAGCAAGCAGAAAAAAGAAAAGATACAAAGCTATCTCTAATTAGGAGGAAATCCAGATATCAAAGGTTACAATTACATTTCAGTGATGATTTTCCATCTTATCTCAAGTGTTGTAGATTTAAGCCTTCGTAGAGAACAGACTTGTGGTTGGCAAGGGGTGTGGGGGGAGGGTGGGATGGTTTGGGAGTTTGGGTTAGTAGACGCAAACTACTACATTTAGAATGGATAAGCAATGAGGTCCTGCTGGATAGCACAGGGAACTATATCCAGTCTCTTGGGATAGACTATGAGGGAAGATAATATAAGAAAGGGAAAGTATACATATGTATGACTGCGTCACTTTGCTGTACAGCAGAAATTGGCACAATGTAAATCAAGAATACTTAAATTAAAAAAATAAAATTATTCCCATACCATCAAAAAAATAAAAATGAAGCACTGTTTTCAAAATTTCAAATCTTCTAACTGATCAGCCATGGTTATTTGTTAGCTTTGACTCTGAACAAATGGCAGCTTCTCGCTGACGTCAAAACCCTCAAAAAGCAAAGCTGGGAGGTACAAAATGATGTAACCTAGGTTACGACAGCAGCTCATGTGAACATCACTCAGGTAAGTACTCAGCTTCAAAGGCAACTACTTTGAAGGAAACACAGCTTATTTGGATACATACATTACAAGGCGTGAGGAAAGTAAAGAGTTTTTTTTTTTTAAAGGACATAAGGGAACACACAGAAAGATACACTCAGCTTTTTTTCAGCCTGTTTTATATGATTTTCAGTCTCTAGTCTTGCTTCTCAGACCCGATTTGGTTTGCTGATCTATTTTCATCCATCAGTTTTCTCTCTGACTACAGTTTGGGGCTCAGCTCTTCTTAGAGGCCTGAAGGCATTTTAATAGGATGAGTCAACAAGTGAGCTTAATTGATCCTGTTGGGCCTTCCTTTATGCAAGGAGGCTGAGAAGCTCATGGCTTAGACCTCCTCTGAAAATGGTTAACTTTGGAAAAACGCATTTCCATCTCATTTTCTTTGCTGAAGGGAGAGTCATCTATTATTCAACACATATTGACCACTAGATTACAGGCATCCCCCACTTTAAAAGATAAGTTGCCCCAACCCTGTTGGTATTAATGCTGGAACACACCTTGGTAATGTACAGCAGCTGTTCTCCCAAGAGATTCAATGACTTTCATGTGCCTTCTCACAGATACCCCTCAAGATAATCTTGGTGGTGTGAGGGAAAGAAGGAGAAAACCTTCATATCCCAGAGGATTAGTAAGTAGCCCAAGGCCTATAGCAAACTTAGCCCTCAGAGTAGAGCAGGATATATATATTTTTTCCAGAGGCCTCCCAATTCCAATTCTTCCTGCCAGGGTTTGCTCTCCCCACTATACTTTGCTAAAACTCAATGAATTCCTGGTGTATCTGGAACACATTCCTCAAACCAAAGCCCAGTACCAAAGACTATCCTGTCCCTGCCTTATTCTCAACACAACACAGAAAGGACTCCATCACTTTCTTATTCCTTGACCCACCTTCTGGTGTTAAGTCATACTCCTGGCATTAGTACCACACCATTATCACTCCCGGTTGCTCCCTAACATCTCCTCCCTTCTCAAAATGCTAACATCTCCCTCTGCTCATCATTCTTAGCTGTTTCCTCCTTTGAGAAAATTAACACAATAACAAGAGAACTTGCACAAACTCCCAAGGCCCCAGGGACTCACCTTCAACGTCTTGCATCTTGTCCTCGTAGGTAAATGTCTCATGCTCCTCTCCAAAAGCAACACATTTCCTCCTGCACGGGAGTCCGCCCTCTCCTGCTTGAAAATGGCGCTCCTGCAACTCCCTCCTCCCTCCCTCATACGTCATCAGTGCGTCCCTTTTTACTAGATTGTTCCCAGCTGTGAAAACACATGGACCTCTTTCCAACTTAAAACAGTCTCCTTCCCCCTCCCCCTTTCAGCTCCCTTTTAGCAAGCCTCCTCTAAGAACTGTTTATGCTTAGAGTCTTCACTTTCTCTCTCAACTTTTTCAAACAGTTTTGCCAGGCTTTTGCCCAGATCAGACACTGAGAGCACTCTCAGTGAATTCACCCATGAATTTCTTGTAACTTCTTCTCATAACCTCCTAACTCGTCTGGCTTTTCCCACTTTTGCCTCTCTTACGGTGGTATTTTAAATCAGCAACAAGGTGTAAGTCATATCATGTCACACTGCCGCTCAAAACATGTTGTGGGCTTCTCATTGTGTGAAGTCCATTTAATTTTATACAAAGGTTCCATGCGATATTCTTCCTGCCCCACCAATAACTCTCAGCCCTCATCCCCTCCTCTTCTCCCTCTTGCTCATTCTGCCCCAGCCATGTCATCTCCTTGGTACTCCTTGAGTAGGTCAGGCACACCCCCAGTGCAGGGCCTTTGCACTGGCTCTTCTCTATCTGATCTGCTCTTTCAAACTTTGGTGCGTGGAATACTTCCTCAAATCCTCCAGGTGCCTGTTCGCATGTTACTCCCCTGTTGAGGTCACCCTATCTACTCCATAATCTCTACTCCTGGGATTCCTCTCTACTATCAATCCTGCCCCCCATTAGGTTTAATGTTTCTCCATATCACTTACCACATTTTATTATACTATATAATACACGTGTTTTTTTAGGTTTATTGCCTATCTCCTCCACTAGAATGAAAGCTCATTGAAGGAAGTGATATGGGTTTTTCCAGCTTTTAGAACAATTCTTAGCACAGTACATGCTCAGTAAATAGATCTTGAGTGGAGGGACTAGTGGCAAAATGCCCAATAGTGCTCTATGGAACTTCATCTCAAGGTGCTTCCAAAAAAAGGCAAATTCAATAACGCCACACATGACTACTGAATTATGGTCTCTGGAGGTGGGCCCTGAGAATCTAATTGATTCTTAGGCACAATGATTCCTTATAGTGATGCTTCTAAGAAGATTAAAGAGGCTGAGCTACAGGATTCTGAAGTGCTATTTGGTATTTAACCAAAGAGATGTAGGCCCTTTGAATGGCTTGACTAGGCCAGTGATTCTGAATCAGGGGCAGTTTTGCCCCCTAGGAGATAGTTGGCAATATCTAGAGACATTTTTGGTTGTCCAACTAAAAATGGGGGAGGTGGGAGTGGTGGGCTACTGGCCTCTAGTAAGTAGAAAGTCTAAGGGCAGACCTATGAATGAGACTTGACCAATGAGCATCTTATTCTGCTGATTGCAGTGACTGAAACTAAGCCAAAAGAAGTCTTGGAATTTTTGCTGACTGTTGGAAAACTGAATCTTGCCTGTTGCTGACTTGAAGCTGGGGGCACGTGACACTGTGGTTGTCAGGTGTCTTCACACAGCTGCCTGATAGGGAAGCAGAACCGAGAGAGAGAAACAATCCTGATGACTTGTAACCAATTAAGTCCTGCCTCTATTTCCTAGACTATACAATATAAAGAGGTAGATTTATACTGCACCTCAAAACTGCACTAAACTGGATTGAAGAGCCAATAGAACCAATAGGATCACAGCCAAGTTGAGCTTTGGCCCCGAAGAAATGACAACTGGGATCAATTTTGAGGCATAATGTGCGGATTCGAAGACATCCCAGGACTCTACCCCTTGGTGATGGTTAAATTGGAAACAGAAATTTAACAGATGGTTAAATTGTAATACATGCAAAAATTTAAGTTCAGGTGGTAAGGCAAGCCAGCTCTGGCCTGTGAGAAGAACAGAGAAGGAAGGAGGAGAAGAAATACAAGAGTCAATTGGTATTTAATGTGTGGTAGGCCAACTGGCTGCACTGGTAAAGAATCACGTATTACATACCTTTCACGATGGAGATAGTGTGGAAAGACGGTTTATCGGCCCTGGGAGAAGACAGTCATAATTCAGAGCTATTAACAAGAATAACAGGGCTGGGGCCCTGAGCAGATTTTCTTAGAATGCCTGCACACAGTCTACCTAACCTAATTTAAGCAATGTCATGAGTCAGAACAGATCCCCATCAAGTCTGTCATGCTTGTCATAACATGGCGTTTGAGTAGAAGACATCCCGTCCCAGGAGATATTTCTGCCAAGGAACTGTGTTATTTAATGGGCTTTAAAGATTCCTTTTAAATTTCAGGGTCTGTTTGTATGAAATCTGCATTGGAAAAAAAAGCAAACTTGGGCTGAGCTTCACTTAAAGGGAAATAAGCTTTTTCCAGGCTAGAGTTTGGAGGGCAGGCTCCACAGCTCTAATGAGCTATTGGTGGCCAAGGAGTGGAGCACGGAAAGGAATAGGGGCTTTGGTTTGAATTTGGAATGACGGACATGGGTTTTGAAAAGCTGCCACCTGTGATTCTGAATTACTTCCAAAATTACATTGTTATTAATGACGATGTTTGCATTTCCGGGTATCACCTATCTTGTTGAGTTGACTAGATCAGAGGTGAATAGCTAGCCCAGTTTGGGGCATCAGATTCTCTCAGGATTTAGAAATGAGACCCAAGGCATGCTGATCCGTTTTGGGTTATTGTTTCTTGAACTGGAGACCTACACGTTTCAAGAGACATGGGCTGATGTTGGCTTCAGTCCTGCAATTCCATTTAGCTTGGAGGAAGGAACAGAATTAGCTTTGGAGCCTTTGCAGGAAGCCCTGGAAAAAGTAGAAAGGGCTCTAGAGAGAGAAGTTTCCAGTACCCTTAGGAACTATAGTCTCTGGTTTCTAGACACCTGGAAGATTACTTACTAGGTTAGTGATTTTGAAACCAGCTTGTGTTGAGGAAAAAGAGCTTGTCTAATGATTAAACACACTCTATATAGTCATTTTAAAAAGCAGCCTTCCAAATTCTTTTTATGGTCACAGCTGAGGCATATGGAAGTTCCTGGCTGCAGCTGCTACATATGCTGCAGCTGCTGCAATGCCGGATCCTTTAACCCACTGTGCTGGGCTGGGATAGAACCTATGCCTCTGCAGCAATCCAAGCCACTGCAGTTAGATTCTTAACCCACTGTGCCACAGTGGAAACTCCCCAAATTCTTTCTTTGCATTCCTACTGGCATAAAAATGATAGAGTGTTTGGAGTTACTTAAGCAAAGAATTGTGGAGGCATCTTCATCTTATTCATCTTTCCTTCTTCTCATCTAAACTTTTTCAAAGGATAGTTACTCAGTACGTATTTTTTTTTGCTTCAAATGTAGAGAAATTAATCAAAGTTGTACCTAAGTAAGAAATATTGCTGTAATAGCACAACAGAATTCATCTGACATAATTCATTACATAATTCACAGAGAAGGGTATCCACTCACAGAAAAGGTAGACATTGATGGCTTGGTATGTCAGTTTTGGCCCAAATATTGCTGATTCCTAAATACCTGCACTTACCCTGATGTCTTGGGCTTGGTCAGTATCCAAGTGATTCATTATTCCTATGGACATGTTTCTCAAAGTTTATCTGGCAGTGAGTAGCAAGATGAAGTTACACTTTTCACATCAGGAAAAATATATGAATAAAATGTAACCTCTCTTTAGCGATGTTCTATAGGCTGTGTTGCCATATTTACCACAAATCACGGCAGTATATCCTGCCATGCTCATACTTCTGCTTTGCTTTCTTGCTTTTCTGACCATTGTGTTATTTGTCTCTTTTACCTCTCTGATTAGAAAAACTTTCAAATACTTACTAAAATAGAAAAAGTGCTGGCTGGGCCTTCTGAAAGAGACCATGGTTGAGTAGAAGGGAGAAAAGCAGTAACCCCTACTGTTTCATGTTTGAGGGACTTCAGAGAGCAAGTAATAGCTGGAATCTTTGTAGCTAAATAAAATTATGCTATCTCTCCATTCTTTACTCAGTGTCACATGGAAGCAAGGAGACTTTTCCTTGTTTATTAGAAAGAATGACTTAGCCTTAATAGTTTTGAAAGGGTTAGCGCATGGTTTGGCCGACAGTGAAACTTTACAACTAGCACTGAGACAGTGGCTGTGGTCAGTCTCCCAGCCATATAAAGGTAGTTGTGGGAGCTCAGCCATTAGTACACACCCTCCACCAATTAGCCCTGGGGTGATTCTAAGTGCATTTCGACAGCACCTGCAGAGTCTACTTTTGGCTGGGAAAACAAATTTCTGAACACAGGTAATTTTGCCCCAAGGTGAAATCCTGAAATGCTTGTGGGCAGTATATTTATCAGGAGGCTTTCTGTAGGGATTAAGAGATAGTGAATTCATTCTGGCTTAAACCTAAATTGGATCAAATGGCTGGGAGGTCAAAGGACCAACAAAGCTTCAGGAACAGCTGGATCCAGGGGACTTGTTTCTATCAGCCTCTCTCCATCTGTCAGCTCTGCTTTCTTATACCATGACTTTTAAGTCTTCTCATCATGGTGGCCCCAACAACTCCAGGCTCATGCTACAGTTATAATGAGAAATCCCAGCAGAGAGAGATCTCCACCTCTTTTAAGAGTTCTAATTTTTTTTTGTAGTGTCTTAGAGTTTTTCTAGGTATATTATCATGTCATCTGCAAACAGCAGAAATTGGCACAACACCGTAAATCAACTCTACTTTAATAATAGATAGATAGATAGATAGATAGATAAATAAATAAATAAATAAATAAATAAATAAATAAATTCTAATAGTATTCTTGAGATTGATTCATTCTGGTCTGGTTTGGGTAATGATGAATAAACTCACTGGCCAGACTCAAGAAAGTGTTCTTTTCTGGAGTTAGGCATGTGTGTGTGTGAGAGAGAGAGAGGGAAAGAGAGAGAGAGGGAATGAGAGAGAGATGGATGTCAGCTCCACTGAAACTCATAGACTGAGAATGAGTAAAAGGTGACTTCTCAATGGAGAATCAAGGTGAAATTACCAGGAGAATGGGGGCTAGAAGACTGGCTTACAAAAGCAGTGTTTTCATATACTAACCACAAAGAGACCCTTACAAGAACTACCCTTCATACCTGAATATAGTAGAGTTGGTAAGTATCCAAGTCAGGCATAAATTTTCATACATATGCTCATTCACACTCACGTGGTAGCTAAACCTGCCTCATTTAGGTTTGACCTGTTTTAGATTGACCAGGATGAGGCTAGACAGAAGGGGAGCAGACTTATCTTTACTGAGTGTCTATCACATATCCATCACTTTCATAGAGAATGATGTCATTCTCTTCTTATAATGCTCTTTCAAGGCAGGTGTTAATTACTTCCATATTAATATGGAAAACAAAAAGGGAAAGGAACAAAGTGACCTGCCCATGTTCACACAGCTAGTGAGAATTTAGTCCTCAACCTAGCACATTCTTCTCATGTTTACATAATTCAAAGAATGCAAGAAAAATCCAGAGGTCCTATGTTTGTGGGTGATGGTGGGGTCACGCCAAGAGAAACCAGTGGATTGGTATCTTTCTAGCTCTTGATAACAATTTCTGTGGTTCAGTTGCTCATGTTAGTCTGCTCAGGCTGCAGTAACAAAATACCAGACAATGGATGACTCAAACAATAGCATCTATTTCCTACTGTTCTTGAGGCTAGAAAGTATGCCACCAGGGTGCCAACATAGTTCGCTTCTTCATGAGGGCTGTCTTCCTGGCTTGTAGGTAGTCACCTTTTTGTGGTGTCCTTGCTTGTTGGGGAGAGAGAGAGTGAGCTCTGGTCTCTTCTTCTTATAAAGACACTAACCCCTTCATGGGGGTTCCACTCTCATGACCTCCTCAAAAGCTTATACTGCCCAAGGGCCACATCTCCACATAGCATCGCCTTGGGGGTTAGAGCTTCAGCAGGACCATTTTTGAGTGGATACAAACATTCATCTATAGCATCATCCTACCCTTCCATCCTAGCTGATCTTAACTCAGGGTCATTTATTTTCTTAACATTTCACCCCTCCTGACTGCCTTGTCTCTGCCAAACCTCTCCGTGGAACAATATATATTTCTTTTGGAAAATGAACTGGAATTGGTTTCTCCTTCTCTCTTTCCTATATTCAGGCATCCTTCGGCAGGTATGTCAACCCAGAGAAGGGAGAACTGGCTTTCTAGAGGCTGTTTTTGCTTCCACATCCAATAACACCCACATATACCTTGGAAGCAGTGGACACACAGAGCCCAACCTCATACTTTACCATGTTTCATTCCAATACATTTTGGGATTTTTGAAACAATAATAGTTATGAATTGGGCTTCTGATTAACATCTTGGAATAAAGATGAGGGGAACAAAGCCACTTCATTCAATTTGATAAAATGCTTCTGTTTGGCATTTACTGAGAGTAACAGGCTTAAGGTGTTAGCTGGCTGGACTGAGTAGCTTAATAACTGGCCTTGCGTTATCAGCAGAGTTTCATCCACCAAGAAATACTGTCTGATCCCTTGGTACAAGCCATGAGATTATTCTATCTAGTCCAGAGGCGAGGATTTTCTTTTTTTTTTTGCCCTTGTAATTGAGCAGCAAAATGACTCTGACTGAAGCATATTTTGTGTGTTTTAGAGTTTGGCTAGTTTATGAATTAGGATCATGAGAGAATGATGGCTTGCTCACTGTCACCGGAAATTTTATAATCAAGAAATATAGGATCTAGCTAGAGCAGTGGTTCTCAGCCTGAGGGCAATTTTACTGCTCTTCCTCTCCCCAGGGGGACTTTGGCAATGTCTGATTGTCATGATTGATGGGAAGAGGTACTATTGTCATCTACTGGGTAGAAGCAGGGATACTGCTAAGCATCCTACAACACACAGGACAGCCTCATGAGGAATCATCCAGCCAGAATGTTAATAGGACTGAAGTTGAGAAGCTTGAGAACCCCAAGGTAAATCATAAATAGCTCAGGATAATATTCAGGCTTCCAATCAGAGAGAATATTTTCTGAAGCTCACATCAGGAAACACCCTTCCCCTGCCCCCTCCTGCCCTTGGGGTAGCAGCAGAGGCTGCTGCTGAGGGACTTAGCTTTTTATATTACTTATTAGTCTTTCTTTCTCCCTTCCTTCCTTCCTTTCTTTCTTTCCTTTTTTTTTCTTCCCTTTTTGTCTTTTTAGGGCTGTACCCACAGCATATGGACATTCCCAGGCTAGGGGTTGAATCGGAGCTGTAGCTGCTGGCCTATACCACAGCCACAGCAATGCCAGATCCCAGCAGTGTCTGTGAACTACACCACAGCTCATGGCAACGCTGGATCCTTAACCCACTGAATGAGGCCAGGGATCGAACCTGCGTCCTCACGGATACTAGTCAGATTCGTTTCCCCTGAGCCACGATAGGAACTCTTTTTTTTTAGGGTGAGAATTAAAAAAAAAATTTAGTGTATAGTTGATTTACAGTTGATTTCTGCTGTATAGCATAGGGACCCTGGCATACACATATATACATCTTTTTTTTATACTATCTTCCATCATGTTCTATCCCATGAGATTGGAAATGGTTCCCTTCTGTACAATAGCACCTCATTGCTTTTCCATTCTAAATGTAATATTTTGTTTCTACTAACCCCAAACTCACCATCCACCCTACTCCCCCCACCCCTTGGCAACACAAGTCTCTTCTCTATGTCCGTGAGTATATTTCTATTTGGCAGATAGGTTCATTTGTGCCATATTTTAGATTCCACATATAAATGACATCATATGGTATTTTTCCTTTTTTTTCTGACTTCTTCACTTAGTAGAATTCCTAGTTGCATCTGCTTTGCTGCAAATGGTCTTGTTTTGTTCTTTTTTTGATTGCCGTAATGAATTACTACAAAGCAGGCAGATAAAAGAATACATGCATTATGTTACACTTGTGGGGGTCAGAAGTCCCACTATATTCCGCCTGGAGGTTTCAGAGGAGAAACCGTCTCTTGCTTTTCAGGGCTTCTCCAGGCTGCTTGCATCCCTTGGCTTGTGACTCTCTTCTATCTTTCAATCTTCCAATCTCATCTCTCTGACCTCTGCTTCAGCATCACATCTCCTTCTCTAAAATCCTGCCTCTGTCTTAGAAAGATCCTTGTGATTGAGCCCATCTGGATAATCCAGGAAGATGTTCCCATTTCAAGACCTTTAACTTAATCATCTTAAATCCTTAAACACCTACAAAATCCTGTTTGCCATGTAAAGGTAACATATTCATAGGCTTGGGGGATTAGGACATAATTATCTTTGGGGAACTATTAATTTGCTTACTTTTCTCCACTATAAGAACCTATAAACAACACATGATTTTTCAGACACCTCCACCCAAACCCTCCTATGTTACTAGAATCCTGTGATCACAGAAAAATACAAAGAAATTCTAGAAGAACAAAATCCAAACAACTACATCTCTAACCACAAAAAGGACAAATTTCTTAAAGAAGTTTCTGGCCACTGGTCCAAACTGCTAAGCTAATTCCACATAAGGGTGACTATAACAATGATTACAATTTCAAGATTCCAAGATGATGGGAGAATCAAACGATTCTTTTGAGTTTCTGTCATTTCTTCTTTCTGTATATGGATTTGCAGTAAACAGAGTTTTATTTTTGAAATTTCAGTCTCTAGTCTTTATCCTCTCAATCCTGCTTCATCAAAATTTCCAAGAATTCAAGCCAACTGAGTGAACATTTATGGAGCATGTACTTTACACCAGCTTAGCATAAAACACTAGTATATAAAGATAAACGTACTGATGTGTCTCTTGAATTTAGTCCATGAGGGATTTTCTCTAATCTTTATCATTAGGCTCTCTTTTCTTAGGCATTTCCATAATAGCAAGGCTTCAGTGTGTCCTTATCTCTAAAAAAATGACATCACTACCTAAATGTGACATGTGCAAGGAAAATCAAAAGCCATTTCCTCTTTAATTGGGGCTTCAAATCCTAGAATTTCTTTTGTGGTCTCTTTTTAGAAAGGAAGCATGATGTGGTGGGCAGTGTGATGGCTCTCACATACACAGACCCCGGTATGAACCCCACATTGGTCCCTTACCAGGCAATAGGACCTTGGGCGAGTCACTTACCATCTCTCAGTTCTAGTTTCCTCATTTGTAAAATGGGGTCCTTAAGAGAATTAAATCAATTTAGGAAGAACTAGAAAAGATGTTGGGAAGCACCTTGCACAGACGAGGCACACAGTGGGTAGCGGATGAGGAGTGACTCTAACCTTCTCTGGTTACCAGACACACTGCTTACTTACATGTAGACTTATCAAGGTTAAGTCAGGTGGCTTTCTTATCCTTCGTGGCTTCTTCACCTCCCCTGTAGGCTTGGGAAGAGCTTAACATGCGGGAGAGTAACAACTCTCACACCTCATTTCACATTTGAAATCACTTCTTTCAATACCTTTAAATGTAACTCACTTGTCACATAACTGGATCCTATAAAAGCTCCACTATTTTTTTTTTTTTATTACCAACTGAGTACTTTCTGAAAGGTGCTGACTCTACAGTTTCTAAAACCTATTACTAATGGAGTCATTTTTCACTTTGAATACAAGCTCTCATTTTCATGGAGAACACAGGGCTAGCCTCATGGCCACCTGGGAACTTTTACAATTCTTGTTTCATTTGTGCATTCCCCCATTTGGAATTATTTTGCCTAGAGAAAAAACGGTACTGGCATTTTGGATCCATCCTATGTTTCTAGAACATTTTATTTATTTATTTATTATTTATTTATTTATTTATTTATTTATTCTTCTTAGGGCCACACCTGCGGCATATGGAGGTTCCCAGGCTAGGGGTCTAATTGGAATTGTAGCCCCCGGCCTATGCCAGAGCCACAGCAATGCCAGATCTGAGCCGGGTCTGCGACCTACACCACAGCTCATGGCAACGCTGGATCCTTAACCCACTGAGCAAGGCCAGGGATCAAACCCGCAACCTCATGGCTCCTAGTCAAATTCGTTTCTGCTGTGCCACGACATAAAATCCTGTGCTTAGAAAATTTAAACACTGACATCTTCATTTTATGATGCAATATTTATGTGGTTTCGAGTTTGTGGGCAGTTGAAAGCTTGGGGTCTGGAGTTAGGGAGGATGGAATTTGAACTCTAACTCTGCCACTTGCTAGTTGTGTGAATTTAGGCTAATGTTTACCCTTTATGTGTCTCAGTTTAACCATCTACAGAATAGAGATTATGATAGAACCTCACTAATAAGATTAGACATATTACTATAGTGCCTAGTGCACACATTGTTATTATTTTGGCCATTATTATTAATACTATTGTCATTATTGTTTATTACTACTATCACACTGCTATTTATGTTTGGGATAAAATTATCTGTTAAGTGTAAAGTGCTTAGCATAAAGTCGGGCACAAAGTAAATTCTTAGTAAAATGCAAATATTATAATTATATATTATTATTTATATTTAGTCATTGAAGATTATAATAAACATTAACTCATGTAATCATTACCCTATGTGTATGTTCCATTATGCCCATTTCAAAGATGGATAAACTGAGTCACAAAATGGCTAAATATTTTCCTCACAGTCACACAGGTATTAAGTGACAAAGTTGGAATTTGAACACAGGCAGTTATTAAACAGAGATCCATTTTATTCACATGGCTACAAGATTCTGCTCCAAATAAGATCCCTCTGTTCGTCATCACTAATTATCAGAGAAATACAAATATAAACTACAATGAGGTACCATCTCACATTGGTCAGAATGGTTATCATTAAAAAGTTTAAAAATCATAAATGTTGGAGAGGTGTGGAGAAAAGGGAACCCTCCTATACTGTTGATAGAAATGTAAATTGGTGCAATTACTACGGAAAACAGTATGGAGGTTCCTCAAAAAACTAAAAATATAGTTGCCATATGATCTGGCAATCCCACTCCTGGCATATACCCAGACAAACTATAATTTGAAAATATACGTGCATCGCTATGCTCATAGCAGCACTATTTGCAATAGGCAAGACATGGAAGCAACCTAAATGTACACTGACAGATGAATGGATAAAGAAAATGTGGTACATATATACTATGGAATATCACTCAGCCATAAAAAGAATGAAATAATGCCATTTGCAGCAACATGGATGGAACTAGAGATTATCATACTAAGTGAAGTAACTCAGGAAGAGAAAGACAAATACTGTATAATATCATTTATATGTAGAATTGAAAATATGACACAAAAACAGACAAAGCAGAAGCAGACTCACATAGAGAACACACTTGTGGTTGGCAAGGTGGTATGGGGGAGGGAAAGATTGTGAGTTTGGGATTAGCAGATGCAAACTAGTATATATAGGATGGATAAACAACAAGGTCCTACTGTATAGCACAAGGAACTATATTCAAATCCTGTGATAAATATAATGGAAAAGAACCTGAAAAAGAATATATGTTTATGTCACTTTGTTGCACAGTAGAAAATAACACAACATTGTAAATCAACTATACTTCAATGCAATTAAGAAAAAATAGGATCTATTAGGAAAATGCCCCTGGTGCTTCATTTAAGTTGAGCTATGCTGAAAGGCCAGTTCAATTATCTTGGGCCAGGCAAGAGAAATGTGATTACAAAGATATTACTGGACTTAATGAGGTCCCTCTCTTTCCAGAGAAGCACACTGTATGAGTGGCCTAAAGAAGACAGGCTGTCATCATCCCTAATAAGCTGGCACCCTCAGTGTGGAACATTCATGAGTTAAGCATCCATGGAAATGAGTGAGGCACCCTCTGATTCAAGCAGACCAGTTCTAAGTAAGAACGACTTACCTTTCATTTTTTTTTTCTTTCTAGGGCCATACCTGTGGCACATGGAAGTTCCCAGGCTAGGGGTTGAATCCTATGCCACAGCATGTGCCACAGCAACATCAGATCTGAGCCATGTTTGCAACTGTACCATAGCTCATGGCAACGCTGGATCCTTAACCCACTGAGGCCAGGGATTAAACCTGCATCTTCATGGATACTAGTCAGATTGGTTTCCAGTGAACCAGAACAGGAACTCCCTCTGCATTTTACAGTGCAGTAGCAATGATGGATTTCACAATATTATTCGTAATGGACATCATTTAATGAAGATTTACCAAGTGCTTGGCCCTTTCCGTACTAATTCTCGCTGAGCCCTCATACTAGGCACGTGAAGAGAGTAGGACTGTTTTTACCACCCCATAGATGAAGAAACGGAGTCACAAAAGCTAGAATACTCCCGTGTAGCAGAGTCAGGATACAGACCCACACTGGCCTGACTCTATCACCTGCAGGTCTCAGATGCACAGGCAGCCAAATATGACAGAAAGAAAGAGCTCAGAATTTTAGCATGCCAGGAGGTTTAAAGGATGGTGCTTTGGTTTTCTTATCCTTACAAGGAGGAATTTCTGTCATGAACATCCCTGCTCAGTCTGTCTGTTATTTAGAGAGATATTCTGGGGAACAGAAATCACCATATAAGTCAATATGTTCTGGAAATATAAAGAAGGATTCCATTTAAAAAATTAATTACAGTTGATTTACAATGTTTTGTCAATGTCTGCTGTACAGTAAAGTGACCCAGTCAAAATATATATATATATATATATATATATATATATATATATATATTTTTTTTTTTTTTTTTGTCTTTTTGCCTTTATCTAGAGCCGCTCCCAAGGCATATGAAGGTTCCCAGGCTAGGGGTCTAACAGGAGCTCTAGCTGCCAGCCTTTGCCACAGCCACCACAACGCAGGATCCGAGCCGCACCTGCAACCTACACCACAGCTCACGGCAACGCTGGATCCTTAACCCACTGAGCAAGGCCAGGGATTGAACCCGCAACCTCACGGTTCTTAGTCGGATTCGATAACCACTGAGCCACGAAGGGAACTCCAAAACTATATATATATATTTTTTTTTTCTCATATTATCTTCCATCATGTTCTATCACAAGTGGTTGGATATAGTTCCCTGTACTATACAGCAGGACCTCATTGCTTATCCATTCTAAGTATAATAGTTTGCATCTACTATCTCCAAACTCCCCATCCATCCCACTCCCTCCCTCCCCCTTGGTAACCACAAGTCTATTTTCTACGTCTGGGATTCTGTTTCTATTCTGTAGACAGGTTCATCTGTGCCATATATTTAGATTCCACATAGAAGTGATATCATATGGTATTTGCCTTTCTTTTTCTAACTTAATTCACTTAGTATGAAGATTTCTATTTGCAGGATTCTAATTAAGGCAACTCAAATGCTTTTCCAACTATTAGAACAAAATGATTAAAGTTAGAATGAGAAAAATAAAAACCAAATTCAGACCACCTTTACTAAGAAAGGCATAGGTGGGTTTGTGTATTGAGGACCCTGGAATAATAGTTGAGTTGGGCCAACTGACTTTCCATTAGCTTGCTCTATTGGCCAACAGCAGTGCTTCTCCAACTTTAGTGTGCATCCAGTCACCCAGAAGGCTAATTAAAATTAGACTGTGGGCTTCCACACAGAGTTCAGAGTTGGGAAGTCAGGAGTGGGTATATAATAGTTTGCATTGTTATACAAGTTCTCAGCAAAGGCTGACCTTGCTGGTCCAAGGACCACATTTGGGAAAGCACTTGTTGAGAGACCATAGTAAATTCTAAGTGAGGTTTCCTGCAAAGGTACAGACAATGTCACCAGCACCCAAATGTCTCTCCTAGATCTGGCACTTTGCAGAAATTTCTTCACCTCTGGAAGAAATTTCTGCAAAGTGCCTTTAGCACCTTCTCACGCTAACTGCAGCAGTATTTCTATAGCAGAACTCGATTCTATCTGCTCACACATTATTTTACAGGGGCTGAGAAAGTCAGAATTGCTCATTCCCAGAAACACCCTCTCTCCCTCCAAACTTCTTCCTCTAGTTGGCTCTGATCTGGTCAGATGCTCAAACTTGAGCCAATCCCTTAGGGGATGGGGAGTTGCTCTAGGCCAACCAGAGATTCTGACTGGAAATAAAGGTGTGAGGTGAAGCCCACCTAAAACATGTGACTGAGAATGGCTGAGGGATAAAGTCCCCAAATAAAAATCAGAGATCTGATTTTTTTTGTGGAGTAGAGTAAGCATGAATAGTGGAGAGACAAACAACATATTCCCACAATTTTATCACATGATGAGATCCCTTGGCAAAGTCAGAGCTAGTCCTTGCCATGCAGGAATTCCATTAGGGAACACATCTGACTCTTCTTAGAACACTAGCTGTGCTCAGGTGGGATTTTGCTGCATTTTTCTCACTTATTAACTGAGCATCACTGCTCAGGATGAACTTTATCTTTTCCTGATTACAAAGCTCTGGAGTACTAGAAAATACAAAGAGACTTTATGGTCAAAAGGTACAAATTTCTAGGTATAAGATAAATCCTGGGGATGTAATGTACCACATAGTGACTCTAGTTAATAATACCGTATTGTATATTTGAAAGATGCTAAGAGACTAGATCTTAAAAGTTCCTATCACAGACTTAGTAGACTAAAGAAACAAATGTTCATTATCACACAGGATCTGTTGGTCAGGAATTTGAAAGCAGCTTAGCTGCAGATAAGATAGCAACCTGTGCTGCAGTAATCTGAAAGTCTTATAGCAATGGAAGATATATTTCTCAAACCACTCACTCACATGGTTATTGGCAGGAGGCCTCAGTTCCTCGCCTGTCCACAGGGCTGTTTGAGTGCCCTTCCAGTATGGCAGTTGGCTTCCTCTAGGGTGAGTGAGCCAAGAAAAAGCAAGACAAAAACCTCAGTGCTTTTTCTGATCTAGTCTTGGAAATGATATTTCATTCTTTCTGCAGTATTCTTTGGCAAATAGGTGAGCCCAATTATCTGTGGGATGGGACTATACAGGAGGGTCCCTGGAGGTCAGCTTAGAAAAGTGTCACCACATGGTATGAAACTACCTACAAGGTAAACTTTCAGCAAGTGGGAATGAATGGTAGGCAGGTATGTTGTCGTTTATTCTGATTTTATGGATACACATACATACCTGTACACACACGTGTCTGTCTAAAAATTCTCTCTGAAAAGACATCTAATAAATTGATAACAGAGTTCACCTCTGGAGTTGGATTTAGGGTAACAAGGAATGTACATTAAAAGAATAATACCTGGGAGTTCCCTTTGTGGTTCAGTGGTTAGCGAACCCAACTAGGATCCGTGAAGATTCGGGTTTGATCCCTGGCCTTGCTCATGTTGCGGTGAGCTGTGGTGTAGGTCACAGATGCAGCTTGGATCCCACATTGCTGTGACTGTGGCATAGGCTGGGAGCTAGAGCTCAGATTCAACCCCTAGCCTGGAAACTTCCATATGCCGTGAATGTGGCCCTAAAAAGTAAAAAAAAAAAAAAATTAAAAAATAATAAATAAATAGAGGGAGTAATACCGATTTTTTTTCAAATATATTTTTACTCTTGGGATTTTTATATATACTTGATCATAACGAATATATTCCGAAACTCTCTACATTTCACTAAATATTTATAGATGGTACATGTACATAGATGTAGCTTATTCATTTTCAAGGTTGTATATTTATTTATTTCTCTATTTATGGACATTCCCAGTGTCTCATTTTTTTTTCCTATTATAATTTTCAAGGTTTAATGGCAAATTTTCTTTAAGCAACAAGTTCTTCTAGAGACCTGGCATGATTTCAAACAGTCACTTAAGCTAGATTCCCTTTAACTCAGTTTCTTCTTTGGAAAATTATTTATATGAACCTGTAGCACTTCAGTAATTAGCTAATTGATTTTGCAAGGATATTAGATTCTACTTCCTTCTATTTTAAGCAGAGAAAGGAATGCCATATAGTCTCCTTTGTGACTATAGTTTCAATGAATTAATAAGATCTTCTTATAATAGTAATATCTCTCATTATATACCATTTTATGCAATTGGATTGACTGATCTATTGACAATGTTTAGTGAAAACATTATTTTTGTTAAAGAGCCAAGCAAAACAAAAACCAAATGACAACAAAGCAAACAAAAACTGTTATCCAAACTTGAGTCCAACATATTCCTATAGTAGCAAGCTAGTGTTAGAATTTGAGGTTGCTTGTTTTGTTTCCTATCTCAGACTAATAACTCTGAGTCAAATAGTATGTTATTTCTACATAAAAAACAGTTTTCCAAAGCAACAACTTCCTTGTAGAGTTAATATCTTTGCCGGAATGCACAGATACTTGAAAGTTGAAGTTGGAAGTGCAGAAAACTACATGGTGTCATCAATAGCAAATATGTCCAGTAGGCAGAAATAACTAAGAAACATAACTCCATATTTCACTTTTAGAAGAACAACTTCTTCTATGTCACCAAAGGCACTTAAAATGTTCTTAGTTGATACAGTTTCCATCTTGAAACAAAGCAGCCCACCTCTACAGAATTGCAAAGTTGTTTGCAAACAGTGAACAAACTCTGTTCCCTGGGAGGTATTCCTTAGAGTTTATTTTAGATAGTGTTCGTCAAAAGAAAAAGGGAGATCTTGGAATTATCCAGAATTATTAGTTGGCAGAAAGAATAACAATTCTTTGTTTCAGACACAAGGGTTGGTTTGTGTAAATAACTAGGGAAAAGTTGGAGTTGGCAAAATTTTTTTTTTCCATTTCTAACCATTCACAGCCTGTCAGTCATGTCAGTGCATCTCAGATGATCTCCGAAAGCAAAGTGTTTAAAACTTTCCAATCCATGGTATGACCAGGGCCAAATCTGACTCACCAGATGAGTTCAACAACATCCAAACAGTCTATTCCCTTTAAAACAAAGTCCACTGACTACCTCCTCCAAGGCAATGTCAATGGAAATGTCTAATTGCTATGGAAGTCTCTAAAAGCTTACTCTATTTCTATACTTATCGTGTCCCAGACCTAATCAGACAATTTGTAAAAGGCATCTGTCACCAGGCCAGACACTAAGTAAAATCGAGCTAACTCACAGTTAATGGCTGAGGGGTGATTTGGGCCAAATAAAGTATAGTTGGATGTGTTTGTCTTCTATAAACTCTTGTAGGTTACATTCCATCCCCTGAAAGGATACATTCAATCCCTTACTCCTGGTACCTGTGAATAAGGCCTAATTTGGAAATAGGGTCTTTGTAGTTATAATCAAGTTAAGATGAGGCCCTAATGGATTGAGGTGGGCCCTAAATCCAATGATGGGTATCCTTATAATCAGAGAGATGAGAAGACAAAAGGAAACACTAGGAAGAAAGCCGTGAAGCAGAGGCAAAGAATGAAGTGATGCAGCGGCACGTCCAGGAACACAAAGAATAGCACTAGAGGACAGGAAGATGCAGGAAGGAGCCTGCTCCTCTAGAGCCTTCAGAGAGAGAGAACCCCACAGACACTTAGATTTGGAAGTCTAGCTTCTAGAACTTTGAAGGATCCTTGTCTGTCATTTTGAGGCCTCATTTGTGGTACTTTGTTACCAAAGCCCTAGCAAACAAATACATTCACCAACAGTGGATTCTGTGGAAAAATATTTTAATATGTATCACATTAAAAAAAAAGATTTTTATGGCCAAAAGTGTTTAAGTAAAAAGTTAAAAATTTAATCTCTGTAACATTTCAGGGCTTTTAACATAAAATTAGCAGCTTCTATTGACTAAATTTTCTCTTCTTACAAAGTGTGTCACAAACGTTATGCATGTTAAGTCATCTGATTGACCCTCTGAGGTTGTAGAATATGAATCTCCCCATTTTATTTATTTATTTATTTATTTATTTATTTATTTATTTATTTATTTATTTATTTATTTTTGCCTTTTGTCATTTTAGGGCCACACCGGCGGCATATGGAGGTTCCCAGGCTAGGGGTCTAATAGGAGCTGTGGCCGCCGGCCTTTGCCACAGCCACAGCAACGCGGGATCCGAGCTGCATCTGCAACCTACACCACAGCTCACGGCAATGCCGGATCCTTAACCCACTGAGCAAGGCCAGGGATCAAACCCGCAACCTCCTGGTTCCTAGCCGGATTCGTTAACCGCTGCGCCACGACGGGAACTCCCTTTTTTTTTTTTTAATCTCCCCACTTTAGAGATGAGGAAAGTGAGGCCCAGAATGGGAGATGACTTACGTAACCACCAAGGAATGGTGGAGCCAAGATTCAAAGTCAGCAAGTGTGAGTTCAGAGCCTGGGCTATCCTGGCATGTAAGGGCATTGGGCTTTCTATGGTGGTGGCAGAATTTTTTATGTGTGCGTGCAGAAGATTCATAGGCTGAATGTTCAACGGGAGACAAATGCAGACCTGTTACTGGATAAATGCTCTACTGCTGAAAGCATTCCAGGGATCAAGCAGTTTAAGATCTCTGGGAGACTAAGAGAGGTGATTATTAATTGCCTCCAGTGTGCAGACATATTAAAAGAGCTGAACAATTTATTTTCATATCTAAATATTCCTATTTGGAATTAACACCTTTTTTTGTCTGTAGGATTTGGGAATCGAACAGGGAGGCACACCTTGGTTAGTGACAAATACATCATGACAACAGCATAAGAAAAAAAAAAAAACTGCTGTAACAAATGGAAGAAGGAGCTAAAGCAATGGGCCATGAAAACTGGAGGAAAGTGACTCTGGTGTGAAGAAACAGCATGGGTGTGAGTCATGCCATGTTGCCAGCAGGTAAGCTCCTAGGAAAACATGAATGAGAAAAAAAGGAATCAGGGAAACCCTGACACCTGACCAGGAGCATACAACTGCGGGAAAAGGGAAGGAAAGTGAGATGTGGCCAGTCACAAACACTTAAAAATGTGCCTATTCACTGAGGAGTGAAATTGGGGAGATGGCTACAAAGGAGAAAAGGATGATTCTCTTGGCATTAGAAGATCAAGATCTTTTTCCCAGTCTCAGATGATGACTTTGTTTCTTATTTCATTAAGAATAGAAGAGAAACCGGAAAACAAATCCCTCGTTTCCACCACCAAGTCGACCACCCACCTGCATCTGTACCTGTTTCCTTTCTTTCTCTCCTGATCCATGGGGTTAACTGTCCCTTCTCACACTCAGTCCTTCTATCCGTGCACTATTTTCCCCCACCCTAGGACTTTACTCCCGTGATCTTTCTCTTTTCCTTTTGTGTCATTATTTTTCAACTGTCTGCAGGATCATACCCACCAATTTATAACCACATTGAAATTATTTTCCTCCTTCAAATACTGTCCCTTGATGGAGTTCCCATTATGACTCAGTGTGTTGAGAACCCAACATAGTGTCCATGAGGATTTGGGTTCAATCCCTGGCCTTGCTCAGTGGGTTAAAATCTGGAATTGCTACAAGCTGCGGTGTAGGTTGCAGATGCAGCTTGGATCTGTTGTTTCCATGGCTGTGGCGCAGGCTGGCAACTGTAGTTCCGATCTGATCCCTAGCCTGGGAACTTACATATGCCATGGATGTGGCCAAAAAAAAGGAAAAAAAATCAATGCTTTTCCTTGACTTTACTTTCCTTGACTTCCAGCCACAACTCCATTTCTCTCCCTTCTCCTTTATAGCAAAAGAAAAGAATTCTTCATACTCCCCTTTGCCACTTCTTTATATCCCATCTATCCTGAAAACACTTAGACCAGGTTTTCTATCCAAACCATCCCCCTGAACCATTCTTGTCAGGTTGGTCATGATTCTGTATTGTCAAATCTAAGAATTACCTCTTGTTCTCATTGTACTCAACTCCTCAGCACAATGAAATGGCTGATCACTTCTTTGAAACTATTTCTTTCTTAGGTTTCCAGAATACCAAATGCAACCAGTTTTTCTTCTAATTCATTAGCTGCATCTTTTTCTTTCTTTTAAAACATTTTATTGGAGTATATGTGCTTCTTTTTCAATTTCCTTTGTTGGCTTCCCTTCCTTCTGACCTCTAAATGGTAGGGCTCAATCCTTAGAACTCTTTTCTTTGCTATCTATACTTAGCCCCTAAGAGTTCTTATCTAGTCCCATGGCTTTAAATACCGTCGATTAAGTTATTGTCTCCCAATTTTTTTCTCCGGCCTTGACCTTTCCCTTGAGCACAAGGCTCATCTATAGAATTGCCTCCTTGGCCTCCCACCACCCTCCAGTCATCTAATAGATACCTTGCACATATCCCACCTAAAACAGCACTTTTCATTTGCCTCCCTCTCTGCCCTCAAACCAGCTCATACAAGTTCCATTCTCTGTAACGAGATGGAGTTTGGTGAGCAGGGTTTTTATGAGGGATCCACGTCTGTGGCTGGGCAGGGAGAGAGGGAGAGAGAAGCAAGATCGAGAAAAGGGAGAAGTTATGTTGTGAGGAAGGCCCAACAAAGTCTTGGCCCACTGGGTGCAGAGCTTTGGAATGCCTGGGACCCAGAGGCATTGTCCCAGGCTGGGCCAGGTCTTTATCCTCCCACTACATCAGCCACTGAAGGTTGACTGCCCTCAGCTGCCTGTCCCTTTGGATGGGGCATCTCTCTGCAGGTGAGCTAAGCATGAAGATGCTGACAGCTACAGCTTTGTACCTCTCACTCACTGTCTCTGTCATCACTAGAAGCATTTTGGGTCACCTAATACTTTTCTAGAATATATCGCCTTTGTAGCTTAGTTTATTTAACATGCAGCCCATGGACAATCTAGGTACTTTGCTAATTCCAGATATTTTATCCCAAGCTACAAGCAGTCTTTGCATAACCTTAGGTCACTGAGCTGGCTACACGTGGGATCTCCACTAACTACTCTTTTTTATTTTAAAGAGATTTTTTTTTAACAGATGTATTTATGACACTGAAACTTTGTAATTTTGAGGGTCATACCTCCAGAAATACTCAATATGGGTATAAATACAAGTAGAAATTAAACATAAGAAATTAACCCTGCATAGGGACCTCTATAAGATTCTTAAACTGGAAAAGGCTGAGTGTCTTTCAGGACAGGTTTTCATCAAATTATATTTGGTTGTTTTTTTTTTTTTAAAGCAATTTAGAAACATTGTATGAACTTGTATTGTAAGGTGATTCCCTGTTTTCTGAATGGTGAATTTTGAAGAAAATACCTTGCCTTATGTTATTTAAGATTACATAAAAACCAGAGAGATAGATCTGTCATAGTGGTTGAAGTAAACTTCATATACTGAAGTCAATTCCACAGGCCCAAATAACAAAATCACTTTTCTTCAAAGTAGCACATCTGAAGAAAATCCTGCATCCCTCTTTCACCTCTATTTCATTTGCCACAGAAAGGCCCTCTCAAAAACACAGGCATCTCAGGGAACAAGTGACAGGCCCTTAATTCAAGGCCTAGATTTACCATTCCCATAACACATGGGCCCAAGAAACTAATTTCATATTTTATAACCTGCTTTTAGAAAACTTGGCCTGTCCCCTTCTCTTCCGGGGTTGGTTTCCTCATCTAGGACATTCAGGTTGTCTTCTGAAGTCAAGATACAATAATGAGAATGCCTGGGGGGGATTCCTGGCTTTAGCACAGGTCTCTGAAGCCCACACACAGTATATTTGGGTTCCCATGGAAGTTATGAATATTTTTGCCACCTCACTCTGCCATTTCACAATTTGTCAAGACCTCAGAAAGGGATGAATATAGAATCGAGAAATGAACATGTAGAATAGATATGTTCCTGATTAGTAAGTTTTATTTTTAAAAAGTTCAGCACATGAAGAACTTTTAAGCCAGTCTCTACTTTTTAAAGCTTTCTCCCAAAAGAAATAATGCTTTTAACTGTCATTCTTGGACTTACCCCAACTTCACTCTGCCTGCTGTTACTAAAAATTTAAAAAGTAATATCACACACAGGAATGGGTTATATGGTGTAATTTATCACATGATCTCCCAGGATAGCCTGAGGTCACATGGACCACTGTACCTCCTGACTGGGGGCTCACAACTGCCCAGGATCATTTTCATATGAATTGTCTCCTACTTTCTTCCATCATAGCCACTGATTTTAAAAATAGAAACAAATCATTTTTATAGAAGGACCAAAAAAATATCAGCTGTTATTTATTGACTATATATTATGACTCAGGAGGCTTTAGGTAAACTATCTCCTTGTGAAATGGATGCAATTATTAAGCCCATTTTCCAGATAAGAAAACCAAGGCTTAAAGAAGTTAATAAACTTCATAGTACAAAGCTATTAAGTTGGAAGGCTTGGTCTATCTGCCAAAACCCATGCTCTTAACTTCTGCATATTGCCCCATCCTCAGAGCTGAAAGGCACCCAACAGATCCTCTATTCTAGCTGCGTAATTTTTCAGGACAACAAATGAAATCCCAGAGGGGTAGAGTGACTCATCTGTGGTTACATAATAGTGGATTCAGACCATAGCCTGCATCTTTTTTGTTTAAGTCCAATGGTCCAGGTACCATATGATACTGCCTCCAGCATGGTTAAGATTCTGAAATAAGGGACTCATGGCTCACACTGGCTTGTGACTCAAAAAAAAAAAAAAAAAGCCTTGGAATTGTCATAGAGTTAGGTACAGGCAGACACTTAGGAGAGAAAGTAGTGACTATTCAGTTCCAGTGAATGTTCAGCTTCTTTTAATTCATTCCCATCATGAAATGGTAAAATGGCACCCCGTGGTGATGCTTGTATAAGGTGCTCTCACTGATTCCGTGTCCTGACTGTGGATGTTTGGGTACAACTGGGAGGAAATTCCTTTTGCTCATCTCATCTGCTATGATTTTTCTCTAACTTC
The DNA here is from genome assembly GCA_004024745.2 of Catagonus wagneri. Lineage (NCBI taxonomy): Eukaryota > Metazoa > Chordata > Mammalia > Artiodactyla > Tayassuidae > Catagonus > Catagonus wagneri. Next base: position 51,323,079 of record PVHT021183699.1, on the reverse strand, counting down.
ATTCATTGTGCTCGTTCAGAAAGTGAGATCAGTGGAGTCATTAAAATGAATTTTTGAGACATTTTATATGCTGCATCTTAATGCTAATTTTCCAAGGATGTACATAATATTTTCTCCCTCCAAACTTCATCTCTTGTCCATCCAATACCTATCTATCTATATATCTACCTACGTATCTATCATCTATCAACTATCTATCATCTATCTAACACCTATTTATCTATCCATCTACCTGTGTATCTCCTCACCTATGTGTCATTATATTTATATTTCTGTGATGGCCAGATGAGAAAACAGATTCATGCACTAAACCAAGTATGATTAAAAGAAAATTGGTTGTCTCATAGAATTAATAGTTGACTTTCTATGCACTATGATTCAATTATTATTACTTTTTTTTGTATTTTGTCATTTTAGGGCCACACCCTCAGCATATGGCGATTCCCAGGCTAGGGGTCGAATTGGAGCTGTGGCTTCTGGCCTGTGCCATAGCCACAGCAATGCGGGATCTGAGCCACGTCCTCAACCTACACCACAGCTCATGGCAACACCGGATCCTTAACCCACTGAGTGAGGCCAGGGATCGAACCCGCATCCTCATGGATACTAGTCGGGTTCATTAATTGCTGAGCCATAGTGGGAAGTCCTCAACTATGTTTTTGCTAGGCTTTGCTGCAACATTTCACTGAACATAATGCAAAATTTCAGAACCACTTGTGAGGTTGACTACCAAGCCCACAAATTAATAAAATTAACAAGGACAGTGCCTATACAAGAGAGGCAGTGTCACAAAGTATGCCACAGATTTTCATCTACAAAACTCTTCTGAAATATTGCCTGGCTGGATTTTCAATTCTTATTTGCCATGGTGTGAATGCATATTATTTTTCATGGATGAAAACAAATGATAGTGTTGAAGAATAATTTGCCCCTTCAAGTGGCATTTGATAGAACTATTCAAAGCCATGTGATCAATGAATTATTTATAAATGACGGTACTAACATCTGGTAGCAATGCTGTTGTTAAGGGTCTGTCAGACTTTCCAAAAGAGCTTGGCTTTATTTTTTTTTTTTCTCCCAGAGTGTGGATCACTTGTACATTTTAAATTGTAACAAGGGGAAACTTGGTGGAGAGAATGACATTTTATAACAAAAATCACCAATGGCTCTATATATAGCAAAGAAAAATTGCCCCCCCCCCGCCAGGAGTCACATTTAAATTCCCAGGCATACAATGTTTGGAGGTAAAGGAGTTGGAATAAGCATATGTTGGTTTAAAATATGCTTCAAAATAAAACCAAATTAGTTTATTATCAAGAAGAATGATGCAATATGTTTTTATATAAAATTTAAGGTAAAGTGTATATTCAAATAAAATTCTAGGCAAACTCATTCTCATGCTACTTTTTCTACATTTATAGGGATCACTGTCCCCTAACAGAGAGTCAGAACTAAATTCTCTCAAGGCAGTATTTCCTAATGGCCCCTTTTGTGAACACCTTGAACTGCCCATCTTTAGGAGGAGGAAAATGATGTGCCCGTGGCCATGACAGACATCACTAATCAACTGCAGAACTATTATCATTCTCTTTGCTGCTGAACCTGGCTTGGCCAGAAGGTAACTAAACTTTGTCAGTTGTCTATGCACTGGTATTCACTGAAGATACACTCCACTACTCCCATTTTATAAGAAGAGCAAACAAAAATTTAAAAGTTACATAGTCAGAACTGGAAGCAATGTCTAAATCCTACTTTAAGTCAATTTAACAACTACTCTAGACACTGTAAAGATAGGCATTGTGGATATAGTGGGAGAAGAACAAAATATTACCCCAGTGCTCATTAGCACTACATTATCATTGCCTATTTCTGAATCTATATCTATATAGATATGGATATATATATCTATCTATTATTTACGCTTGTATGTATGTGTGTATGTATGTATGCATGTATGTAGCTATCCAATTTACCTTTTTAGAGAAAAGTACCTAATTCCTGACCTTAAAATCTCAGATGCTCAATTGATAATGGGAATAAATAGGATTTGGACATACAAGCCAGGCCCTGGGAGTCTGGTTTAAAGAAAGAGTAGCCATGTATATTAAAATAAACTGGGTTTCCCTCATTTTTCCCCAAATTCTACCAAACCAACCATAATCAAGGCCATCATCATCTCCTCCCTGGAATAATGCAATAGTGCTCTAACTCATGAATTCTTTTTCTTTTCAGTCAAACAATTTAATTTTTAAAATTTTGTTTATTTTTTCATTTTCATCTACTTATTGCCTCATCTCAGTAGAGTTGTACATAATTCCAGGTCTCTTTATTTATTATTATTATTTTAACAAGATGACCTGTGGTTTCTTTTTTATTTTCCAGTTTTATTGAGATATAATTGACATATAAAACTGCATTAGTCCAAAGTACACAGCACAATTAATTGACATACGTATATATTGTGCAATGACAACCACAATAAATTTAGGTAACAGCAATCACTCATAATTACAAAAATTTTTCTTATAATGAGAACTTTTTTTTTTTTTGGCCATGCCAATGGCCTATGAAAGTTTCCAGGCCAGGGATCAAATTCATGCCACAGCTGTGACTAAAGCCGCTGCAGTGAGAATGCTGGTTTCTTAGGCTGCTGCACCATAAGAGAACTCATTTCTTATAATGAGAACTTTTAAGATCTAATCTCTTAACGACTTTCAAATACACAATATTTTTTTTTAAATTTTAAGGTAATAATCTATATAAAATTATTATAAAATGTTAGCTATCTTCCCCGTGTTGTACAGTATATCCTTGTGAGTTATTTTATACCAAATAGTTTGTAACTCTTAATTCCTTACCCTTATATTGTACCTCACCTTTTCCTTCTCCCCACTGGTAACTACTAGTTTGTTCTCTATATCTGTGAGTCTGTCTGCTTCTTTTTTTGTTACACTCATTAGTTTGTTGTATTTTTTTAGATTCCACATATAAACAGTAGAATACAGTACTTGTCTTCTTCTGTTTTACTTATTTCACTTAACATAATGCTCTCCAAGTCCATGTAGGTTGTGCAAATGGCAAAATTTCATTCTTTTTCATGGCTGAGTAGTATTTGAATTGCACATGTATACCATATATTTTTTATCCATTCATCTGCTGATGGACACTTAGGTTGCTTCCATATCCTGGCAACTATATATAGTGCTGCTATGAAAATTGGGGTGCATGTATCTTTTCAAATTAGTGTTTTTGTTTCTTTTGGATATATTCCCAGGACTTGAATTGCTGTGTCATATAGTAGTTCTGTTTTGAGCTTTTTGAGAAACACCCAGACTGTTTTCCACAGTAGCGGCACCAATTTATATTCTCACCAACAGTGTCCACATCTTCGCCAATATTTGTTATTTGTCTAACTCATGGATTCTTAACCTAGGTTTATGCAGAGAATTCAGGAGGGAGTCCTTGAACTTCAACGGGAAAAAAACACATCTTCATTGTTACTAACTCCTCAGTGAAACTGAGTAATCCTTCTATCATGTCTCTAGATGGCAAACCACAGTACTACAGGTAAAATCTGTGATTTGCTATCAATAAAAAACACAGAAATTTTCATATGTTATAGATGTTGAAGATCCTGTGAAAAAATCTTTATGTACATTATGTCTCTGAAATTGTGGTAGACTCACCACCAGATTCAGTTATTTAATGTCTTTATGAAGAGACATATATATTCCTCAATGGCAGTTTTCTTTTAATATTTGGCTAACTTCATTTTGTAGAACTGTTTCCTTTGGGAGCCTATTTTTTTGTTTGTTTGTTTTTTTCTGGCCTTTTTAGAGCTGCACCTGTGGCATATGGAAGTTCCCAGCTAGGGGCCAAGTCAGAGCTGCAGCTGTCAGCCTACACCACAGCGACAGCAATGCAGAATATTTAATCCACTGAGAAGGGCCAGGGATTGAACCTGTGTTCTCATGGATACTAGTTGAGTTCATTACCGCTAAGGCAAGAGAGGAATTCCTGAGCTATATATTTCACAAACAAATAAAAACATTTTTCTGAGAGCTCAGATGTCAAAGGGACACAAGAAGTTCAGACTCGGAAGTTCCTGTTGTGGCACAGTGGAAACGAATCTGACTAGGAACCATAAGGTTGCAGGTTCGATCTCTGGCCTCGCTCAGTTGGTTAAGGATCTGGTGTTGACATGAGCTGTGTTGTAGGTCAGCAGCTGTAGCTCAGATTCAACCCCTAATCTGCAAACCTCCATATGCCACAAATGCGGCCCTAAAAAGCTAAAAAAAAAAAAAAATTCAGACCCTTGTTCTTAATAGTTTCCCTGTTGTCATCTCCCTTCTCTGTTATTTATGCTCCATGCTGCAATCTTGGTGAATTCTTGTAAAAAGTGAGCTACATCATATCTTTACTTTGCTTCTGTTTTCCAGTGGCTTCTCACCAGAGAATGAAAGCTAGAATCCTTGCCATGGTCTACACAGGACCCTATGTGACCTACCCTCACCTTCCCGTCTTCTCAGATCCCATCTACTGTATCTCTTGCCCTCACTAGTCGCTCCACTTGAGATCGTCTCACTGATCCCTTAACTTTTCCCTTGCTCTTGCCTCTAGCTGGAAACCTTGCCCCCTAGCTATCTTCATGCCTCCCTCTCTTATTTCCTTTAGGTCTTTGCTCAAATGTCTCTTTATCAGAGGGACCTCTTCCTGACAACCTTATTTAAAATAGCCTTTCCAACTCCATCACTGTCTTTGCTTATCCTGCCTAATTTTCTTCATTTTTTTATCACCCCCAACATATTACATATTCTTAGTCTCCTCCACTGGATGCCAGGAACTCAAGTTTATGTCAAAATAATGAAATGGCAAACAATGTAGGAAAAATAAACAGATCAGTAATGCATAGGTCAGACAGAGCAATGGGATGCCCAAGGGCCAAGCAAAACAGTCTCACTCTTTCTTCAGTCTCCCCCTGCCCAGGGGGAAATTCAGGTTACCTGATGGCTCCACGACACACAATTTTACCTTGGTCCTTGGTATGGGGAATTCTGAAAAGTCTGGGATAGATGAACATGTGGCCTGGGAAAATGAGGCTTAAAAATATTGAACAGGGGTGACATTATAACACCTTTTAAAGGCCTTGTATCTCAGTTGAAAAATGGGGATAATAACACTACCTAATCCTCTAAGGAGCTCAAGTGGGAGATAAAGCAGGTAAGAAGTTTAGCCTAGTGTCTAGTATGTGGCAGGTACTCAGAAAAAGGTTAGTTGTTGGAACTTTTATTGTTGTTTTTATGGAAACAAACAGTCTGTCTACTCTACTGTAAGCTTTAAACCAAGTTTTCTTCACCCAGGAGCCTGCAACAGGTTTCATAGAAGGTCAAATACTTATGGTATGAGCATGTCTATATTTATCCAGATGGAATTCTTGTCATGGCTCAGTGGTAGTGAACCCAGCTAGAATCCATGAGGACTAGGGGTTTGATCCCTAGCCTTGCTCAGTGGGTTAAGGGTCTGGTGTTGCTGTGAGTCATGGACACATATCAGATCCCATGATGCTGTTGCTATGGCTGTGTCATAGGCAGGGAGCTGCAGCTCCAATTTGGCTCCTAGCCTTGAAACTTCCATATGGCACAGGTGCAGCCCACCACTCTTTTTTTAGACAAAATAATTGATTTACCTAGAAAAGAAATTATAATAAACCTTTTCCCTTTCCAATCCTTTCCAGACCACTAGAAAAGTCCAGCATCAAGGTGAAGGCATGGAGGGACTGTCAGGAATGGCACAGTAGGTGATGCATAAAATTGCTGACTCAGAAAGTTCCTTGGTTGTCTGGTGGTCTATAGGTTAGGACTTGGTGCTTTCACTACTGTGGGCTGAATTCCATCCCTGGTCTGGGAACCGAGATCCCACATCAAGCTGTTACACACAGCAGCCAAAAAGAAAAAGAAAAAAGTAAAAATAAAATAAAATAAAATAAAATAAAATAAAATAAATAAAATAAAATAAAAGGTGCTAACTCAATGTAGAAGATGATCATCAGTTTAACTAAAAGACTAAGAGAAAATATTTGTCTTCAATGTATCAAATATATTGTGGGATAGAAGGCTAAAAATTCATGAACTCTGGAGAGAAAACACTAGAATTCGGAGTTCCCATCCTGGCTCAGTGGTTAATGAATCCGACTAGGAACCATGAGGTTGTGGGTTCGATCCCTGGCCTCTCTCAGTGGGTTAAGGATCTGGCGTTGCCGTGAGCTGTGGCATAGGTCACAGACGTGGCTCAGATTTCGTGTTGCTGTGGCTGTGGCTTAGGCTGGTGGCTACAACTCGGATTAGACCCCTAGCCTGGGAACCTCCATATGCCACAAGTGCAACCCTAGAAAAATGCAAAAAAAGAAAACACTAGAATTCAAAGAAACTTCCTATTATAGAGCTTTAGGATGATGCACCTATGTCCTCAGAGGGTAGCGCACCCCTCGAGGCTGCTAAGGGGTGATGATAATGGGTGCAACTGAGTATAAGAGTGGGAGAAGCCACAGGGGTGCTTGCATTTTATTATGCATCAAAATTCTCTGTGACATCCAGACACTCCAAATCAGTGGGTGAGAGGTGAGACCCAAGAATCTGCATTTGTAATAAGCACGCTAAAGAATTCTGACACAGGTGATCCAAGGTCCACTCTAATAAAGATGAGCTGAAAGGAAAGAGTTTATAAAGCAGGTATCTCAGCATATCTCAGCTCACCAGAAACAGACAACAAAAAATATTTAGGGTAAAATCCATAGGTGACAGTAAAGAGATGCATTTGCATGGAGTATATTTTGTACCTACTGTGTTGGAAATCTGTGTAGTGATAGGAGGCTAGATCCTTACCCTCTCCTCAGTGGGGACCTAGCTCACATCCACTGCATTTCTACGATTCATTCATAGTCCTTATTCCAGAACACCTTTTGCCCTGTGAAGTAATCCACAAGTAAGTTCTGAATTATTTTCCAGGATCCTGGATTTAGGATTCTAATTCTGTATTCTAGCATGCAAATGCTACCAAAGAAACAAAGCATGGTAGATAAGGTTATTATTCAGCAAAAATCACATGTTTTTACTCTTCCCTGACTTCCATGAGAGTAGTATATTTCCCAACCCTGTTTTGTTTTGTTTTGGGCCATGCTTGAGTCATGCAGAAGTTCCTGGGCCAGGGATCAAACCTGAGCCACAGCGGTGACAATACTGAATCCTAAACTGCTAATCCACCAGGGAAGTCTCAGTCTTGTTAATGCTGAGTTTGACTTGGTGACTTGATTTGGCTAAGACAAGGTAGATAGATGTGATATGTGTGAATGCCAAGCATATGCTATAACATTTGGTATGGTTATGCTCATTTCTATGTGTATTAGTTTTCTCTGATTACGGTAATAAATCGCCACAAATTGAATGGCTTGAAACCAAAGTTTTTTCTTTCCTTTCACTATTTTGGAGGTCAGAAGTCTGAAATCAAGGTGTCAGAAAGGCTAGCTCCCTCTCAGGTTGCTAAGGGAGAAGACTTCCTTGCCTTTTTCTTGGGGCCCCAGGCGTTCATTGACTTATGGGTATATCACTCCAGTTTCTCTCATCTTCACTTAGTCTTCTCTTCTGTGCCTGTGTCTGCTCCTTTCTTGTCTCTTATGAAAGGTAGGACATGGACTTGTCATTTTGGGGGCCACATTCAACTCACTGCATGCTGGGACCTTCTTATTTCTGTGATGATTATGAAAATATGCCTCAGTTATTCAGTCTGGGTTTCAGGGGACTTTAACCTAACCTATAGTCAGAGTGAAAGCACACTAGATCTGGGAGTTTTCATTGTGGCTAAGCGGAAATGAATCCAACTAGCATCCAGGAGGATGCGGGTTCAATCCCTAGCCTTGCTTAGCGGGATATAGCATTGCTGTGAGCTGTGGTGGAGGTCACAGATATGGCTTGGATCCCATGTTGCTGTGGCTATAGCTGTGGCCGGCAGCTGTAGCTTTGATTTGACCCCTAGCCTGGGAATGTCCATATGTCCCGAGAATGACCTTAAAAACAAACAAACAAAAACAAAGCACATCAGATTTGCTGAAACTGAAGTGAGATAATTGCTAATTCGTCTGTGCCACTGAGGCACTGTGGTAACTTGTTAATGCAGCAAAAGCTGACTAATACAGGAGGCATGAAAAATATAGCCACTTCTTTCTCTCTTGCCAACAAGGAATTTATAAATATGCCATAGACACAGCAACAGTACAAAGTGACTTCATGTCATGGCAGTTATTAGGGAACCTGGTTTTGGGCCCCAGTAATTTTTTTTTTTTTGCTAGATTATTTGCTCCCAAGGTGGCCTGAGAATATTTATTCTGCCTGAAGATTGATGTAACATGATATAACTGCCAAATTGGTGGGGCGAGGAAGGAAGTGATTTTAGCACTCTTGCTTGCTTCGGCATAAAGCTATGCTTAGGTACAAATAGTGATAAGTCCCTTTTGGATAATTTTTTACAGAGAAAAAAACTTCCTTTTGAAATCTGATTAAATATGTCTTGCTTTTAGCTGAATATATACCAGCCCCCATTCAGCAATAAGAAAGGAGTTATTAGTCAGATTAGGGAAAGTAATGGATCAGAGTGTGAAAAATGTGTTTGCCAGCCAGCTAGCAGAAGACAATATATAGGAATGGTGGGGGCACTCAGCAGTGGACTAAAATTATAGCCTCACTTATTCACAATCCATGTTCTTTGCCCATGACTGAAGTGAGTAAGATATTTACTCGTTTTCATAGCAACTTATGTAAACAGCAGCTGCAGAGTCCATGAATTAAAAAAAAAAAAAACAGATATTTTTCAAACTTTTGTTCCTAATACATGGCCTTGAGCCTGGTACTAAATGTTTTGCTCACTAAGCATTCTTTAAATAAACACATAGGAATCAGAACTTAAAATATGACTTAATCTGTGCCTTCTCTGCTCAAAATCTTTTAATGCCTTTCATCTCATCCAGATATGAACTCGAAGTCCCTGTGATGACTTTAAAAGCCCTGTGTGGTCTGACCTTGAACTCCTATTCTAGATTCATCAACTCATTCGTTCTTCCCCAGCCACACATTCCTCCCACTGTTTCTCAAACTCACCAAGCTTATTTCTGCCTCAGGAACTTGGTTCTTGCCACCTCTTCTTCTGGAATTGCTCTTCCCTTGAATACTTGCCTAACTTACTTCCCCACCACCCTGACATCTTTGTTTTCTATTTGACCTTCCGTGGCCACCATGTATAAAATTGCAACTCCCAGCCTCACTCTCCAATACTTCCTGCTTCCATTGATTGCTTTGCTCTTTTTCCTTTATTCTTACCCAATATAATAGATGTTGATATTTACCTTTCTTTCCAGATAAGTTGTAAGATTACCTAAATGAAGAAATATTTCTATTTTGGGTTTATTATTAGATCCTAAAACAGTCCTTGACATGGAACAGTCACATAATATGTAATTGTTAAATGAGTGATAAAGTAGCAGTTCATGCCACAAGTTGGAGGTGATTCTGTGAGCAAAGAATGCACCTTGGCAATGAATTCTGTTGCCCTAGCTTAGGAATAGAACTGTCTCTGCAGAACTCAACATGAAAGGATTACTAGCTGTTTTGTTTGTCTGTTTATTGGTTTTTGCCACACTTGCAGCATGTGAAACTTCTCGGGCTAGGGACTGAAACCATGTCACAGCAGTGACCTGAGCCACAGCAGTGACAAGGCCAGATTCTTAACCCGCTGAGCCATGAGGCAACTCCAAAAGGAATGCTAGTTTTAAGACAAGTGGAAGGTGCATAGGAGGTAGTTCTTCAAATTGCTTGTGATTATCTAACCCTGACAGCTGGAATAATAAACCAACTTAGTGCTAATGTGCAGTGTAGTGGTAGCAGGTGTGTTTTAGCTCAAATTACAAATGTCTACAACTTTGCACCAGTCACTGGGAAACAGCCAAGGTGAACGTTGTGACTTATCAAATGTGTATCCCTAGTTAAGATAAAATAGTTGATGCACCAGTATCTTCCCTGACTGCTGCCTGAGCTTTAGGAAGAAGAAATCCGGTGAGAGATAACCACCGCCCTGCTCTAGATTTAATGAATTATCCTAGGGTAGAGACTTTTGAAATGCTGATTCTTTTCAGATGGAAAAAGTAGTTAGAGTCACCCTAGAAATTCTGAGCTCTGTAAGACACTGTGGCTGTATCTTTGCTGTTACGAGAAGCCATTATAATAAGGCTCTAAGAACAAATTTTATTTTGCTGGATCTCCATGAATGGAAAAAATGGAGGCTTGGGGAAATGGTTCAGCAAGTGCATTAATGTAGCTTTCTCCAAGTCAAACCAAACTTGAGGGGAAGCGACCACAGAGCCTTGTTTACCATCAGTGTCTTCTATCAGTTTCATCTTTATCTTTTTCTGTTACATACACATCCACACATTCCTTGAATTAGCTTTCTTGAATATGAGGATTAAAAAATGCTTGTCTGATAAAGCAAATTGATGGGTTAAAGAAAACTCAAATACACTGTAAACTAATTTTTTTTTTGTCTTTTTGTCTTTATCTAGAGCCACACCTGCAGCATATGGACGTTCCCAGGCCAGGGGTCTAACAGAGCTGTAGCCCCCGGCCTTCGCCACAGTCACAGCAACGCGGGATCTGAGCCGCGTCTGCAACCTACACCACAGCTCATGGCAACGCCGAATCCTTAACCCACTGAGGAAGGCCAGGGATCGAACCCGCAACCTCATAGTTCTTAGTTGGATTCGTTAACCACTGAGCCACGACGGGAACTCCCTAAAGTAATTTTGAAATAAGCCAAATGATATGGTATAAAACGAAGAGTGATATAGTATGCAAAGAGAAAATTCCAATCTATCAATTCTATACAGGAGATTGCTCAAGAATTCAGGGGAATTATGAGCACTTACATTCATTGAATATTGGTGATGTATGGGCAAGGTGCATTCAGCACCTTATCTAGCATAATTCTCTTTATTACAACCTCATTAAGGAGGTAATATCATTTTAATTTAATGATAAATAATAAAGTAATATTGTTTAGTAATAACTTGACTAAATTATTGTAATCTTATTTTTTTACCAATTAGTAAACACTTGTAGTGAGGCTAGGTAATTTGTTCAAAGTCAAACATTTGCAAGTGGCAGAGCCATGATATAAGCTTGGGTCTTTCTCTTCCCACCTTCTTGTCACTATACCCCATCACTTCATGGTAACATGAGAGGACTGACTTGACAGAAACTCAAAAAAAATTACACAGAAAATTGTCCATTATGAAACTCATCTTTTAAAAGCTCAAAGGCCCAAAAAGTGTTCAGAATAAATTCAACATTTACCTACATCTTTGACTATGTGTCATATTTTATTTAACTCTCTTGCTGAATATTGTTCTTCACAAGACTTCTCATCTCCATGTCTTTGTATGGACATTATTCTTTCACACAGGATGTCTCAACATTCAATCCAAAGGCTACATATTTTCCAAAACTTAGATAAAATGCCTGTTTTCTTTGAATCCATCCTATATTTACTCAGGAACTTAGATACTTGCCTCTTGATATACCTGATTGAGACCCAGGTTTCTTTCCCTGATTTATTATTAAGCATAGTAGACACATAGAACATGGTTATAATATGAATGTATGAAAATAGGTACAATGCTATGCTGCAAAGAAATGTGAACCATAGCTATTTTCATGGACAGTCTCCCAGATCAGCACCTTGGAGAGCAGCCAGAACTTTTTTTTTTGTGACTGTTCAAAAAAAGTCTTTTATTTTTTATTTATTTTTTTTTATTTTTGCATTATAGCTGGTTTACAGATTTCTGTCAGATTTTCCAACCGCACCATGTGGTGACCCGATTACATGTACATATATGGATTTGTCACATGTAATTAGATATAGTTCCCCGTGCATTACAGTTGGAGCTCCTTGCTATTCCATCATTAAAGCAGTAGGTATCCCCACTCCCTCCCACCCCTCCCCCACCCCTCC
>PVHT021183699.1:51225512-51310031 GCA_004024745.2 Catagonus wagneri | reverse complement strand
TTTTTTTTTTTACCCAATGCAAAACATTGCATCTATTGAAGCAATGTTTTGGTTGCTATGGTTTGGTTTACATCAACATATGGATCAGAATTCAGAGAAATGTTCTCCTAGAAGAACATGAAGAAACTTTGTAGAAGGGAAATAACACAGGTGTGGAAGTCAGGAGTTATAACTCTGATACACAACTTTGAGCGTATCAAAGTTAATCTTACTAAGCTCAATTTCCTCATTTGTAAACAAAATTAATCATAATTTTTTTCCTGCCTACTTTGGAGGATGATTCCAGGAAGCTTATAAAAACTTACCATGTTTGTGATGTTCTGTATAAGCATAGTTCATTTTTTTTGCCAAGTAATAAAACCCCATAACTCTTATTAAGACAATCATGATCCTCTAAACCCCAACATGGTTTGACCAACCAGTCCATTAGACAGTTGGGATTGTGTGGGTGGGAAGAGAATAATTAAATATATCACAAATAAGATTTCTTTTAAATGAGGCACTGTCTTATTTCCAAAGTCGTCTATTGCTAGCAATGCAATGGCATTAAAATTCAAAGAGTTTCTCTTTTTCTAAGTTTTACATATCTCATAGGTGAATTAAAAGGAAAAACAATTCCATGTTTAATGTAGTTACTGCTCCTCAGGTTTCCAAGCCAGCATTTAAGACTTTGTCTCAAATACTTTAATGGAGGGTGAAATTATGCTAATTAGGATAGTGGGAGTTTAGTTATCTAAAAGTAAGGATCCTTTTGGGGAAGGGAGATGCTTCCTTGGGGAGCTCTTCTCTCAGGTGGGAGTGGAAAAAATACATTGGGAAAGTGACAAAATTTTACCACTCTACAAAACTATATTTAGGAGGCACTATTTCCCCTTCTGCTTGAGGAAGATTTAAAGCTGTGACCAAGACTCTGAAGGATTCCTCAGGGGTCTGAAATCAATTTAAAGTCCCCTATCCCTCAGTCTGTTGTGTAACTCTTCCCTTACACATGCACAGACACAGACATCCACGGGTGTCCCTCTGCAATGCCTTTGGATCTCATTTTCTCCATTAATCCTGCATGCATGAGGATAGCCCTGCAGGTCATACGGAACTCATCAACCTTCTTTATCACCCTTTTTGTTGCTTCTCTTGAGAAAATGGACCACTCATTTTCTTTTTTTTTTTTTTTGTCTTTTTGTCTTTTTAGGGCCACATATGTAGCCTGTGGATGTTCCCAGGATAGGGGTCCAATTGGAGCTGTGGCTGCTGGTCTATGCTGGTCTACAGCCACAGCAATGCATGATCTGAGCCATGTCTGCGACCTACACCACAGCTCAGGGCAATGCCAGATACTTAACCCACTGAGCAAGGCCAGGGATCAAACCAGCCACCTCATGGTTTCTAGTCGGATTCGTTTCTCTGTGCCACAAAGGGAACTCCGAAATGGAATACTCATTTTATTGGTCAGATTCTAGATTAGGGAAATTTATCAGTAGATGGAGTTACTGCAAAATAAGAGGTTACACATATGATACTGAGGAACAGAAACAAAATTCTATCAAAATGGGTATCTTCTGTATAGCACAGGGAATTCTACTCAATATTCTGATAGTCAATATGGGGAAACAATTTGAAAAAGAATAGATGTGTATGTACATACAACTGAATCACAATTGCATAGCAGAAATTATCACAATATTGTAAATCAACTGTACTGCAATAAAACCTTAAAAAAATACTTATGAAAGTTCAATGTTAAAACAGACTTTGAATGAACTAAGGCAGATCATAAATCTAGACTTATCCCCATACTATTTCTCACAGGTCTACAAAAGTGGATCCCTTAAAGTTGCCAGATGATGGCATAATCAGTTTTCTTGTTTTCCTTTCCCTCCTAGATAACTGAGTTTGACTTTCTCCTTTATTCTTACTTTCAGTCCTGAGAATTAATTACAGCCCACTGTAAACAAGGGTGTAGGTGTGAAAGGTGAATATATGTAAGTTTTCCTGCTTGAGGAATTTATTTTTATTATATTATTTTATTTTTTTACTTTATTAGGGCTGCACCTAGGGCACATAGAAGTTCATGGGCTAGGGGTCGAATTGGAGCTACAGCTGCCAACCTAACCACAGCCACAACAACGCCAGATCTGAGCTGCTTCTGTGACCTGCACCACAGCTTACAACAATTCTGGATCCTTAACTCACTGAGCGAGGCCAGGGATTGGACCCACATCCATGGATACTGGTCGGATTTGTTTCTGCTGTGTCACAACCAGAACTCAGAGGAATTTATATCTTTGAAGTTTTATTATTGGGTTCCAAAGACTTTACTCTTCTATCTTTGAAATATTAAGTGATAAGCCATCTCAGGACTCCTCTTCTCCTCATTCTGTCTTAGAGATGTGGGCATCTACAATCTCTGGCTGAAGGAATTAGTGGGAATAAGTGTGTTACTTGCTATTAAGGCAGAGTTTATAAAATCCTTGTGAAAAGCTTTATTTCAGAGTCAGTCTGGGACTGGGTCTTTTCTTGACACTCATGATACAGAATATGCCAAAAGGAAGAGCAAATCCCAAGTCCTGCTAAACTCAAGGTCTCTTTCTTAGGGATGTTGACTGGAGGGGAAAGGGTGGTGAGTGTATTTCCTTAGACATGACAAGTGCTTGCAGCACTCTCTGTTTTTCTCTCTCTTCTCCTCCTCTCTCTTCTTCTCCTCTTCTTCCTCCTCCTCCTCCCTCTCCTCCTTCTCCTCCTCCTCCTTCTTCCTTCTCCTATTTTTTTTTTTTTTTAATTTTTGAATGGCCGCACCTGCAGCATATGGAAGTTCCTGGCCCAGGGGACAAATCAGAGCTGCATTTGTGGCCCACGGCATAGCCACAGCAACACCAGGTCTGAGCTGCATCTGCAAAATATGCTACAGCTTGCAGCAATGCTAGATCCTTAACTCAATGAGTGAGGCCAGGAGTCAAACCCACATCCTCACAGAGACAACACTGGGTCTCTAACCTGCTGAGCCACAAAGAGAACACCTACTTTTCTCTCTTCTATATATTATTCCTGAGATAAATGTGTATACAATTACTGAAGGGATCTCATTAAAATATAGATATTGATTCAGCAGTTTTGTGGGGAGGAGAAAGATTCTGCATTTCTTGTTTTTTCTTTCTTTGTTTTTTTTATTTTTTTGTTTTGATCTTTTTGACTTTTTTAGGGCCGCACTTGTGGCATATGGAGGTTCCCAGGCCAGGGGTCTAATTGGAGTTGTAGCCATTGGCCTACGCCACAGCCACAGCAACGCCAGATCCGAGCCGTGTCTGCAACCTACACCACAGCTCACAGCAACGCCAGATCCTTAACCCACTTAGTGATGCCAGGATTGAACCTGCAACCTCATGGTTCCTAGTCAGATTCATTAACCACTGAGCCACAACAGGAACTCCAGATTCTGCATTTCTAACAGCCTCTCATGTGATGCAGGTGTTACTGGTCTGTGGACTACACACAAGAACAGCCCAAAGCTTCAACTGAGCTTGCCAGGAAGTACAGCTCTCTGCTAGGACAGCAGGCACAAATCCACTGACCAGGCAGTTGGTATTCTCTTTCTTCTGCTTCTATCCCTTATATGTACAACTTGCTCAAGCTCTTTTTGTGATTGGTAAGGCAGGTAGGGTCTCCTGATCGAAGTACTACACTGTACCTTCAGGATGCTACCACTATTCCTGTACTTCTCTATTCCATTAAAAAATACAGATATAAAACAGCAGTAGTGAAGTACTTACTATCCAGAGGATGATGGCCAATGGCCAGAAGGATGTCACTGTCAATTTTATTCTTTTTTTCCCTTGATTTACATTTAAGTTTCTTAAGACATTCAGTCTAAATGGAAGCCATCATCAGTTAACATGCTGATATATTTGGAGACTTCCAGTGCGAGGCTAGTAGAGACTTCAGGTGCAAGGCACCTGAATTAAAATAACATTCACAAACACAGCTTTAAACAAAAATGGAAATTCAGCAAAGCTACAGAGGCACATTAACCTGCTAAATGAGTCAGGAAGGGAGATAGTAAATTATTTTTATTGGACTGAGAATGTTAGTGGCCTCCATCAAATACCTTTTCCTTGGTACCAGTAATAATACTGAATGCTATTTATTTATGGGGTGGTTCTTCTTATAAACATTACTGAACATTTGCTTTGTGTCAGGACCACGCGAAGTACTAAGGGAGTGAAAAAGATAAATAAGACAAGTACCTGGTTTCAAGAGATCTACATATGGGCCAGAATTATCACATTAATAACATGAGTTTTTAAAGGATTTAGTTGTCCATGAATGCATGCATCTAATAGATGTTTATTAAGCCACTACCACGTGCTAGGACACATTAATTATCATCCTGTCCCTTATTTTCTTTTATATACTGAGATCATGTCCTCTGAAGAAATGTGAGTTGCAGAGTTTTAGAGCATGCCCTCCAGTAAGGAGTGTGGGTTTTACAAATGGCTTAAAATACACAATACATTTTAAGTTATCCTTTTGGGTAAGAGCAATGCACTAGGTGTTGGGGGACTTGAGATCCCATTCCCATTCATCTGTTTGTTCACTGTAACCTTGGGCAGAATACTTATTTTTCTCATGTATAAAGGAAAAATACTGAATTAGGTAATCTCCAAGGCCCCACTTAGCTATTGTTTCTTCTGTGGAAATCAGCAAGGGGTTTGGAATCAGAGAACCTGATACTTCTGTTCACTAGCTTGTGACCTTGGCAAAGTGACCTGAGGTTCCTCAAACCAGGTTTCTCGTCTGAAAATGAAGAGAGAATGACTCTATCTACATTTTTGCACAATGCCTGGCACTAAGACCTACAAAGCTCTTTTCAACTGATGATTGCTTTCCTACCTTGTGGAAATTAAATGAGATTATGAAAATGGAAGAAGTTTGGAAACATTCTAGCACTGTTTCAATGATGGTCCATATACTTATTATGAACTTAATTTACATTACGTATTTTTTATAAAAAAATCTCCCTGTGTTCTGAGCTGAGCATGTTTCTTTATCCAGCTTTATTTGTTCAAATGAGGGTGCATCTCTAAATTCCACAGAACATGTTAAAAGAACAAAAGTGAGGGTGGGAAAAAATGAGTGGGTTTTCCATTTAATGAGCTACTAAACTTCCTATCAGAAAGCCAGAAACTCAGAGGGAGTCCAAAATAGCATCTTCTGCATAATCAGCCAAATAATAAGCTGTATTTAAAAGCCAGAAATCCATTCTTAGCACTCTTACAAGATAAAGTAAACTGGGAAAAAAACACCAGTTTTGGCTCAGAGCACTCCCTGTAAGGTAACTGTATTCATCACCTTTAACTCTTCCAATTTCCAGGCAACAGTTTCTTAATATGAACTTGCAGGTCTCATATGAGAATGACAAGAAGTTTAAAGTATGAACAGATGTCTTTGTTGCAGAGATTTTGTTTTAGGTTGGAATTTCTCTGAAATGATGATTTGAGTTCAGCCTGTCAGTGTTAGTTAAATGCCGGGGGTAGTTTTCTACCCTGGTCCCCAGCCCCTATCCCACCATTCCAGTTTTCAACTGCTACTTTCCTATTCTTGAAAGGTTCATAGGGGGAACAAGCTATAGTTTGGTATGGCTTTAATGTTCAGTAGACTTCCCATGTTTCCATGAATGATTTCTCTCATTGAGTGTTGCTTTGAGCTTGAGGGAGAGTTGAATGGTTTCAAAAGACTAGAGAAAATTCCCTTAGGTATGCATTATAAAGAAAGAACATTGCCTCCTTATTTCTGCTCCAGTTCATCTATCTAGAAAGGCAGGCCAGTGGGAAGGCTGGAACAAAAGCTAGGATAAACTAACACTGGTTCCAATATTCACTATTTCTATATTGTACCAGGAAACCAGCTGGGGGCCTCATGGGGTGGGCTGGAAAAGAGAGAAGGTAAAGATGGCTGTGAGTAAAAAGGGCATAAAAGATAAGAGCTAATGTTTCCTCAGGGGGTAGTACAGGCTAGATATTTTACTGGTAAGAACAGCAGCAAAAATAGAAGATACACCAATAAAAACAAAGCAGCTACCATTTAACTGAGGGCCTACTATGAGTTAGATACTATAACAAGATTGATTATATACATTGATTTGCTTATTCAAAAAAAAATGTGATATTTTCACAGATGAGAAATGGAGGTGAAGAGAGGTTAAGTTTAAGTGATTTGCTCCAAATTACATAACTGGAATAAGATAGAATTAGACTTCAAACCAAAGTCCATCTCAGTCTATAGCCCAGGGTCTTTCCATTTAATCATGCTAAAAAGTATCAAGAAGGGTCTCTAAAAGTTTTGTATGGTGGCCTTATCTTTCTCACACCCTTGATTTCTAGGGCTTATGTGAGAGAAGATGGA
The DNA here is from genome assembly GCA_004024745.2 of Catagonus wagneri. Taxonomy (NCBI): domain Eukaryota; kingdom Metazoa; phylum Chordata; class Mammalia; order Artiodactyla; family Tayassuidae; genus Catagonus; species Catagonus wagneri. Next base: position 51,303,635 of record PVHT021183699.1, on the reverse strand, counting down.
GTTGCCTTTGTGCTGACAGAATAAGAGAGCTTATATAGTTTTTTTCCCTTATTTAAAGCTGAAACTAATCTAAAAGATCAGAGGGTAGCAAAAGGAAAGAGAAGTGGTAGTAAATGTAGAGAGCATCTTGATGATGTTTGCAATATAGCAGCAAGTGCTAATATACCAAGTGCACATATGCTTAAAGGGGAGACACAAAGTCCAAGGGAGGATTAAAAGCACAGAGATAAATTGTACTCAGGTGAAAGTTATGAACTCTCAAAGAGCTTCATGGAGGAGGTAGCATTTGAAGAGAGCTTTGAACAGGAGGTAGAAATGGATGTATTCCCCAAATCTAATAATGGGACTCTTAGTTGCATCCCAAATAACAAATTGATTTTAGGTAAGAGAAACTCATACCATTAAAGCATTTTTTTTTTTTTTGCCAACAAAAAGGTGTTCCCCAGCACCCTGAGCTCACTCCCCTTGCACTGCAGCTGAGCTGCGTCTGGGCCAGGTGAGCACCTAGAGACTTACCATACTTAGGCAGCAACTAATTCACAACCATGCTGGGTGCCTCCAGCCTCACTCTCTCTATGCAGCAGGCAGGACATTAGTGGGATGGGCAAGCAACTCAAGCCTGCCTTCCCCCTGTAGTGGGTGAGCTAGAGCCAGATCAAACGAGTGCCCTAAGCCCCATCCACCTTGTGCAGCAGCCACAACCCCTTAAGCTGGTGGGCACATACAACCCACATGAATGCCTAGCTCTGGTGGCCAGGAAAAACTGTGCTTGTAGGTCACATGGAATAACTCCTACACAAGATATGCTCACTGGTCTCAGGAGAAGAATGAATGAACACAGAGATAACTTCAATAAAGATAAAATATAAGAAAGTAGCACACAGAGTTATAATTGAATTAAGAAATACTCTAGAGGTGTTCAATAGCAGAATGGAAGAAACAGAAGAATGAATCAGCAAGCTGGAAGACAAAGCAAAGGAAATCACTCAGAGTGGCAAAGTTAAAAAAAATAAAAGAATGAGGGTACCTTGAGGGATCTCTGGGACATTATCTTTCTTTTTTTTTTTTTTTGTCTTTTTGCCTTTTATGTAGAGCCGCACCCGCGGCATATGGAGGTTCCCAGGCTAGGGGTCTAACAGGAGCTGTAGCTGCCGGCCTACACCACAGCCACAGCAATGCGGGATCCGAGCCACGACTGCAACCTACACCACAGCTCACGGCAATGCCAGATCCTTAACCCACTGAGCAAGGCCAGGGATCGAACCCACAACCTCATGGTTCTTAGTCGGATTCGTTAACCACTGAGCCACGACGGGAACTCCTGGGACATTATCAAGTGGAATAATATTCACATTATAGGGATCCCAGAGGAAGAGAGAGAAGGGGCCAGAAAAACCAGTTGTAGAAATAATGTGTGAAGATATCCCTATTCTGGGAAAATAAATAGCCAGGTTAATGAACTCCAAGGGTTCCAAATAAAATGAGCCCCCCAAAAAACAACAAAAAATAAAATTACAGGGAAATATTCTTGATGAACATAAATGCAAAAATCCTTACCAAAATTTAAGCAAATCAAATTCAGCAGTACATCAAAAGGATCAGAACCGTGATCGAGAGGGATTAATTCAAGGATGCAAGGATATAACATCTGCAAATCAATCAACATGATACACCACCACAACAAAAGATAAAAATCATATCATCTCAATAAATAAAAAAAAGTATTTGACAAAATTCAACATCCATTTCTGATAAAAACTCATAACAAAGTAGATGTAGAGGGAATGTACCTAAACAAAACAAAGCATACATATGACAAATTAACAGCTAACATCATACTCATCGTCATATGAGATACCTATACTCATCATACTCCTCTAAGATCAGGAACAAGATGAAGATGCCCACTCTCATTACTTTTATTCCACAAAGTACTGTAAATCCTAGCCATAGCAATCAGATGAGTAAAGGAAATAAAAGGAATCCAAATTGGAAAGTGTGGGAAAGGATATAGAAAAATAGCATGGCTTTAGAATCATATGAATTCTGGAGGAATGCCGCCTAGGCCTCTCAGGTGTAACGCCGCCTACAGTTTAAGAATACACATGGGATATATGCCCAGGAGTGGGATTGCTGGGTCATACGGTAGCTCTATGTATAGTTTTCTAAGGTACCTCCACACCATTTTCCATAGTGGTTGTACCAGCTTACATTCCCACCAACAGAGCAGGAGCGTTCCCTTTTCTCCACACCCCGTCCAGCATTTGTTGTTTGTGGACTTATTAATGATGGCCATTCCTACTGGTGTGAGGTGGTATCTCATGATAGTTTTGATTTTCATTTCTCTAATAATCATTAATGTTGAGCATTTTTTCATGTGCTTGTTGGCCATCTGCATATCTTCTTTGGAGAAATGTCTATTTAGGTCTTCTTCCCATTTTTCAGCTGGGCTGTTGGCTTTTTTTGTTGTTGAGTTGTATAAGTTGTTTGTATATTTTAGAGATTAAGCCCTTGTCAGTTGCATCATTTGCCACTATATTCTCCCATTCTGTTAGTTGTCTCTTTTGTTTTCTTTTTGGTTTCCCTTGCTGTGCAAAGGCTTGAAAAAGAGACATGCACATGCATGTTCATTGCAGCACTATTCACAATAGCCAAGACATGGAAACAACCCAAACGTCCATCAACAGATGATTGGATTAGGAAGATGTGGTATATATACACAATGGAATATTACTCAGCCATAAAAAGAATAAAATAATGCCATTTGCAGCAACCTAGATGGAACTAGAGACTCTCATACTGAGTGAGGTAAGTCAGAAAGAGAAAGACAAATACCGAACGATATCACATATATCTGGAATCTAGTATACTGCACAAATGAACCTTTCCACAGAAAAGAAAATCATGAACTTGGAGAACAGACTTGTGGTTGCCAAGGAGGAAGTGGAGGGAGTGGGATGGTCTGGGAGTCTGGGGTTAATAGATGCTTGCTATTGCCTTTGGAATTGATAAGCAATGAGATCCTGCTGTATAGTACTAGGAAGTATGTCTAATCACTTGTGATGGAGCGTGATAATGTGAGAAAAAATAATTTATATATGTATGTGTAACCGGGTCACCATGCTGTACAGTAGAAAATTGGCAGAACACAGTAAACCAGCTATAATGCAAAAAATAAAAATAAAAATCACTATACAAAAAAAAATAAAAATAGACATGGGGCTTGGTGGAATGCCCTCAAGCCTCTTGCAGAGATTGATTGTACTAGGGGAAAAAAAATGGGAAACTGACCCCATTCTGGTGGTTTAGAAAAAAGACCTTTGATCAGAACGTCTTGCATATGAGGGTCTGGTGACTGTTACAAACCTGCAGTTTATAATCTATAGCTATTTCTGTTTGATCGTATCTGTTTAACCTTTAACTGGGTGCGGGGCTAGGGGACATGTAGACACTTGTAAGAGTCTCAGTAAAAGGACAGTCTAAAAGCCTAGGGGGCGCTTGGGCTTCTGAGCACAGAACTTAGGTCCTCTCTTTTTTCTTTCAGTTATGTCGGGTTCCACGCTGGATGTGGAATAATAGCATTGTCGGGGACGCACTCCTCGACATGAAAGGAAGTAAATCTGTCACTATTTGTAGATGACATGGTACCATATTTAGAAAACGCTAAAAACTCCAATAAACTTTTAGAACCAATAAATGAATTCAGGGAAGTTGAATACCAGCAGGATACCAAACTGGCTTACAGAAATCTGCTACATTCTACACACTAATAATGAACTGTCAGAAGGAGAAAGCAAGAGTTACTTCTGTGGAGTGGGAATCTGACTGCAGTGGCTTAGGTCGCTGTGAAGCTGTGGGTTTGATCCCTGGCCCAGCACAGTGGGTTAAAGGATCCAGAGTTGCTGCAGCAGTGGTGTGGGCATATGTTGCAGGTGTGACCATAAATTTTTTTTAAAGCAAACAAATAAATTAAAAAAAGAAAGCCAAAAAAATCCTGTTTAATATTGCATCAAAAGAATAAAATACCTAGGAATAAATTTAACCAAGTACTCTGAAAACTATGAGACGAAATTAATTGAAGATGATACAAAAATTAGAAAAATATTCCATATTCATGGATTGGAAGAATTGATATCATTAAAATGTCTGCACTGTATGGAAATCTATAGAGTCCATGAAATCCTTACCTAAATACTCATGACATTTTAAACAGAACTGGAATAGTCCTAAAATTTGTGTAAAACTTCAAAAGACCCCAAACAACCAAAATAATCTTGATAAAGATGAACAAACCTGGAGATATCATGGTACTGCAAAACCATGGTAATAAAAACAGGATGGTACTGGCAAAAGACCCCAGACATGTAGATCAATGAGCAGGACTGAGATCCCAGAAATAAACCCATACCTACGGGGTCAATTTACAATAAAGGATATACAATGAGGAAACCAGTCTTTTCAATAAATGGTATTGGGAAAACTGGACAGCTACAAGCAAAAGAATGAAACTGGGCTTATATCATATACAAAAATAAACTTAAAATGGATTAAAGACTTAAGTCTAAGACTGGAAAGTATAACAGTCCTGGAAGTAAACACAGAGTGTAAGCTCTTTGACATTAGTCTTAGTGATATCTTTTTTTGGATCTATCTCCTCATGCAAGAGAAACAAAAGCAAAAGTAAACAAATAGGATTACATCATGCTGAAAAGTTTTGCACAGCAAAGGAAACTTTTAACAAAACAGAAAGACAACACATTGAATGGGAAAAGATATTTGCCAATGATATATCACTCAAGGGTTTGATATCCAAAATATATAAAGAATTGGGAGTTCCCATTATGGCTTGGTGGGTTATGAACCCAACTAGTATCCTTGAGGATGCCGGTTAGATCCCTGTCCTGGCTCAGTGGGTTAAGGATCTGGCATTGCTGCAAGCTGCAGTATAGGTCTCAGACGAGGCTCAAATCCCACTTTGTTGTGACTGTGGCATAGGCCAGCAGTTACAACTCCAACTGGACCCCTAGCCTGGGAACATTCATATGCTGCTGGTGTGGCCCTAAAAAACAAAAGCAAAAAAACCAAACAGGATATATAAAGAACTCATACCACTCAATATCAAAAAACAGCCTGATTGAAAAATAGGCAGAAGACTTGAATAGACATTTTTTCAAAGAGGACATAAAGGAGGCTAACATGCACATGAAAGGTTGTTCAACATCACTAATCATCCAGGGAAATGAAAATAAAAACCACAATGGCATGTCACTTCACACCTGGCAGAATGGGTATCATCAGAAGACAACAAATAACCAGTGTTGGCAAGGATGTAGAAAGGACCAATAGTAGTTACCTCTTCTACTATTGGTAAGAATGTAAACTGGTGCAGCCCTGTGGAAACTAGTATGGAGGTTTTTCAAAAAATTAAAAGTAGAATTACTGCACAATCCAGCACTTCCACTTCGGGGTATTTATCCAAGGGGGGGGGACCTATTAATTTGAAAAGAGATATGCACTCTAATGATCATTCCAGCATTATTTACAAAAGCCAAGGTATGGAAGCAACTTAAGTGTCAATTGATAGAGGAACAGGAAAAGAAGATCTGGCATATATATGCAACATGATACTATTTCACCACAAAAGAGAATTAAATCTTACCATTGGTGACAACATGGATGGACCTAGAGGGTATTATGCTAAATGAAATGTCAGACAGAAAAGGACAAATACTGCATGATTTTATCTGTATGTGGAATCTAAAATGCAAAACAGACAAAACAAAACAGAAGCGGATTCATAGACACAGATAACAAACTGATTGTTGTCAGAAGGATGGGGTGTGAAGGGTTTAGAAAAATAAGTGAAGGGGATTAAGAGGTATAAACTTTCAGTTGTAAAATTAGTTTGTCATGTGGATATACTGTACAACATAGGGAATATAGTCAATAATATTGCAACAACTTTGTGTGGTGATGGATGGCCACTAGACTTATTGTGGTGACCATTTTGTAATGTATAAAAATATCAAGCCACTATGTTGTACATCTGAAACTAATATAATATTGTATGTCAAACATAATTCAATTTTTAAAAAGATACTCTGGAGTTCCTGTTGTGGCTCAGTGGTTAAAGGATCTGACTAATATCCATGAGGACATGGGTCGATCCCAGGCCTTGCTCAGTGTGTTAAGAATCCGGCATTGATGTGAGCTGTGGTGTAGGTCACAGACGCAGCTTGGATCCAGCATTGCTGTGGCTGTGGCTGTGGATGTGGCTGTGGCTGTGGCATAGGCCGGCAGATACAGCTCTGATTTGACCCCTAGCCTGGTAACCTCCATATGCTGTGGATTTGGCCCTAAAAAGCAAAAAACAAAACAAAAGCAAACAACAACAATAACAAAATCTCACTCAAAGTGTCTTTTTAATGTGAGTAAATCTCTAGACTCTCACATCGTACCTGAAATGGAGCACCGAAAACAACACAGGGGCATAGGGAATGTGAAATGGGATTATTTTATTTATTTTTAAAGTTTTTCTGTGTTTAGCAGGTAAAATAGGAGTTATGGTAGAGACAGAGTATGAGTGCATTTAATCTACAGGCTGAATTTAGATCTTTTTCCCAGCTCCACCTCGCCTCCTCCACCATAACCAGATTCTATTCTGTAATCTCTTCAAGTAGGTTAATGTTAGGCAGTTTTAGTGGGAAATTGGCTCAAACTCTCAACAGTTAGGGACATTTTAGAGTTTTTTCCCCCACACATCTCACCTTCTGCTAAGGATTTTTTCTAGTAGTATTAAACACTGAAGGATTTGAATGTCCAGGTATCTACATAGCAACTTTTGTTTCTTCCATCAGGGGTTCTCAGATTTTAATAAGCATATAATTAGAGTTGTGTCATATAATGTTATTAAGATCCAGATATGGCATCTGGAAGCACTTTCACCTTCATACTTGATTTTGCCATGCTCTGAGCATTAGTTTTGGATGTGTTCATTAGTTTGGATTTCTAAAAATTGTCATTCAAGAATTTTATTCATAAGTCACAAACCTGTCTAGACACAATGACTTAGGACCTAGACAGCTCTCAGGAAATATCAGCTCTCTTTGACTTTGCAAAATTATGATCAACTGCTAGGTTGGGAATTTTGTGCACTAATATTACAGTCTATGCAGTCTAATCCCAGAAGCAATAATTGCAGTTTGAAATCAAAATCAGGAGTCTAGTGACAGTCTTCACTTTAGAAGTTATCAAAGGGATGTCATGAGATTACTACTGTGCCTGAATCCTTCACATGTTCGCCTTCAATTTTTTTTTTGTCTTTTTTTGATCACACCCACAGAATATGGAGGTTTCCAGGCTAGGGGTTGAGCTGGAGCTACAGCTGCCGGCCTATGCCACAGCCACAGCAATGGGGGATCTGAGCCATGTCTGTGACCTACACCACAGCTCACAGCAATGCCAGATCCTTTACCCACGGAGCAAGGCCAGGGATCGAACACACAACCTCATGGTTCCTAGTTGGATTCATTTCCACTGGGCCACAATGGGAGCTCCTCAAATGTTGATCAGTATGTAAAATTAATTCTGGGTAGAAGTGATGGTTCACATGCATATAGTGATTTATGTCAGATATAAGGTTGTGATGAGTAAGACTTAGGAAGCCTGTAAGCAGAGAAAACCTGCTGGCAGTCAGAAGAGGCTAATCATGATATCAAGTCAGCATGAAGAGAAGAGCTTGGGTTTCTTAGACTGCTCAAGAATTTGCCTTCTGGGTGTATTAGGGACCTAAGTCAGGGAAGTAAATAGTCTGACGAGGTGGAAGGACAACCAACAAAGAGGAAAAAGCAATGATTATTTTGGTATACATTGAAATATTATTCTAATAGAATTATACTGTAATTATTACAGACTTATTGTTATCTTCAATCTCTTAATTGCTTTCATATATGGCCAGAATTTCTGGTATTTTAAAGGCTGAGAATCACTAACTCAGTACCACAAAACCTTATTCTTCAAAGGCTGTAGAGAGAGCAGTTCAGTATTTACCCAGTGAATGGGGATCTACAATTCTGGTGCTTATGTGTGGAACGTTCCAGATTCTCAGGAGGGTTTGGGGTTTGAAAACATGCAGAAGTACTGAGGAATGGCAAGTTTGGAAAGTCCTTCTATTAAAAAGTTGGGAAAGTGATGACAGGAATTCAAATGCTCAAAAACAATAGAAAATAATACACAACTAATAAAAATTTCTACATTCAGGACTTGAAGGGGCAATATGAATCTGTTGAATAGACAAAGAAATAAGTGAGTGCATCAGTGAATAAATAAACTTTACCATGTATTTCATATTCCCTATCTACCATACATGGTATGATCTTACTTCAGGAGGCAGGTATTATTATGCCCTATCTGCTGTCATCAAGAATGTAAGGCAAGAAATTATATAACTTGTCTAAGGTGAGCTAGTAAGTGGTAAAACTTGGATCTGAACTCAGAACTACTAAATCACCAAAGCCTATTCTACCAAGCAATTAGACATTAGACATAAGCCATAGATCTATTTACTACAGATCAGTTACAACTTATTAAAAAGGTTAAACTGGATCATATCCTTCTCCCACTAAAGGCCTGTGATGATTTTCCATTATTCAGAGAATAAAACCCAACACCTGTTTGTGGCAGTGAAGATCACCCACTTCTTGGTCCTCATTTTTTTTTTTTTTGGCATTGGATGCTTTTGTTTTTCTAACTAATCAAGCTTCCCTTTGCTGTCCCATCTGTCTAGAATATTCTTCCCCCAAATCTTTTCAGATCGCTGCACAAATGCCATCTCTTAGAAAGGCATTCAGTGGTTACCCTAATCATATGCTGTATTTCTTTTTCACTGTCTTAAATTAGGTGTTTTAATTTCCTTGTTTCCTGTCTTTCACTCTTAGTGGTATGTGAATTCCAGAGAGTCCCTGAGTATTTTAGACTGTAGGGTCTAAAATAACACCTGACATATAGTAGGTATTCAACTAATGGTATTCATTAAATGAATAATGAATTCATCCTCCGAAGCAAAGACTGAATGCCGGTTCTAATCCTGAAGACATTTCTATTGTCTGGAAAATAGATAATACCTTGTAGGCTTAAGGAGGTGAAAAATAACGTCTGGATAAAACACTGTCACTTTATGAAAGCACAAGATTGATCAAGGAACGTAAGTCCCCAGCCTGTAAGAACAAGGCAACCAAAACATGAAGGTGAAACACTGAATTGAAAAGGGTTGAAAATGTGATTCTATTCTCACCTGTCAGGTTAGACTTCATGACCTCAAAATGGTGCAAATAAAAATGAATTTTGGCCAAAGTTAGCTGATGACAAATTTGGTCACAGGGTCACAAGGCAGACATCATTTGAATGTAAACAACCTTCCTCAGAAAGGACAGTGTCCTATTTGTGAGTGTGATGCCAACGTAATATTTTAAGGACCTGCAGCAATTTTGGGCGGACAGAACTATACATGTCTCTAGTTCAGTTGAAAGCACTGCAGAATGTAGAATATGCCGTCTGAGTGTCAGTTCGTGAACTCTTAGCAATTATAATTTTAAAAGATGACAAATCAATTCCCATTCAGCTACCCATCCCAAGGTTAAGGGATCTCTGAGGTACGATGTCCAAGACTCAGACAGAGTTGACATTTAACAGTTACTGCTTCAGGTTAGAGGTATAATCTAATAAAGTGTGCAGAAATATCCTGCGGTGAGCACCTGGACGTTAATCTGCTTGGAATAAGGCAGTGGGTCTCATCTGACCCTGTCACCTCCATTGAATTTAACATTCCCAGTGAACGCATTTTGAACAGCCCACCTCAAATGGATGCGATCTGTTTTGATTTTTTTATTCTTCCTCTTAATAGTTTAATACAGCTGAGCAACTCCTGGGGCCTTGGTACAAATCAGCAGTGTTGCTCCCTGCTGCCAGTGGCTGGTGCATCACGTAGCTAGAAACTGACCTTCATACAATACCTTTCTATTTCTTCCTCAGATCCTAATTCCAGGAGGTGATTGAGAAACCCAGCAGAGAATTCTCCCCTGAGGGTCTCCCCCCACCAGCCCGAGGAGGGCCTTGGCAGATGTAGGATGTGTAGGAGATAGGAATAGGCAACATCTGTTTCCTTTTATAATTAGAACTAAACTGCTTGGAGAAGGGGTTTAAAGCTCTGGGGTAACATTACACAGTAGTGTCTGCTTTCCGTATTTGGTAGAGCATAGAGAATAAGGTATAACTTAACACGGATCAATTTCATTTTCCTAGATGAGCTGGTTACTGCCAAAGGCTAAGACACAGCATTTACTTTTTTAGGATATTTGCATGGATTCTACATGACAGACTCCATCCAAAGTGTGGGAGTAACAGCTTTTTTCCTACCTCCCATCCATGTAATTATTAGAGAATTATTTAACTAATCTTACTGCATAGGCCAACTGGAGAATCCAGGTCTTAAGAAAGAGGCTGCTTACATAAGCTCCAGTGCGAACAATGCCCTTTTTTTTTTTTTTTGACCTTTTATCTTTTTAGGGCTGAACCCATGGCATATGGAGGTTCCCAGGCTAGGGGTCAAATCGGAGTTGTAGGGCCTGGCCTACACTTCAGCCACAGCGATGTTGGATCCGAACCGCGTTTCCAACTTATACCACAGCTCATGGCAATGCCAGATCCTTAACTCACTGAGCAAGGCCAGGGATTGAACCTGTGTCCTCATGGATACTAGTCGGGTTCTTTAACCACTGAGCCATGATGGGAACTCTGAAAATGAATGTCTTAATCTAGAAAGTGGAATGGATAACTTTGGCCAAAATTCCCGCTTGGGATTTTAAGGGAATGTGCTAGTCTTTCTGTAAAAATTAAACTCGATACATTAAAAAAAAAAAAAGCACATTTCTTTCTGATATATGTTACATAGGTTTACACTCTCAGGGAAAAACTGTACTCTACTTAATCAAAAAGACAGCAAAAATGGGCTAATCATTTAGGGGGGAGCTGTTTTGGGCTAAACCCCGTGCTGGATATGATAGGGGAGAAGTCTAAGGCTTGGAAAGGTTAAATGACTGCCAAGGTCTCATAGCTAGTCCCTGGAAGCACTAGGATTTGAAGCCAAGTTCTTTTTCACCCTGAAGTCCAGTGTTTTCCCAACATCCATCTGAAACTGAGTTTTGGAATTCTATCTACTAACCATGGGCCGAATCCCTAAAAAGATAAGCTGTTTCTTAGGAGGGGCTCTGAAATATCCTTCCAAAGTACTACCACCTGGTGCATTAGGCACTGAAAATATTTTGAGAATAATCTTTGTATACTCTTAATTTCTATGCAAATAGGAACTCATGTCTGTTTTACCCACTATTTATTCCTCGTGTTTGCCAAGTAGGAAGTGCTTACTAAATAAGCATTAAACAATTGGATGCATGAGTAAACTAACAAATGAATAAACAAATGTTCCACACAAGTAGAGTCCAAAATACCTCCCTAAGTAGGAAGAAGTTAGATGATCAGATCTGGGTAAGGGGTGCTCAAGTCAAAAGTGAGAAGCAATCAAGCATACCCTTAGATCAGGATATTGGCTCTACTCAGAAAATTATACAAATCTTTCCATATCTTTACTTGTATTTTTTATTTTTATTTTTTATGGCTGCACCTGCAGCATATGGAAATTCCTGGGCCAGGGGTTAAATTGGAGCTGCAGCTGCTGCCCTATGCCACTGCCAAAGCAAACTGGGATTTGAGTCACATCTGTGACCCACACCACAGCTCACAGCAACACTGGATCCTTAACCCACCGAGAGAGGCCTGGGATTGAACCAGCATCCTCATGGACACTATGTTGGGTTCTTAATCTTCTGAGCCACAATGGGAACTCCAAACTTTGCATATTTGTCTTATTCTCTCCTTTTAGAACTTATCTCTAATGGCATCTCCTCAGAGTTCCTTTCCTCAACTCTGTCTCAATGTTACCTCAAATTTAGTTACTTGATGTCCCCTGATCCTGATTTACTTTTTGTAGAAAGGTCATCACCAGGTGTCTTTCCTTGATTATTGTTTTTCTACCTTAAGAAGACCAGCTACCATCCTGCTTGTTTTTATTACTTTATCTCCAGGGCCTAGGCACACAGTAGGAACTTAGTAATTATTACTTGAATGATTGAAGCCAGATTCTGGGAAATGGGCTCAAATCTGGATTTCAGAGGTCCAAGAGAAGTTCATTTCCAAGATGCTGAAGATTAGCTAATGCTGGAGTTCTAACAAGAAGGCTTAGCAGTAACAAACACAACTAGTATACACGAGGACTCAGGTTCGATCTGTACTCTCATTCAGTGGGTTAGGGATCTGGTGTTGCCATGAGTTGTGGTGTAGGTCACAGACGTGGCTCAGATCTGGCATTGCTGTCGCTGTAGCTGTGGCCAGCAGCTGTAGCTCCAATTCGACCCCTAGCCTGAGAACTTGCATATGCTGCAGGTACAGCCCTAAAAAAAAAAAAAACACAAAACATTGCCTAATGCCTTCAAAGCTCTACAAAGCAATCTCTCTGGAACCAACGTGCTCCCCACCACGACTGCCTGGTCTAAACTGTTTTGATCACAGCCTTTCCAGTTATTCCTCAGTGACTGAATACAGGGGTGTGAGAACAGATTCCACCCCATGACGTCAGCATCTTCCTACCTTAGCCAAAGGGGATAAGGACTCCTGCTGGTCCCTGACTGGAGAGAACTAAGGCTCTGTTAGCACAGACAGTGCTGTTTTTGTGTCCCTGAACTTCAGGAGGTATCACCGGGACTGGTCCATCTAGAATCATTATCGCTGACCACTGTTGCCACTTTGGTATTTTTGGTTTTCTCTTTATAAAAATCCCTTCACTTATTCCCCACAATCACCCCCATTTTATACAGGGAGAAATGGAGGCTCAGAGAGGGAGCAGAGCCTGGCTCACAGTCACCAGGAGGAATTTGAAACTAAGTTAATCTAACTTAAAGGATCATACTTTTCTGTATCAACCTGTAGGTTAAAGGCTGCCCAATTCTGTGATAATCCACGTGGGAAAAGAATCTGAAAAAGAACAGATGTGTGTGTATGTATAACTAAATCACTTTGTCGTATAGCAGAAATGATCATCACATTGTAAATTAACTATACTTCAATAAAACTTAAAAAAATAAAACCAAATAAAACAATAAACCTGAAAAACTTAAAATGGGATGTGGGGCTGTATAAAACAGAAAATGTATAAAAGAGACACTTTGAAAAAAGTTATGTTATATATATGTGTATATGTATTGGTGTATATATATATTTTTTTTTTAAATAGGTAAAGTATGCAATGTATCTATAATCAAAAGAAAAAGGCTGCCCAATGCTGAACGTCCCATTTAGTCCCAGTTGCTTCAAGGGGCTGGTAGACTTCATCCTGCTTTATTGTATATCCTTTTTGAAAATGTAAATTTCATGACTTTCTGTGTTTTCCTTTAGCTCTAAACTCCCAAACAGTAGACGTCATTACATCTAACTAGTTGTGAGTCCAGGATGCTGAAAAGTGGGTGGTTAGATGACTAAAAAGTTCCAACACTGAATAGTCGGAGGGTATATGGGAGACATTTTCCAGGGGTTCACTGACCTAACAGATCCCGCATCAGGGCTGCCCTTCATGCCATGGAGCCCGCTTTTCTCACTTCCCCAGCCCTACTCCTCAGCCAGATGGATGGCTTCATCTTCCACTTCTGTTATCGTGCTGCCTTTCTCACCCTGGGATTCAATAAATGAGTCTAATCCAAAGAAATCTGATGCAGGATGGCTGGGCTGACTCTGTATTAAGGAAGGAAATGCCACCGTCGATCATCGTTTGGGCTTTTCTTGAGAAAGGCTGCAGGTTCAGGGGAGAGTTTATCATTTTCTAAAAGGCACATTCTGTTCTTCAAGGCAAGCCGGCAGATTTTTCTAAACCCAGTTTCCCCTCAAGATAGTTTTATTTTTCTGGAGCCTGATGGGGCAGGAACAAATAGGACTATGTCCGTGGAGCATTAGTCTTACAAGGTGAATTGATAATAATAATGATTGTGATTAGTGTTGCCATTGCCAATGTTCATCAAGTGCTTAGTAAATGCCAGACTGCGTGTTACATTACTTCATTCATTCTCAAGCTGATCTTCTGAGGTAGGTATTATTATCCCCACTTTTTAGAAGCTCAGACATGCTAAGGAATTTTCCCAAGGCCACACAGTGGTGTTTGTAAGACTTGATGTGAAATATGCTATAATCATGGTTCTCAGCTTGGGACTACTTTGGCAATATCTGGAGACATTTTAGTTTTTTACTTTGGAATTGTTTAAATTTGTAGAAAAGTTTCAGAAATAGTAAGAAATTTCCCATGTGCCTCATGCCGAGCTCCTCCTGTTAACAACATCTTTTATTTTAATAACAACTATGGCACATTTGTAAGAGTTAATGAGCCAATATCAATACGTTATTAAATAAATTCTGTACTTTATTCTGATTTCCTTTATTCTGATGTCCCTTTTTATTCCAGGATCCCATATTAGGTTTAATCATCCATCTCCTCAGGCTCCCTTTGGCTGTGACAATCTCCCACACTTTCCTTGTTTGTGATGAATTTGGACTGTTTTGAGGAGTAGTAGAAAAATATCTTGTACACTATCCCTCAGTTTGGATTTGCCCGTGTTTTTTCTTATGACTAGATGTGGGTTATGGCCTTTAGAAGGAAGACCTCAGAGGTAAAGTGCCATTCTCATCATATCGTATCAAAAGTGCACACAGTCACCACGACTTATCACCACTGGTGCTGAACTTGATTCCCTGGCTGAGTAGGGCCTGTCAGGTTTCTGCACTGCAAAGTTATCCTTCCTTTCCGTATTGTGCTCTTTGGAAGGAACTCACTAAGCACAGCCCATACTTAAGGAGCAGGGAGTTACTCACACCGTCTTCTTGAGGACTTGAGGACAACCTAACTTATTTTACATATATACTCATAAAAATGACTGTCAATATAAATTACTTAAAATTCTTCTATAGAGAAGACTTGTCCATTATCTTCTTTTATTTAATTGTTCCGTCGTTTATTTATATCAATATGGGTTTAGGAAACATTTATTTTATAATCTGGGTTATAACCCCATACTACTTTACTTTGTTGCTTATATTGCTTATATTTACTTTGTTGCTTTGGCCCCTGAGAGAGCTCTTGTGTCCCTATAATATTCCCTATCACTGACTGTGTGTGTTTGGGGGGGGTTGTCTGTGTGTGTGTGTGTTCATATTATTTTCTGGTTTTGTTTTTGTTTTTTCCTTTTTTTAGCTGTGTCCACCACATGTGGAGGTTCCCAGGCCAGGGACTGAACCGAGCCACATCAGTGACAATGCCAGATCCTTAATCTACTGCACCACCAGGGAACTCCTTGTGTGTGTTTTGATAACTATCTTTTTTTCCTCTGATGCTATAAGATGTACTGGACTCAACATGTATATTCCTTCTCTGGCCATAGAATCACCCATTCCTCCAGAGGCATTTTTTGATGGTCATAACTGAGAGGGAAGTACTATTGGCATCTTGTGTGTGGAAGCCAGGGGTGGGTAGAAGCCTGTGTGTCTTGTGATACACAGCACAGCCCCCATGGTAAAGAATGATCTGGTGAACATGTCAAGAGTGTCAAACTGAGAAGCCCTAGTCTATTTCCAGAAGTCAAAATGTGTTGTATTGACAATTACTGCCTACTCTATCCAGACTTTCTAAGTGAAAATACAGGAAAGGTGTGCATGTAGTCCATGGACATCATACCCATACACTGTTTCAACCAAAAGGAAAACAGGCTGATTCAAAGATTCCTTTGCATTTGCATGGATTTTCCTTGCATTTCTATTGTCTTGAAGCGTGAGAATGTATTTGACAAAAGGAGAAAGAATTTTTAAAGTAGAGCGCATAAGACAGAGGCGCAATGAATGGAAACATGGATTTAGCATCTGCTAAATTAAAAATGAAGCTGTGTCCCTGGGCAACTCTATTACTTTTCCCTCTTTCCCTTCCAGAAAATTCTCTCTAGTATGAAGAAGAAAAACCCCTTTCCAATCCTCCTCTGTAGGAGGATATTTTAGAATTTACTTTGGGGAAATCAGATAGCTGGAAAATACAACCCAGTTCATGGAAAGAGAAACAGACGCTTCACTTTTTTGAGACTTCTCTTGATGAAGTACCATTAGTATAGAGTGAGCAACAATAACCTCTTTAGGTTTGCTTGTCACAAGTCCCTAAAACTTGTTCATGTCAAATTTCTCTTTGTAACTGATTTTCATGTCATCATACTTTTGGCTAATAGAGCTTGTGAATTCTCTCCTTTGTGTGTACTCTCTCTATAGAACAAGATGGGTACTCCATTGCTCTCTCCATCTTTCTCCTACCACTATTCCAGCTTATAGAACATGCAAATTCTTGCAAAGAAAAGGACCAAAAAAAGAAGAAAACCCACAAAACTACAAACGAAGACAAAGCTGGGTCATTCAGAGAAAGCTTATGAAGTTCAATCACAGGGACTTCCACACGTGTCCATAGCAGATTGAAACAGATTCAGAGAGAGCAAATTACCATCTAATGTGGACCATCCTTACCCTTCACCCTTACCCCAACACATGCAATGATTCATGATTAAAAGGTGTAAATGTGGAGGGAAAGGTCCCGAATATAGACACATTCCTAATCCTGGCTCAGTCACTGCCTAGCTAGTGACCCAGGGCCAGTCACTTAAAATTTTTAGCCCTCTGGACATTTATTTATGATACTGATCTAATTTTACCTACATCATAGAGTTGTAAGGATTCAAAGAAATTGTCAAAATATAGCACTTTTCATAGTGCTACATATGTAGATATTCTAATTTTATTTTTTGTTAAAGTATAGTTGATTTACAATGTTTTTTCAATTTCTATTGTATAGCAAAGTGACCCAATCATACACAATTTCCTGTACTGATGATATCTATCTATCTATCTATCTATCTATCTATCTATCATCTATGTATATCTCTATATGCACATTATATTATTATTGTGATTAACAGATGAATATACTTCTGAGAAAAAGTGAAGCTCAGACAAGTTAGTTCAAGGCTATGATCTTGGTCTCTTCATTTATAAAAGATAGAGTGGGACAAGATATTCTTTAAACTTCTAGAATTATGAAAATCCTATGATTCTATTAAATATGCACTGAAGTAATGAACATTAGCTGCTTATGACTGATATACAAACATACATCTATAATTATTATTTCTATTGTATATCATAGGGATATCCATGGATCTTACCCATCCTTATAGCTGCCCCAAAAGAATGCATAATTCCAGTTCATATCTTTTCTTTATAACTACCACCACCCCCACCCTTATAATCCACTGCTTGCCTTTCCCCAGCCAGGAGACCTGGGGATACAGATTCAGAAAAAGAGCAGAGGAGGAAAGACCCAGAGGCATTTGGGTGGAGGAGCAGAACTTGGTGAGAGGTTCAGTGAAATCACGGGGGAGATGGAAGGCTGGGTTTGCAGAGGGTAAACAGTAAACAAATGAGAGCTTCAAAGAGTTTCAGGTGTGGGGAGAAAGAAAACATGGGATATAGAAAATGTAGAAAATTTTGGATTGGATCTCTTGAATTGTCTTATGAATTTAGGTAAGGGCAAGGCTTCTCTTTTTGAACTTCAAATAGTATTTCGGGAGCTCCTGTTGTGGTGCAATAGGATCAGCAGTGTCTCTGGAACAATGGGATGCAGGTTTGATCTCTGACTGGCACACAATGAGTTAAGCATCCAGGGTTACTGTAGCTGTGGTGCAGGTTGCACCTGCGGCTTGGATCTGATTCCTCTTGGCCCAGGAGCTCCATTTGCTATGGGGTGGCCAAAAAGGAGGGAGAGAGAGAGAGGGGGGGGGAGAGAAAAGCAAAACAAAACAAAAAGAATGTATGATGGCTTGTTCTACTGTCTTAGTTCATTTGATCTCTTGGTTGTTTCATAGCCAGCACCTTCTGGCTATATCCTCACCTGGAGGAAGGAGCAAAGGATCTCTGTGGGGTTTCTTTTATAAGAATGCTAATCTCCAAAAAATGAAAAAAAAAAAAAAACACTAATCCCATTCAGGACGGATGCTCCTTCATGATCTAAGCATGTCCCTAAGGCTCTACCTCCCAATGTCATGAGAATTGGCATTGAAATTTCACCATAGGAATTTGGGGGAGGAAGGAGCACAAACTTTTGGACCTTTGCCTCTACTTTGCCACTTAGCTGTCTAATAAGCCTTTTAATATCACCTGTCCAAAACTGAGCCCCTATTCCTTCCCCCAAACCAGGTTTTCTCACCATGTTTCCTACCTCAGTTGGAGGCAACTCAGGACAAAATCTTAGAGTCCACCCTACCGTAATCATTCTTCCACAGTCGTATGTAATCAGGAAATTTAGTCAAAAACCAGCTTAATTATTTCTCAGATAATCAGAATCTGGGAATTTCTCACCACCTCCAAAGCTACCAAGCTTGTCCAAACCACCATTATCTTTAACCTGGAAAACAGTAAAAGCTTCACAGCTGGTCTCCTTATGTCTGCATTGGCTCACCAGTTAGAAAGATGTGGTTAACATGTAAAGCAAATGATGTCAGTTCACTGCTCAAAATCCTTTAATAGCTCTTCATCCCATGCAAAATATGATTTATTTGATGTGTCGATTTGACTGGTCTGCAAGATGCTCAGATATTTGGTCAAATATAATTGTGGGTTTTTTTTGTGATGGTATTTTTAGGTGGGTTTCACATTTGCATTGGTAGACTGAGTAAAGCAGTTCATTGTCCTGAATGTGGTTGGGCCTTATCCAATCAGTTGAAAGCAGAAGTAGAATTGAAGGGCTGACCCTCTCCTGAATGGAGGGAACTCCTCTTATCTGACAGCCTTCAAACTGGGTGAGACATCAGGCTTTCTCCTGCCTTTAGACTAACATTGAAACACTGAGTCTTCCTTCAGCTCAAGGTTGCTGGTCTTCAGACTGGAACTACACTCCTTGATCTCCTAAGCCTCAGGACTTTGGATTTGGTTTGGGACTACACCATCAGCTCTCCTGGATCTTCAGTTTGCCAACTGTAGATATGGGTACTTGTTACACACACACACACACACACACACACACACACACACGTCCTATTGGTTCTGTTGGTAAATTTCTCTGGAGAAACTAACATACAAAGTAAAATCCAAAGTTATTACCTTGATGTATATGGCCCCACACATTCAAGCCTCATTACCACCTACCCATACCTTTAGACTAAGGCCTGTTATCTTTGGCAGCTTTCATACCACAGTGGTCATTGTTGAGTGATTATTATTGGGACTACATGGCCCTCAAAGCTGAAAATCTTTTACCATCTGGTTCTTCATAGAAAAAGTTTGCTGACCTCTGCTCTAGTTGCATACCAGCCTCCTTGCAGTTCCAAGAAAGGTCCAGCACTCTCCCACCTCAGGGACTTTGCACTTGCCATCTCCTCTCTCTGCTGTTCCCCCAGATATCTACACGACTAGACTTACCCTCACCTCCTTTGGACTTTTGCTCAAAAATCATCATCTCAAAGAAGCCCTCCCTTCCCAGAACTTCTGAGTCATTTTTCTTGCTGTGTTTTTCTACATATCGTTTACCATCATCTAATTTATTACACATTTTATTTATTTTGATTATCACGTCTTTCCACACTCAATATAAACTCGCTGAGGGTGTGCTTTTTGTTGAGTCTGTTTACTGTTGAATCACTAGTGCTATGAGTTGTGGCCTCCGCAGAAGATGTTCAAGAGAAATGTTGGCTGAATGAATGGAATCCATCTTAATCTATTTCTAGACTGATAAACTGGACTACTGAATAAGACACCATATATTAAACCATGTGGATCACAGGCTATAAAGGGTTTCATACACTTAGCCTAAGTAAGCACAGATCAGCACAGAATCACATTGAATGAAATGGCAGTTCAAATAAAAATAAGAAAGAAATGTACTCGAGAGAACACACAAAAGGGAGAGTGTGGGCTCAAGGCATTATAAAAATTTTTCTTTTAATCTTTTTTTGACCCCATTCCCACTCTCATAAGCATGTGTCATCCTTTGCTTATTCCCTTGACTCTCTGACTTTCCCTGAAATGACTACATTTGGTTTTCTTGGTCTTATTATTTTCTGATTCTCTTCTATTTGTCCAGAACATCTCAACTCTAATCCTTTAATTCCATTCAGCAAATAGGAGTGGAAAAATGAGAAAGATAAACTCCAAGCACAGAGGCTGTGGACAAAAATAAGCACTTATGAGGAAAAGATATTTATCTCTTTTATTAAACAGTTTCTGAGAGTCTGCGGGGCAACTTTGCACAGTTCCTTCTTTTCATGGAAGCAGACATTGATGGGCTTTCAGTTGTGGATAGATGGGAGGATTGCAGAAATGTGTGACTTTTCTCTGAGGTCCCTCATTAATTCTTATTTAACTCTTTGTGTACCATTAAAAACCAACATATTTATGTATCTCTTTCCTGGATGCAGCACCGACCCCCTCCATATAGATATAAAAGCAGATAGAGATTCTATGTAGGATATATCTATATCTAATACAGATGATATATATGATCTATGTCTGTATATCTATACCTATATATACTCTTAGGAATTTTACATACCCCAAAATATTTATCAGACTGTGTGATGAATCAATAGCAGAAAATAAATGATAACTTCCCATGCATTTTCTTTAGTCCTTGATTTATATGATAAGAAGTTTGGCTCACATTCATGTAAGCGATTAGGAAATTTGTTGACTTACGTTGCTAAAATGTCCACAAAATGACTTTAGGCACCATGTGATTCAGAAGTGCAAACTGAGTCAAATAAGGCCCTGGTTTCTTCAGAAACCTAAGAGTGAGACAAACGAAATTCTATGGTAGCAAAAATGTAGGTACTCCACCCAATTCCCTATGGGTCTTACATCAGTGCAATAAGCCCTAACTTCCATATCCCAGCATCTGTATCTCTTTGCCTGTGGTCATCCTTTTGTGGCTGAAATATCCACTCTGCTAGTGCTCAGGGCAGGTCAGAAGATGTAGAGATGAACCCCCGAGGAGTAGCCCTCAACCAGTGACTTCTGGAGGTTCGTACATGCACCTGTGGTGGGCTCTCTCCGAGTCTCCTGATCTACACTGGCTCTCAGGGTCCCCAGCAGGATGAAGCACCAATCCCCTCAGTAGTGCCTTGCTACCAACATCAACGAGCATTTCCTGGGAGTACTTCTCAATAAAAAAAACCCAAACAACTGACACTCAAACCTTTGTCTCTGGGTCTGCTTTTGGAGAATTCCTTCTGGTTGAATCCATCACCACCCTCACTCTGACCGGACAAATTGGGACCACTTCCCCATCTCTGCAATAGTCAATGTGGTGAGGGGGATAGGTGTGTTCCTTGGTTAGCTTTGGATCATATTCTCTACCTGTGAGGCCAAGAGTCCAGTCCAAGCAAAAGCACGTGGGCTGAGAATGGTGTAATCGTAGTTCCTAAAGGACTGTAAGGGAAATAGATCCTAAGGAGGTAGTGAAACAAAAACAACACTGCCAACTGTTACCTATGTCTGCTATATTCACCCGTCAGTCTAGCACATGCTTATGTCCACATTGTTGTCTAATGGCCAGACCAATATACTTTGGTGCAGGTGAACTAGACTAGAGGTCAGAGGTCAACAAACTGTGACTTGTGAGCCAAATCCAGCTGCTGAGTGGGTTTTTTTTTTTGCTTTGTTTTGTATTTTTGGTAAATAAGTTATTATTGGAACCCAGCCATGCTCCTATGTTTATATTGTCTATGGAAACTTTCATGGTATAACTGAGGTTGAGTAGTTGCAACAGAGGTCTTACGATTCACAAAGCTTAAAATATTTACTACCTGGCCTACTGCAGTCTGAATGTTTGTCTCTCCCCTCCCCAACCCCGTCCAGGTCCATATATTGATATTCTAACCCCCTTATGAAAGAGGCTCCCCAGAGCTCCCCAGTCCCTTTTGCCATGTGAGGATATAAGAAGGTAACTGCTACCCAGAAGACAACCCTTACCCAACCAAGACCACGCTGGCACCTGATCTTGTACTTCCAGCCTCCTGAGCCATGAGAAATAAATGTCTGCTGTTGACAAGCCTCCAGACTGGGATATTCTGTTATAGGAGCTCAAAATGACAAAGACATGACCCTTTAAAAAATAATTGCCAATCTTTGAGCTTCATAGTAACCACTTCGATTTCTAGGAGTTGTCTCCTAGGTTCCAGAGCAAGCACATGAACAATTGTTCTTGTCCTTTGCTCTCCTTTTTAGTTCCTTCAGGCTGACCTCCACCTGAGGAAGAACCTGAGGAAGAACACCTGAACAAATGGTGATTAATTTACCAGATTCCGCTTGTCACAATTCTCCAAGCAAAAACTATGCCTTAAGTCACACAACCCCCAGTGTCTTTTCAATAACCCGGTACCTATGTACTTCTAATGGAATATACTGAATCTAAAATGAAACATGAGTGCTTTTAAACACAGCTGTCGTAAGTACAATAAATTCAGTGATGTCCCGCATCTTTTAGCCTGAGAGAATGAGTTGCAGAAAGGCAAATGCTGGTGGGTTATTCACCTCAGGTCATGATCTCAGGTGTGTAAAAATGAACTTTATTTAGGCAAAAATTTATCATTTTATGATTCAAGAATTCCCCAGTAAGAAAAATTAACCTAACCTTTCCCAGGGTTTTCTCAGTCCTCCACATATTTTTATTTACATTACCTCAGGGTTAAAACTTAGGATCATTCAGAAAGTCCCATGCAATCATCTTGAGGTTCTCTCATTCCCCCCCATTCGATACTGATCTCCCCACCCCCCATTTTTAACATTTGCACCTCTGGTATATAGAAGTTCACAGGCTAGGGGTCAAACTGGAGCTGCAGCTGAGGTTTGATGGCTGTCCTTTATCTTTTGGAGGTTCACAAGAGATGGAGAATTACTCTTTCACTAACTTCCAATTTCAAATATTTGAGAAAATGACCAGTTTGGGACAGAATTGTCAGGGTGCCAATCCTCTCCATTCTTGGATCCAAATTAAAACACATTGTGAGGTTGTTTCCCCTCTCCATCCTTAGGACTTGTTCCAGTAAGGGGAGGCAGAGTAAATGGCCCCTGGAATATCTCATCTCTCTTCTCATCCAAATTCTCTTTCTCAATCTGCAGCTTACAGAAGGACCTTTTAAAGAATCTGGGAGAGGAAAAAATATCTTTTTCTGCTCCTTCGTCCCTTTGGAGGCTAAGGATGTCACCTTTGCTCTCAGTAGTGGAATGTGCGTTTCCACTGGTGTTCATATGTTGGGCTCCTAACACAAATGGTCAGCAGTTACTGGGAAATAGTAAGTAGAGCTTTGGTAAACACTTTGAAATTTTATTCTCTTGTATTGAGTAATGACTTGTTTTTAACATCTGAAAAAAGCAAAGGATTATCCTAAATGATAATTATAACTAGAATTTCTTTGATGCAAAGAATGTGCTAGATCTTAAGTAAAGCTCTTCATAAATCTCATCTAATTTTCATAAATCCCTATGGGATAGGTGTGCTCCTAATTTCCATTTTCAGAGGGGAGGATTTTTTAAAATTCAACTTTCTCTGGCACTTGTTTTATTTAATAAAATACCAAAATGTCAGCCAGATTTATAAAAATACATGTATCACTTAATAAATAGTAAACATAGATTATTCATGGCAGACACAATGCAGAACAAAACAATCTGAATGGATATGATTTTTGTTTTCTTCCCCATTACAGAAGTAGTTGGTATTTGCTTATAAAGTTTAAAATTTTTTTAAATTTATTTTCCAGCTTTATTAAGGTATAATTGGCAAACAAAATTTTGTATATTTAAGGTAAATAACCTGATGTTTTGATACTCATGTACATTGGGAAATAGTCACTGCAGTCAAGCTATTTAACATATTGATCTCTACACATAGTTGTCATTTCCCTTTCTTTGTTCCTTCCTTCCTTTCTTTTCTTCCTTCCTTCTTTTCTTTCTCCTTTCCTTTCTGCCTTCCTTCTTTTCTTTCTTCCTCCCTTCCTTCCTTCCTGTCTTTTTTGTGGTGACAGCACCTAAGATCTACCTACTACACCTTTAGCACATTTCACGTACAGGCTATAGTGTTGTCAGCTAGAGTCACACTGGCTGTATGTTAGGTCTCTAGAACTTATTCATTCTCTGCAAGTGAAATTGTGTGCCCTTGACCAACACATCTCCATTCCCCTGCTATAATTAGACCCTGGGAACCACCTTTCTACCCTTTGCTTCTATGAGTTTGACCAGTTTAAACTCCACATATAAGTGAGATCATGCAGTATTTGACTATCTGCTTTTGGTCTGTTTCGCTTAGCATAATGTCTTCCAGGTCTACCCATGGCACAGATATCAGGATTTCCTTCTTTTTAAAGGGTGAGTAATGTTCCTCTGTGTGTGTGTGGTGGTGGGGGAGGGTTTAATCTATTCATCTGTTGATAAACATTTAAGTTGTTTCTGTACCTTAGCTACTGTGAATAATGCTCATATGAACATGGATGTACAGATATCTTTTAGAGATAATGATTTCATTTTCTTTGAATAAGTGCAGAGGATTTTGTGAACATTAAGTTAGATCATTTAAACAAGACAACAAGACCTCTATGTGGCAGAGATAGGGCTTAATCCCAAGGTTCTGGCTTTCTAACAACTGTACTTAACCAATTAATGGCACTACCTCCTCAGAGACACTAACAACCTATAGTTCTCTCTCTCTCTCTTTTTTTTTTTTTTTTTGATAGAAGCATGGCTTTTCAAAGAGTCTTCACGGACTTCAGAAGGACCTGAAAAATGGTCCTTTCATTTATGAGTACAGCACCTATTACTTCTGATCAATTGCTGAGTTCACATATGTCTGCCCTTAAAACAGACAGCTCCTGAGTGGCAAAAATGTAATTTATCTTTATGGCCCTGGGACCTGACACACAGTAGGTAGATAACACTAGAGTGTTGCATGACTGAGAAAATCAACCACTAGAGGGAAAAGGCTCTATGACCTGAAATCATTCTTACCTCTTACAGAACAGTGTTCACTCTTGGTGTGTTTAATCTCTGAAAACATCCTTTTAGCCACATTAATGCATTTGTTTAAAATGGCTATGGATGCTATCATCTTTGAACTGGGATATGAATAGTTTTCAAACATGTGATCTTTTCCTCCACCCACTCTTCAGTGAATGCCTACTATTTACATAGTTCTGGACTGAGTGCTGCGAATATAAACCTTGCCCTTTAGAATATCATTTGATTTGTAGAGCTAGAAGGTAAAGAGAAATTTCAGTGTAATATGATAAGAACAAATAAGAAGTATGAGTTGAGGGTTATGGGAACCCAAGAAAGGAGCAGCTCCTTGTCCGTGGAAATATTCATAGATAAGTTAAAGAAGGCAACTTTCCTGTAGAAAGTTGACAAAATAACACAGAAGTTAGGAGCAATACTGTGGTAGACTTCCCAAATATGTCCATTTCTAATCTTCAGAACACATGAATATGTTTCCTTATGTGGTAAAAGGGATTTTGCCAGTGTGATAACTTGAGAGGAAAAATAGGGAGAGTATCCTGGATTATCCAGGTGTGCCGAGTGTAATAACAAGGTTCTTTTTAAAAGAGAGCCAAGAAAGTAGAAGTCACAAAAGGGGATGTGACTATAGAAGCAGCATCAGAGAAAGAGGGAGAGAGAGACAGAGGAAGAGAGAGGTATGCCCGCTTTGAAGATGGAGGAAGATATCATGAGCCGCAGAACACAGGCAGTCTAGAATCTAGAAATGCCAGGGAAAAGGATTTTCCCCTACAGTTTCCAGAAGGAATGTAGCCCTGCTGACACCTTAATTTTAAACTAGTAAATCTCCCTTTGAACTTTTGCTCTCCAGAACTGTAAGATAAAAAGTACGTGTTATTTTAAGCTACTAAGTTTGAGGTACTTCTTACAGCAGCAATAGGAAACTAGTACAGCTACTCTGGATTCAGAATATGAATTCTCACTGCACCTTCCTGGACACGTGTATCCCTGGATGTGTATCACTTTGCTGGGTTCCAGGTTGCCAAGCCTCAGACACCTTATGCCTCATAATTGTACCATATCATAGAGTTGTTGATCATCTTAGTGCTGGGCAAACAGTTATCACTTAACAAATATGGGCTACTCAGTCAGGTAGCCCTTGACTAAAGCCTTGAATCCTCTGCAGGAACATTCTCGGCAAAGAGAATGGAATATAGAGGACTTGATGAACAAATGGGGTACAGTGAAAAATTTGCTATGGCTACAGTAAAACACTCAGGGTGGGAAGAATCCAGATACGTGGCTGAAGAGGTAGGAGAGGAACAGACTGTAATGCATTGTATGGCATCTTAAGGAGTTTCAACTTCGCTGGGCTTACTAGGAAGCCAGAAGTGATCTTTAAGAGAGTGAGGGCGGTGATGAACTTGGTTATGTATTTGGAGATATGGCTCTTTTGTCCACAAAAAGTGTAGGTATGGAAGAGATTTGTCTGAGGTAAATAAGAATGTACAATACCCTGCAGTCTTACAAAAAAAATGATGATGATAATGATGATCTGATGATGGCTGGTGTCACCATCATCATCAAAATGCAAGCATTTCCTGAGGGCTTACTCTATGCCAGTCACTGTACTAATTGTTTTCCAAAGGTTGTCTTATTTGATGATCCCAACATTCCTATAACTTGGTATATTATTACCCTCAATATACAGAAGGAGAAATCTCTACTAAAAAAAAGATTCAGTGACTTCACTGAAGTAGCAAGGATTGGAGAGAGGATTCAAGCTCAAGCTTTTCTGATGCCAAGGGTTATTATTTTGCCTGCTGTAAAATTTCACTTCTATCTCTGTGGTACACTCTCCTAAGAGGAATCATCTTTTGATGAAGTCCTTGTGTCCTTAAAAAGTAAATTAACGCTCCATGAAGGATCCTCATTTTGTCTATTGAATTCCATTCTTCTGAGAATGATACGAGACAGTTTTCAGCGTAATAGTTTCTCTATGAGCTCATTCTTTAATCGAACAGTCATGTATGCTAGAGACTATTTAACCACTGCACATCTTTATTGCTCTGGATTTATGCCCTCCTCTGCTTTTGGCAGATGAAATAATAGCCACTGATGAACCAGCAAAGCACTGCTGATGGTGGCATTCTAGAAATATAGCCAATTAAATTCATTGGGTAGAAATGAACCCTATCATAAGTGACGATGGTGACAGAGACTGCTGTTTGTCTTGCTATAGGGAATAAACATAATTAATTTTGCTTTCTAATAGTGCATCAAAGATAGCATCTGCCCTTCTGGGTGCAGAAGATGTTGTGACAGAGACTTAGGATCTTTCCTTTGAGGGAATGGGTGAGACAGGAGATGGATAGAAGATCCTTGGGTTATAGGGATCATATGTCATTTATTAGGGGTTATTAAAGAGAACTTGCCCAACTTCTGTCGTATGGCCTTAAACAGTAATTGTATCAACACCCAGATAATCAGAAGAAGAAAGGACAGTCTGGAATTTGAGGTAAAAAACTTAAGGCCAAAATATTGAAGAGTGACTTCAAAAACAAGGGAAGACCCTTGTGGCTCCTAATACCAAAACGGGTAGAAGACATTGCAAAAAGAGAAAGAGAACAAAAGAGGAGGTAAATATGGAATCATGGACTTTAGAACTAGGAAGTTTGAGCTAATCTAGTCCAGGGTCAGCAATCCATCCAATGGAACTCTGCAGGGAGGGACCTGGGGATTAATACCATAACCTCATTTTTCTGCTTCCACTTTCCTGCTCATGCTGATGCTGTTGGCTGAGCCAAAATTACTGCGGGAAATTAGATAAATTTACAGCTCAGCCTTAACGCAGAGATGTGGCACAAAGTAGACACAGGCGAAAGTGGGATATCTACAATATTGTAGTGAGAAATTAATCTCGACTCTAATGATTAGGATAGACTCTTGAGCCCCTTGTATAGTGACAGGGCTGGGTGAAGCCATCTGATGACCTGTGTATCTCATTTAGGTAAGGCGGTTACACCAAGATGGATAGTAGGCATTTTGGTAGCATCTCCCTCCCCTTATAGAGAAGCAGGTAGCAGACTGGTTCTTCTCTCTTATTAAGACATTCATCTTAATAAATACTTGGTAACCAAGATTTTACTGTTAGGCATGAAACAGGCCCAAAGTCAGACCCATGCTAAATAAGTTACAGAGCCTACTTGCCTTCAAGAGTTGACAATTCATGAGCTGCAGACATTCAGTCCCTGTTTCAATCTCCGCTTAGCTCTACCTTCTTGAAAAACTATTGTCTTCTTTAGGCTAAGCTGTATAGACGTTTTTGAACATAGAAAGCACTTCTTAAACTTATGGGAAGAAATGAAACCCTACCACATAATTCACAACTATGCATTTGTGAAATGTGTACATAGATGCATATGTATGCATATTCTACCTCAACAAAAAGTTTAAAATGTTAACTTGAAAAAAGTGATGCTTCTACATAAAACATATGTACGCATTGTTTTATGCTCTAAATTTTTTTTTTGTCTTTTTGCCTTAGCTAGGGCCGCACCCGTGGCATGTGGAGGTTCCCAGGCTAGGGGTCTAACAGGAGCTGTAGCTGCTGGCTTTCACCACAGCCACAGCAACGCGGGATCCGAGCCACGTCTGCAAACTATACCACAGTTCACGGCAATGCCGGATCCTTAACCCACTGAGCAAGGCCAGGGATTGAACCCGCAACCTCATGGTTCCTAGTCAGAGCCACGATGGGAACTCCTAAAATGTGGGTATTTTAATGTGGGTTATTCAACAGGATATATATCTACTAGAATCAAGAAATATGGATATTAACCATTCATTGATATTATTTGCAAATATAATTTCCCAATCAGTAAAAAATGTCTTTGATTTGTTGATGATTTTCTTTGCTAGGCAAAAGCTTTTAATTCAGCCCCATTGATTTATTTTTGCTTTCATTTCTTTTGCCTTAGGACAGATAAAAAATATTGCTACAATTTATGCTGAAGTGCTTTCTGCACATGTTCTCTTCTAATTTTGTGATTTCAGGTTTTACAATTAGATCTTTAAACAATTTTGACTTTAATATTGTATATGGTATGTGGAAATGTGCTAATCTCATTCTTTTACACATAACTCTCCTGTTTTCTCAACACCACTTATTCTTGCCTCCTTTGTTGAAGATTAATTGACCACAGATGTATGAGTTTACTTCTTGGTTCTCTATTCTGTTCCATTGATCTCTGTGCCTGTTTTTGTGTCATTGCCATGCTCTTTTGATTACTGTAGCTTTGTAGTATAGTCTGAAGTCAGGGAGCATGATAGTTCCAGTTTTGTTTCTTTTCCTCAAGATTACTTTGACAATTTGGGGTCTTTTTGTTCCATTTAAATTTTAGGATTAATTTTGTTTATTTCTGTGAAAAATGGGTATTTTGACTGGAATTGCATTTAAGTCTGTAGATTGCTTTGTTTACTGTGGACATTTTAACAATATTAGTTCTTCCAATCCAAATTTCTTTCATCAATGTTCTATCAGAGTACAGGTCTTTCACAGCTTTAGTTAAGTTTCTTCTTCTTTTTTTTAATGTGATTTTAAAGGGGATTGTTTTTTGCTTTTTTCTTTCTGATAGGTCATTATTAGCATATAGAATTGTAACAGATTGTAACATATTTTGTATATTAATCTTGTATTCTACAACCACACTAGATGTGTTTATTAGTTCTAATAGGGTTTTTTTTTTTGTGGAAACAACTCAGTATAAAAAAAAACTCAATTAAAAAATGGGAAGAAGACCTGAATAGACAATTTTCCAAAGAAAACATACAAATGGCTAATAGTCACATGAAAAGATCTTCACCATCACTAATTATTAAAGAAATGCAAATCAAAACCACAAACCACAACGAGTATCACCTAACACCTGTAAGAACGGTTATCATCAAAAAGTCCATAAATAACAAATGTTGGTGAGGACGTGAGGAAAAGGAAATATTTGTACAAGGTTTGTGGGAATGTAAATTTATACAGCCACTGTGGAAAAGAGTATCGTGAGTTTGGGGTTGGTAGATGCAAACTATTATATTTAGAACGCATAAGAAATGAGGTCCTACTGTATAGAACAGGGAATTATATCTAACCTTGGGATAGAACATGATGGAAGATAGTATGAAAAAAAAGAACGTATATATACATATGACTGGGTCACTATGTTGTACAGCAGAAACTGATTGGCACAACACTGTAAATCAACTATACTTAAGAAAAAAGAAAAAAGAAAAAAAACCAGTATAGTTGCCCCTCAAAAACCTAAAAATAGAAGTACTGCATCATCCAGCAATTCTTGTCCTAGTTATATATCTTCAAAAAAATGAAAACAATAATTTGAAAAGATAGATTCACCCCTAGGTTCATAGAAGCATTATTTATAATAGACAAGATATGGAAGCAACTCAAGTGTTCATCAACTGATGAATGGATAGAGAGGATATGGCATATGTATATATACAATGGAATATTACTCAGGCATAAAATATAATGAAAATTCACAATTTGTAACACCTTGGATGGACCTAGAGGATATTATGCTTAGTGAAATAATCCAGACAGAGAAAGACAGCAAAACAGAAATAGACTCACAGATATAGAAAACAAACTAGTGGTTTCCAGTGGGGAGTGTGAAAGGGATGAGCAAGATAGAGTTATAGAATTAAGAGATAGGAACTGCTATGTGTAAAATAGATAGGCAACAAGAATGTATTGTACAGCACAGGGAAATATTGCAATTGTTTTTATAACTTTAAATGAAATATAATCTATAAAATATTGAATGTCTGTGCTGTACACTTGAAACTAATATAACATTGTAAATCAACTGCACTTCAATTAAGAAAAAAGACAGTTATAGTGGACACTTACGTTTTTGTCTTTGTTCAACTTCCTTTATGGGACCATCCCTCCCATTTTCTATATGATTTTGTGTGTGGCTTCCTCTGGTTCCGTGCCCAAGAATAACCATATTAACTAGTTCTGGAAAGCACAACTTCTCCCTCTGACTGCAGTGACTGGTATGGAGATTAATACACAACCTAAGTAGGCCAATCACATTTCTCTTTGGACATTTTTGCTGAACTCTGGAGAAGGTGCATCCTCTTATGCAGGGATCACACATTGTAGAAATGAATGATCTGCACCTTGGAATGCTGGGAGTCATCTATCCAATTATATGATATGAGCATAAAAATGAGGCCAATAGATATTAGAAGTAGAACTAGAGATGGAGAGACAAAGGCAACTGCATATAATATGAGCCCCTGGAATCTGCTATCCCCAACATGTAAATATATTCTATGCCTATGTCCACTCCTGGAATTCAAAACTTAGATCAGCCAATACACTTTTTCTGAATTAGAGTCATTTATTTCATCAGTTGTAACCAAAAGAATCCAATCAATATACTGGTATCAGGAGCATTACCATATTTGAAAGTATTAGTATTTTCCCCCCAAAGTTTGAAATAGATCTTGGGCCTCTTCTTTTCCTTGGAAATAAAAATTAAATAATAATTGTCCCCATATTATCTAATCCACTGTGCCTCACACTGAAAGGGGAATGATCTTAAATATATTAGCATAAACTAAGTCCAGTTTCCATATCTCAGCATCATTATTGTTTAAAGGTAGATAAAGCCCTAAAAAAAGCACAGAGCCTTTGGATTTCAGATTCTCTGCAATATTCTTGAAACTCTTTTTTTTTTAATTTGAGATACATACATATAGTTTATTCATCCAATAGATATTCAAACAATAGATGACAAAAAGAACGAAACTCTTGACTAAGAACTTGCCCCTGAGACCATGTCTCTCAGAAGACATTCAATTCAGTAGAATTCACCTCAGCTTTCTGAATTTGTAGGGAGAAAGAGAAAGGAATACCCTTCAGTTGGAGAAAGAGAAGAATGCTTATAAATGGCCTTCACTGACAGCTTGAGGGAGTCAAGTCCCCAAGAGAAGACACCTGAGTGACCAGCAAAGCTGTCCCAATATACTGAAAAATCAGCCCTTAGGATCTGACCAAGAGCCTTCATGACAACAGTTGGCTGTTTCCTAGGCTCTTCTCTCATCTACTTATGTCTGTTTCAAAAATCCCTACTTTCAGGAAATACCCTTATTCTTTGGTCTACATTAAACTCTTAATTTTTCTATTTAAAAATTGTACATATTATTGGATTCTTTCTTAGAATAATTGCAAAGAAAAGCTTTCTTTCTCCCAGTTTGACTGTTTTCACAACAGAGCCTACAAATAAATGTCTAAGATGAGAGATCATGAGAACATGGTCTTGATCTTAAAATAATTCATAAAGCCTTATATTAAGGGGTTTACCTATATGAAATGTGATTTCAGATATTAAGATTTTTTCTAGGCTGACCCTTGCCTTTCTTTGAGATTTGAAAATTCTTCTTGTAACACATTTTCATCATTTTTGGAATAAGATGATGTTTCCTATAGCTCAGTATATTGGAGTGTCAAAACTGGTTTTAACCTCCTCTGGCTTTTTATAGCCCCATTTCTTACTACCCTGTCTTAATCAGTTCAGGCTGCTGTAGCAAATAAACATAGACTAGGTGGCTCCAACAACAAATATTTATTTCTCACAGTTTTGAAGGCTGAGAAGTCTAAGATTAAAATGCTTACAGATCTGGTGCTTGGTGAGGGCTTTCTTCTTAGTTTGCAGATGGCTGTCTTCTAATTGTATCTCCCACAGTGGAGAGCAGGGAGAGAGATCTTGCATCTCCTCATCTTTTTATAAGGATAATCATGCCATCCTAAGGTCTCCATCCTTGTGACCTAATCTAACCCTGATTACCTCCTAAAGGCTCTACCTACAAATATCATCACTCTAATGGCTAAGAGTTGAACATATGAATTTGGGGTTGGGGACATAAACATTTACTCCATAACTTACTCCCACACCTACTCCTTTATTCTGGGCCAACATCCTACCTCATCTGCATTGTGATATTAAATGCCTAACCGACCTAACTGCTTCTATCCTTATACTTCTCCCTCTATAAGCTCTTCAACAGAGAGACCAGAGTGATTTTGTTTTAAAGAAACTCAGGCCACATCACTCTTCTGCTCAATACCTTCCCACAGCCTTCCTCTCACTTGGAGTAAAAACCCAAGTCCTCATTAAAACCCACAGGTCCCATATAATGCAGGTCTTCTTTCCCTTATTCCTCCTTTTTTTTTCTTTTTCTTTTTTGGCTACACCTGCAGCATGTGGAAGTTCCTGGGCCAGGGATCAAAACTGAGCCACAATAGTGACCTAAGTCACTGCACTGACAAAAGCAGATCCTCTGAGCCACTAGGGAACTCCAGGTCCTCTTTGCCTTCTAACCGCATCTGCTCTGCTCTTCCTCATTCACTTTGCTTCTGCCACGTAGATCTTCCTGCTACCTTTGATCTTGCTTAGACTCACTAAGTATACAGACACCTCAGGGCCTTTTAACTTTGTATTCCCTCTGTCCCAGAAAGTCTCCCTTCAGATGTTCTCCAAGTCCAGCACCCTCATTTCCCACAGGTCTTTCCTCAAGACACTTCAAGAGTCACTGTCTCACTGAGGCCATCTACCACCAGCTGATCTCAATTTCACGTCCCACTATTTGCCATTTCCTTCCTTGCTTCGTATTGTATTTCACTTATTGCTTCTGTTTCTTATACTAGAATGTAAGCTTTATGAAGCAGGAATTTTGGATTCACTCTCTAATCCTCAGGAGCTAGAAGAGTACCCATTATATAGCATGTGTCAGAAAGAATTTGTAGAATGGATAAATAAATGGATGTATGTTGAAAATAGAAGACAAAGACAGACAGTTGAAAGCTAAACTAAGGACAAGTGTGGGAGAGTCTTCAGAGAAGGCGTTGCTCCAAATTGAAGAGAGGGCAATGACTTTACAGATGCAAAGGACAGAAAATACATATGAAATACTTTTAGGAGTCAAAAAAGAAACTGAGAAAGATATATTGACTTAGAAAAATCTTTAAAATATACTATTAAGTTTTTAAGAAGCAGGTTGCAGAGCAATGAACAAATGCAACCTCATTTCTATAAATAAATGGAAAAACAAAACTCTAGATTTCTGTGTGTCCATTTGTGTCTTTATATATGTCCACACACAGATACACACCTAGAGAAAGGTCTGGAAGTCTGTCAGTAGGTAAACATATTTTCTGTTAAGGGACAACTATTTAGGCTTTTCAGGCCATCTAACAATTTCTGTTGCATATTTTTATGTTTTTCTTTTTAAACAATTCTTTCAAGATGTAAAAAAAAAAAATTCTTAACTCAAGTAATATACAAAAATAAAATCCTATGGGTTCACAGGTTGTTGATGTCCAATCTAGGTTTGGTTAGTTATGATGAGGGCAGGGGAACTGGAAAAAGTGAAGGAAGATTTTAGAGTTTTTTCCTTCATATGCTCTTTACTGCTTTGGTTATTTTTTTCAAGGAGTATATTACTGAAATGCATGGGCAAAAATAATGTGCAAAGAAATGAATGGGGAAAGTTTGGTGTGTAGTAAGCATTCAAAGAATATTTGTGGAGAGTGAACGAATTTTGAATGAATGAATAACTAAATGTTCACAGGAACAAATGAATTAATAAATTCACGTGTTTCTGGTTCCTTTGCTATTCTCTGTGTGGAAGCAAGGAAGTGGTGTGTGAATGTCTTCAAATAACAGAGCAGGCCTTAAGAGAGATCACATGAGATTTGCAAGTCCAAGCTATCAACTTTGCATTTTTCATCTCTATCAGTTCCCCTACTATTAATATTGGAAAACCTACCAAGTCAGTTCTATGCAATGAAAACCCTTTTACCTAATGCATTGCATTAACCTTTGATTTGCATCAAGTTTTGGTACAATATACCAGAGGAAAGCTTATAATAGTATTTGGTTACTTACACATTTTGTTCCAGGCTTAAGTGGGTATTGGGCCATGAATATTTATTCATATAAACCCACTTGTCTAGGTATGAGCTGCTTTATAGGCTCAATATATCAAACATAGTGTAGAATAAACATTTAAACCTTAGATTTTTTCGAGAACCTATTGTTCAACAGCCTTTTTGCAAAGAAGCAAAGCAAATCACATACACATCTGTGTCCTTGTAGAGAGAGGAGGTTGTCTTTATTTTCACTTTAAAGTGCTATTAAGATAGAAATAACATAAATTTAAAATTGTCCTTGAGATTAGTGTCTAAATTGCCTATAACTGTATAAAACATCCCTTCACCATGCTTTAGTATCTATTCCATGTGGTTTCACAAAATAGCATATTTATCATCATCAATATAAATCTAATTAAAAACACACATTAGGCACCCATCTGCACTGTTCTGGCACTGTACCCAAGGATTTTGGGCAAGATAAAACCAACAATAAGTCTAGGAAGTTCTTTAAAAGTCACTATCAAGATATATTTTAATTTCTGAATGATTTTAGTCTTTTAAATATTTAGATCCCTCCCCCAGTTTTATTAAGATATAATTCACATATTACATTGTATAAGTTTAAGGTGTACGCTGCCATGATTTGAAAATTAAATCCCTAGATTTTCTTTCCTGTATTTGTAGAGAGTTTTCACTTTCTATTCAGATGAGTTCCTAATTTCATTTGCAAAAAAGTATTTGCACAAAATCCACATTCCACTGTTTTAGGCTAGAGAGTTAGCACTGCCATATGAAAGTTTCATGTGGCTTTAATTGAAGTTTTCAAATTTGATGCACTGAATTTCCTTCAAGATAAATGCTAAAACACAGTATTAACTATCTATGAACAAATATCCTACTATAATATGTGTGAACTACAAAAAGTGTGATTTAAATTATAATATAATGAGAAACTAGAAGTTTGTAGGAATTCCAAATGTGGCAAATCTTCACCAGTGCATAAACAATTTCAGTGACTGTGAAAAAGAGCAGAATGGTTTGAGCCTTGAAGCTTTCTCCCAATAACCAAAAAAGGACCCAAACAAGCAAGCATAGCTAAGCATTTCATCCTAGAAGCCGCTTACTGAATTAATAAGACAAGTTAATTAATGTAATACTCTGTTGCTTCTGGATAAAACATGAAAATGGAAAAATGTGGAACTGTTTACCATATTGAGATCAAACTACCAGGAAGATTCTGAACAAAACATTCTCTTTTCTCTTAGTCTTAAATAGGAATGTGGCATGGCTTCTGCTATGGACAGAAATGTGTTTTCCCAAAATTAATTTGTTAAAAGACAAACCCCCAATGTGACTGCATATGGAGATAGTGCCTCTATGGAGTAATTAAGTTCATCTGAGGTCCTAAGAATGGGGCCCTGAACCCATAGGATTAGTGTTCTTCTCAGAAGAGATACCAGAAAGTTCATTCTCTCTCTTGTCCATGTGAGGGCATGGTGAGAAGTTGGTCATCTACAAGCTAGAAGGCGGGTTCTCACCAGGGGTTGAATAGGTAGCATCATGATCTTGGACTTCCAGCCTCCAGAACTGAGAGAAAACAAATTTATCATTTAAGTTAGTCTGTGACATTTTATTATGGAAGCCCAACATGACTAATACAGCTTCCAAAGGTCTTCTATTTAGTGCTTGGACAAGACACTGTGGTACAGACCAGCTGAGGGTTTACCTAATGGGTTTCTTCTTTTCAGAATAGGACTGCATTTCCCAGCCTCCTTTGCACATAGGTGGATCCATAAACAAGAGCTCTGCTTCATGGAATGTTGCATTTTCTATCACTTCCAAGACTGTCCTGTGCTTGCCCTCTCTTCCTGACAACTGGTGGGAAGCAGAAGCTCAAACAGAAGTTTCTGTGGGCCCAGAAATTGTCTCAAGAATTTTTAACCTTGAGTCCATGGATGACTGATTTATAGATAAAATTCAAGGGTTCATGAGCTTGGCTAGAAAAACATTATATCTCTGTTTTCACAAAACTCTAACTTAAATTTAGCATTGTTTTCTATAATAAATGTTGATAAATAACCTTAATGATTTAAACACTGTCCATGACTTGGTCATCTCAAGAAAGCACAGATTTTTCAGCTCATGTTACAGTTACTACAGCTATTTCAAACATTTTTTACATTTACTGCTGTTTTAAAATCATGATAAACCTGTGAGTAGACTTTGTTATTTAATTCTTTAGTAGAGAAGAACATAAATAATTGGCATGTTTCAAAAATACTTAGATTATGAATTATAGGATAATTTCCTTAAATCCTATGTATTTTGTTTTATGTATTTAAAAACTATTATCTTGAAAAAGGGCTGACAGACTTCATCAGACTGCTTAAAGGGTCCAAGGTACAAAAAGTTAAGAATCTCAGAGCCACATGGAAGGAGCCTGAAACATTAGAAGGTGGTAAAAATTTGTTGGGTTAACCCAACGAGACTTTGAAGTAGTTTATTATATTCGCTAGTCTTTTCACATCAGAGCCTGCACCCCCCAAGACGTGGGTTGGCAAAGGTTTTCTGTAAAGGGTCATATAGTAAATATTCTGGGCTTTGCAGTCCACACAGTTCCTGTTACAATGATTCAATTCTGCCCTCTCAGTATAAAGGCAATCACAAGCACTAGGTAAATGAACAGGCATGGCTGTTTCCAAAAAAAATTTATTGATAGACACTAGAATTTGAAATTCTTGTAATTTTGATATGACTAATATTTTTTTAAAGTATAGTTGATTTACAATCTTCTGACAATTTCTGCTATACATCAAAGTGACCCAGTCATACATATTTATATATACCTTCTTTTTATCATATTATCTTCCATTATGTTCTGTCTTAAGAGACTGGATATAGTTCCTTATGCTGTACAGTCGGACTTCATTGCTTATCCATTCTAAATAGAATAGTTTGGATCTACTAACCTCAAACTCACAGTCCATCTCAGTTCCTCCACCCTCCCCCATGGCAGCTATAAATATGGCCTCTATGTTTATGAGTCTGTTTCTATTTTGTACATAGGTTCCTTTGTGACATATTTTAGATTCCAAATATAAGTGATATCATATGGTATTTGTCTTTCTCTTTCTGACTTACTTCACTTAGCATGAGAATTCTTAGTTGCATCCATGGTGCTGCAAATAGCATTATTTAATTTTTTTAAATTGTTGAGTAGTATTCCATTGTGTATATGTATTGCATCTTAATTAATTTACCTGTTGATGGACATTTAGGTTTTTTTCATGGCTTGGCTATTGTGAATAGTGATGCCATGAATATATGGGTGCCTGTATCTTTTTGAATTGTAGTTTTGTCCAGATTATGTTACTAATATCATTCTTAGATTGTTATTTAAATATGAAATAGGCATTTAAATATGTAAAAAACCACTCCTAGACCCTAGTACATACAAAAGCAGGTAGTGAACTGTAGTTTGCCAATCCCTAATTTAAGACGTGCGTCAGATGGCAATTTTGGGAAGGATTAGAGAGTGTAATTGTGTTAAGTGCTGAACTTGCTGAAAGACACAATTCAACAATGTATTATTATTGGAGACATCCCTGAATGGCAATCTGAAACAATTCTTCATTGTCTGCTTTTTGTAAACCTAAATATTCTCTTAACCCCACGTTTGCCCTTAATGTTTAGATTAGTGATTCTCTACCTTGGCTGTGCTTTAGAATAACACGGATGGAATTAACGAAATCTTGAGGCCTGAGACTCACACTGGACCCATTAAATCTGCATCTCTGAGCTCTGATGGCACAGTGAGTTTCTTGCAAAACTCCCAGATGACTCATGCACAGCAAGGGAGAGAATACTATTACACGTGCACTGAGGTTGTATTTTGACGTATGTCCATCATGGTGGGCATACATGAAAATGGAAATCTCGCGCCCCCCCCCAGGGTCTTGGTCTTCACTTTACTTCATTTCTACGAAGTTGAAAACAGAACATGTCATCTCCTCTTTTCCAACACATACTTCATCATCAGGCCAGTGCAGCTGCCAAATATGAACGACTGGGCTGTAGCTCAAAGTTTGAAAACTGGTGGTTTAAGGAATGGTGGTGTTCACTTGTTTCTTTTTCATATTTTTCTTCATTTTCCCCTTTCTTCCCCCCGCTCCAACTCTCAGCCTCTCTGCCTCCATTCCTCTTTCCTTGTTGGTTTCCTCTACTTCCTGCCCTTTAAAGACATGTTTATTGAGAATCTACTCTGTGTCTAAGAGATACTTTTCTGGGTGCCCTGAGATTTGTTTGGGTTTGCCATCGCATTGTCTTAAAAATGTTTATTTTTCCAACATTTAAAAGTAGGGAAATTGCACTGAACCATTAGAGTAGATGGAGACACTGGACATTTCCACATGGTGACAGGTACAGCTGAATGACAATGTCCCTTTCCATTGGGAGAGTCTTTCTCCTTAGTCATGTAGTCACCACCTCCAAAGATTTTATACATATCTATGTCTCTTCATATAGCTGAAAGTTTTCACCTTGTGGAAATTTGAGCTGTGACCTCCTACCTGAGCCACTTAAAAACATTTCTGTAATCTGTACCTTTCCTCTTACTCCTGCAATGAGGTACCA
This sequence comes from Catagonus wagneri, assembly GCA_004024745.2. Taxonomy (NCBI): domain Eukaryota; kingdom Metazoa; phylum Chordata; class Mammalia; order Artiodactyla; family Tayassuidae; genus Catagonus; species Catagonus wagneri. The sequence goes on along the minus strand of PVHT021183699.1, from coordinate 51,263,890 downwards.
AATTTCCACATGAAAGCAAGATTTCTGTCATCATTTGTAACAGAGGTCTGCCAACTATAGTTTGCACACCAAATCTAGACTGTTGCTTGCTTTTGTAAATAATTTTGGAAATCAATTATATTGGATACAGCCCATCCCATTTGGTTATGCATTGTGTCTGCCTCCTTTCCTGCTCAGACAGTTCAGTAACTGCTTGCAAATAATCTGAAATGATTGCTTTTTGGCCCTTTACAGAAAAAACTGTGCTGACCAATGATCTAGCTATCTGGTGTGAACATTTTGTATATCTAGACATCTGTTAAAACCTGGTTGGTTTTGGGAGTTCCCGTCATGGTTTCATTTTTAGCTTTTTCTATTTCATATTGTGTGACATCCACTTTTTTCCATGTAGCACATTAAGCAACCCGGAGGTCCCTGGTAGGAGATGGTAGCTTCACTCTCCCATCTATTAGAAGATGGCTTTAGTAATAGGGAATGAACATGGAGAGACATTAGTAGCATCTGTTGTCATTCTTTTCCTGAACTACCTTTTGCCTTTATATTCATTTGTCACAGTTACTTTCTTCAATCATTTGTTCCTTCAAAGAGTCATTAAGAGAAACATTCAATTTCATCTTATTATGTAAATGTTACTTTGCTAGGAGAACAAAACCATTGCTTGACTTGACAGCAAATTCCCACTTACTCCCAAACTCGCCGAACCATACTGTGTAATAGGAAATGTGATAGAGGAAAAGAGCTAATGGTTGAAGAGCATTAGACCATTTTAAACACTAGGACTGCAGCTAATCTACTTGAAACATGGTTAAGATATTGTGCTTACTTTATGTACCCAGTCAGCAGGAAAAGGATCTGTCTATTGGGTTAGAGCAAAATGCTTGACTCTGGTATGAGACCTATCACAGCGCTTAATCCTCTCCCAAGAACAGCAAATCTGACCTAAAAAATTTTTTTTTAAAGTCTTTTTTTTTTTAATCCCCATCTTCTACCTTTTGTTCAACCAAAAAGGGCTTGTGAAAATAAAATTTCTTCCCTATGAAGTGCTGGCTCAGCAACACATTCTCAGTCTTCTTCCATCCTAGGGAATGGGCTTTTCTGATGAAATTCATGGGCTGTGGTTCTAATTAAGAGAAAGTATAACAGGCTATAATCCACCATGTTCATTCACACCAACCCCCGCCCCCCCACCAATGAGTTTGAAGCAAATCACATCTTCAATTGTCATGAATGTAACTTATTTGAATCTTGACTCAAGCAATTTAGTGATAATTAGAAGACAATCAGTAAAGGACAAATATTGTCGATAATATTCAATGATTTTTTAATTTATTTTTTGAGGAAGGCTTGCAATTTTTTGATTATATTTTTAAATTATTTTTTAAACTAAAGTACATAGTTGATTTACAGTGTTGTGCCAATTTCTGCTGTATGATGATATTAATGGCATTAATAGTTTATTAGTTTTGATAACCTTGTTGTGATTGTTTTTTAAAGAAATGCCTTATATGGAGTCTGATATAATTACAGATGAGATGATATGATTTGCTTCACAATAACCTGGGAGGAGGAGTTGGTGGGGATATGGATGAAGCAAGATAGGCCGTGAAGTAGTATTTGTTAAAGCTGGGTTGTGGGTAAGCAAGGGCTCATTATATTATTTAATCTTCCTTTGCTTATGCTTGAAATTCTCTGTAATAAAAAGTTAATAAGAAAAAGAGCTCTAAAATTGGTTTTGAAATCTGTTTTGGTTATCATAGGTGCAACCATTGGGGAGAGGGAAGAGTTGGGTGGGAATAACACCTATATTCTGCTCTATAAAATAGATGATTAATGAGAACTTACTGTATAGAAAAGGAAAATCTACTCAATAGTCTGTAACAACCTATATGCACATAAAGAATGGATATTTTTATATGTATGAATGATTCACTTTGCTGTACATCTGAAACTAATACAACATTGTAAAACAACTATACCCCAATAATTAAAAAAAAAAAAGACAGAAAAAGAGCTCCAGAATGGAACAAAATGGAACTAGATATCCTTGGAGATGGCAGTTTTAATTAAGAGTATACAGGGTAGGGTGAGGGCCACACCCAGGCTAAGGGCCAAATCTGATACTAGTCGCCACAATGGGAACTCTGGAAAGACTCAGTTTTTAATCAAACGCTTGATTTAGATTTTCAGTTGCCAAATCCAAAACACATGGAGCTTCCAAATCTCCACAGTAAAATCCATATACACACATCTCAAAGGTCATTGAAATCTGTTAAATATCTCAGAAGTTATAACCTACATAATGACCACTGTTTTCTTACAAATTGAAAGACTCTCCCCAAGAGACCTTTAGCATATTTTGAAATTCTCTAAGAGTGGGTTTGATCTGACCCAAATCTTTATTATTTTCAGGAACACCTGGGAGAGAGTGGAAGGGTCAGGGAGTTTGAGTTTGGTAGAAGCAAACTATAACATTTAGAATGGATAAGAAATGGGGTCCTACTGTACAGCACGGGGAACTATGTCCAGTCTCTTGGATTAGAACATGTTGGATGATAGTATGAAAAAAAAAAAGAATGTATATATATGTATGACTGGGTCCCTTTGCTATGCAGCAGAAATTGAAGGAAAAAAATCAACTATAATAAAAAAAATTAAAAAAAAAGAAGTTGTCTTGAACAAATGCAAAATGCTGTATGAGCAATTTGAAAGCTAGATTTCACCTTATCCAAGGAGGTAATGAATTACATGGTTTAAAATACTTGACAAAACCGGTTTTTATTTCCAGGTGTAGAATTTGCAGTGCTTAGGTTAGGCAGCCAAATGGAATTAGCATTGAAAAAAAAAAAATCAGTCTCTAATCCTACTATGGAATTTAAAAATCTGCAATCAATGTGTAAGCTGAATAAGTGTTTCATCAAAATTCTATCCCTCAAGTGGAAATGGTTCACAGGAAGCTACATTCTCACAGTGATTTCTGTCAGTAGCCAGCAGGCTGGGATATGGCTTTTGAGAAAATCTGGGTTGCATTACCCACCTCTTCTAAGTTTCTCTGGGGCATATTTTATTTTGAAAATGACTGCAAATAAAAATGAAACATTTTGAGATTTTATTTTGTTTATTTTATTTTTTTTATAGCTGCACCTGTGGCCAGCCTAAGCCACAGCCACAGCAATGCCAGATCTGAGCTGTGTCCATGGCCTACACCAGAGCTCTCTGCAACACCGGATCCCTGACTTACTGAGCAAGGCCAGGGAACAAACCCACCTCCTCATGGATATTAGTCAGTTCATTACCTCTGAGCCACAACGGAAACTCCAAAATATTTTGAGACTTTTAGATGCTCATTGAAACCATTAGAGATATCTTTATGTGCACAAAAACTTGGTTTGGGAATTACTGACTTCGATCCTGATTTTAAGCCTTCAACAGTTGGAAGAGGCCAATTCATGAAACAAAAACCTGAAAAATTCTTTGCTGTGTGTGTGTGTGTGTGTGCGTGCACGCGCGCGTGTGTATGTATGACACCAGAAGTCTCTGGTGCTTCTTCACCTCTGCAAATAAATGTAAATTCAGTTTCACAGTTAAAGCCCTTCCCATGCCTTGGAGCTCTCTTAACTGCTGATTTAAAAGCAAAATCAAGTAAGAATGAAAAATCTTAGAGAAACAAACAAACAAAAAAACAACCTAAATACCTGGGAAGCTTTGTTTTTTTTTTTAATCCTTCTACCCCAAAGCATCATTGAACTATAAAGTTGCTGAGTACCTTCTTGAGAAACACAGCATCTCTGAACTGTAAGGGATGTGGCAAGTTCTGAGAAATACCACACATACAAATAGTAATAATTTAGAAAGAAAACCCCATACGGAATCCTGCAAATTATTTCAGGGATCACCCGGCTAGAGTACATTTAGACTGCTATCTTAAAAGTCAGAGGGAGAGTTCCTACTATGGCACGGAGGGTTAAGAACTGGCTGCAGCAGCTTGGTCACTGCAGAGGCATGGGTTCCAACACCACCTGGTGCAGTGGATTAAGTGATCTGGCATTGCTGCAGCTGTGGCAGAGGTTGTAGGTCTAGCTCTGATTCCGTCGCCGGCCTAGGAACATCCAAATGCTGTGGGTGCAGCTATAAAAGGAAAAAAAGAAAGGTCAGATATAATGGGAAGGAGAGGTAGGTGAAAGGACCAACTGATACAGCTTGAATAGTCCTTGAAGTGATCTCTAAGTGATGGTGAATGATGACTCTTAGTGTGGAAATCCAGAAAGTCACAGTGCAAAGTATATGGTTTGATAATTTTTTACCTGCTATTATGACTGTAGTTCTCATCCAGGACAGTACCTTACACTCAAGGGACAAGTGGACATTTGTGCAGTGATTTCTCAGGTGTAACAAGGGTTGTAGGCTGCTACTAATAAGAGGTGGTCAGGGAGAAATGCCATACGCCCTGAAGTGCAAGAGATACTTCTGTTCAAGGGAAAATTACTGTCCCAATGAATTATGAGTGTTGTACTGAAGATTAGTATCAATGAAAAACCCATTTAAAAAATTCACTCTTTTAAAGCAGTGTACAAGTCAGTGGGTTTTTAGTATCCATATAATATTGTGCAATCATCACCACTATTTAATTCCGGATAATTTTCATAAACCTCATACCATCAGTTAGCAGTCACTCTCCCATTCTCCCTTCTCTCCATCCCCTGGAAACCAATCCAATTTCTGTCTACAGATTTGCATCTTCTGGGCATTTCGTAAAAATAGAATCATACGGTATGTAACCTTATGTGTCTGGTTTCTTTCAAGCAGCATGATTTCCAAGTTCATCCGTTTTGTAGCACAGTAGTTCATTTCTTTTTACAGATGAACCATATTCTATTCTATGCTAAGCCACACTTTGATACATCCCTTCATGAAGTGATGGACATTTTGGCTGGCATGATTTCGATAGATATTAAAATTACTCAGAAGTGTGACTACCATGTAAGTGAGGGAAAGACTGTTCTGTTTTGTTCTGAATTTTACTAACAATTAGTCACCATTTTAGAAAAATCCCATTACCAATACGAACCTGGATTATGGATTTGAGTTGGTAATAAAACTCTCTGTTTCAGTTTATATTTCCAGATGTTGTAGTCTTAGTTTAAGGTATGCAGACCTTTCCTTTTATCTAGTCTGTATTTTAAAATAGATGCACACATTGGCTTTCACTTAGCCAGTATTTGAAATGTAATATGTTGACAGTGTCTGGATAAATTTTACTTCTCTTGAATCTAAACTTACTATGCTCAAATCTTTAAGTATTTCATTATATCTTCTGATATTATATGCTAGAGCATTTACAAATTAAAAGAAATATTTTATTACAAATTGATTTTCTTTCATTTCTATTTGGATGTGTATTACATCATTTTGTATTTCCCACTACCAATACATCTTAATGCCTTTTAAAATCTAGTATGTAATTAGATGATCTCCATATTCTGATAAACTGCTGTAAAGATAGTAGAGACACTCTGGGCTAAAATATTCAGTGACATTCTCAATTTGACATTTTTAAATGAATTCCTGCCTTCAACCATTTTGTTTTCAAAACTATTTGGTTTTGGTCTGCCTCTCTGTTCTCACCCTCACAATTGGTACCTCTTTGCAGTTGTAAGTTTTACCTGACAACATCCCTGGAGTCTTCTGGCCAGTCTCCACAATAAGGGCTGCAGATTTATGGTAAAATTCCTATGACTCCAACTCATTTCCATCAGCAACTCGTTATTGCTCTGACTGATTAGAGTCAAAGCTGGCTTATTCTATGTGTGGCCAACTTACTTTGCAGAAACAGATGCCACTGAAAGTGGGAAGGTGAACTTTTTTTTTTTTTTTTGCTGGTGAGCCATGCTTCTGGGGCAGTTAAGGGACATCTGTATGTCTAAACCAAGCAATATGGATATACGCAGTTTGAGCTGCTCTTCAGAACTTAAGAATTTATTACATCATATGTATCTGACATTATAGAATACCGCTAATTCTATTTTCACTCTATTGATAAGAAATCAGGCTCAGATAAACACAAATCCTGAGAAGTACATGATTCCTTAGGCATAAATCCTTCCACGGCACCCTACAAGTTCTCCTGGTCTCTGTTTGAACACCATTCATAACAGGAAATGCATTACTACTAAAGAAAGTCAATTGGGTAAATTGTTCTTAAACTGATATGTTTAGTTATAAATTCCACACATTCTCTAGAAACTAATTTAATACTTCTTCTAAATGAAAGACCTTCAATATTTAAATACAACTTCTCATTTTTTTTCCCATGAATGTAAGCATCAACTTCCCTCAACTGTTTCTTATCACCAGAAATGCTTTCCTCTGTCTACTTGCTTAAACTTGAATTAAACATGCTAGGTAATCAATGACCATTTCAACAGTTGATCATTTGCAAAACTCGTCTACCTAACATGTCAATACTCTCTTTTACACAGTGGATAATAAAACAATGCACAGAACACAGCCAGGACAGAACCTAGGTTTCTGTGACTAGAAATATTTCTCTAGGACATGGTTCTATGAATTAAAAATGTAAATGTGACCATTCACTATGTTTATGAGCTCACACAATTTTTACTATCATCTATCCTTCTCCAGAGTACACAAGCATAATATAAAGAACTAAATATAAATATTTTAGACTTTCTGAGCATAAGATCTTGTTGCAGCCATTCAAATGCTCGTAGTGTAAAAGTAACTATTGCCAATATGTAAACAAGTTACTGTGTTACAAATAAAACTTTATTTGCAAATCAGAAAGCATGCTAGACTTAGTGTAAGGGCCATAGTTGGCCAATTCTTAGCCTAGACTCACACCTTGCTAATGCCTAGGCATTACATGTCTATTAATTTTTAAAAATAACAAATGCTGGAGAAGGCATGGAGAAAAGGGAACCCTCTTAGACTGTTGGTGGGAATGTACATTAGAGCAACAACTATGGAAAACAATATGGATGTTCCCCAAAAAACTAAAAATAGAACTATCATACGATCTAGCAATCCCACTGCTGGGCGTCTATCCAGAGAAAACCGTAATTTAAAAAGATACATGCACCCAGATATTCACTGCAGCACTATTTACAATAGCCAAGACATGGAAGCAACCTAAATATCCGGTGACAGAGGAATGGATAAAAAAGATGTGGTACATATATACAATGGAATATTACTCAGCCATAAAAAATAATGAAATAACATCATTTGCAGCAACATGGATGTACCTAGAAACTATCATACTAAATGAAGTCAGACAGTGAAATACAAACATCATATGATATCACCTATATGTGGAATTAAAAAAAAAAAAGGATGCAAATGAACTTATTTTCAGCAAAGAAAGAAACAGACTCAGAGACTTTGAAAAACTTGTAGTTACCAAAGTGGACAGGTGGGAGGTGGGAGAGATGGACTGGGGGTTTGGGATTGGCATATGCACACAGAGGTACATGGAACGACTGGTCAATGGGGACCTCCTGTGTAGCACAGAGAACTCTACCCAATATTCTGTGACAATATATGGGGGAAAAGAATCTGAAAGAGAATGGATATGTGTATATGTATGACTGGGTCACTTTGTTGTATAGCAGAAATTATCACAGCCTTGTAAATTAACTATACTTCAATAAAACAAAAAAAACTGAAAATATGTTTAGACTAGTTAAAGAAAAGAATGAGGTTAATGAAAAAATTGTCTGGCCTGACAGTTTTTCTCAGTGAATCCAAGTTAGCTCCCGATGATCACTGTTTTTCTAATTATACCCCCTACTCCCCTGGCCCCAGTCATTCCTTAAATGATCTGCTCTGGGATTTTTTGCCCTAAGGATGACTTCAGGCTCACTGGTCTACAGTTTTCAGAATCCACTTTCTCTTTTTCACTATTGTAGCTATACTAACCCATGCTAAATTTCTAGCATGCCTCACCCGATAGTTCTCAATTCCCCAGCACTACTGCGGTGATTTTTCCTTTTTGTCCTGGGGATCTGATTTCCCTTAGGCAGACAATGATATGCTGAAGTTGGCTCTCATTAGCTTGCGATGGCCAATTATGTGCATCTCTTCCCCACCTGATGTTGGTAACTTTTGCTCAGTCATAGTGGGAGTATTTACAACTCAGAAATCCTAAAGCGTACAAATCTGGGCTTTACTCCTTTTCCTGTCACTGCACCCAGGGTGCTGGCATCACTGAGGAGAATTAGATGCTGTCTTAAGAATCACAGATTCCCCTATCATGAGTTTATTTCTCTCTCTCTCTCTTTCTGGCTGTGCCTGGAGCATGTGGAAGTTCCTGGGCCAGGGATCAAACCTGAGCCACGGTACTGCCAACACTAAATTCTTAATAGGTAGGCCACCAGGGAACTCCTATTTCCCTCTTAACTCTATCCGTTCCAGATATTTTAGCCAGAAGATACTTTTTATTGACATAGAAAACAGAAACAACATACTTGCTTGAGAAAACCTGAATTCTCTATAACCTATACATTATCAACCCGAATTCTCTATAACCTATACATTATCAGCTTCACATAGTATGTGTCCTCCTTGCTTTGAAAATAGCTACAAAAAGATATTTATGCTGACCTTAACATTTCTGGTAGTCAATTTAAGTCATAGGTCAAGGTAACCATCTAACTATTATATTCTTAGACGTCTCTGTTTTTAGGGCCGCACCCATGGCATATGGAGGTGCCCAGACTAGGGGCTGAGTTGGAGCTGTAGCTACCAGCCTACATCATAGCCACAGCAATGCAAGATCTGAGCTGCGTCTGTGAACTACACCACAGCTCATAGCAACACCAGATCCTTAACCAACTGGGCAAGGCCAGGGAGTAAACCTGTGTCCTCGTGGATACTAGTTGGGTTCGTTAACCACTGAGCCACGAGGCAAACTCCCCCTGGTCACTTTTATCCATAGTCTTTCCTTATTATTGCCTTCATAAAATCCTTTGACTATGTCCTTTAAAATTTAAAACTGGTACTTTAACTAGTTCACCTTTTCCCCGTTGTGAGAATTTGTAGTTGCCTGCACAGAATGCTGTTTCCCTAATTCATGACTAGAGATCGGGGTTTGTTTTTACACAATGCATTTTCTAGGATGTCACATGTGTTTTACAACCTGGTTTTCAGAAAATACTAGGATTAGAGACAAACCTGAAATTTTCTCCTTAATAATTCAATTTGGAATTCTTTTAACTGGCAGTGATGCTAAGTATGTGAAAAGGAGAAGAATCAGAAGGGACTAAAGTTTTCTCACTATCACTTACTTCTAAGAGATACTGTATAGCCTTACTTACTTCATCCAGAAGGCCTTGAAGGACTGGGTTGATGAAATGGCAATTGAGTGATGTATCTGAGACCTGAATCTAAGCTATCAGCTCCTCCATGAGAGGAAAAGCATGATTCAGGGCTCTGTCCTTGGGTTCTGACAAGGAAATGCTTCATATATGTGTACTAAATACTATGAAAACCTCCTTAATAGCCCTCTCAGCTCCATGTGTGTGCCCTGCCCATTTTTCTCCATTCTGGTACTGGAGTGATCATCTTAAATTATTGTATTACGTGAGTCTTTTCCTAGGAAGGCCTTGAGACAGAGATTTTAATGTAAGTGGTGCACTTGAGAGGTGAATCCAGGCAGCACTGGTAAGGTGGTGAAGAAGTGAAACAGGAAATAAAAGGAAGCCAATAAAATGTGTATTTATGGTCAGATAATGATTTAGGGCAAGTAGGGCTTGGTCTCACTTGGTCCTTCTCCAAGACAAAACAGAACTGTGTTGTCCAATAAGAAAGCCACCTAGATGCATGTGGCTATTAAGTTAAAAAAACTAAATAAAAAGAAAAATCATTTCTTACATAACAGTTGACACATCCCAAGTGTTCAGTAGCTGCATGAAGCTAGAGGCTACCATGTTGGACAGCTCAGCTACAAAACACTTTCACACTGAGAAAACTTCTCCTGGACAGCCACGGTATAGAACAGACCTAGCAGCTGTCCCACTTGGGAGCTAGGAAGCTGGGCAATGTATACATCAAGTCATAGCTGCCAATGGTTGCTGGTGGCTCTTCTAATTCCCTGCTATATCTAGTGTATGGGTTCGCATGTATATGGGACAAAGGAGAGACCATGGTGGACACCAACAGTGTCTGCTATAGGTATAAATCAGATTGAGTCTCTCCTTGCTTAAAAACCCTGTCAAGGGAGTTCCTATTGTGGTTCACTGGAATGAACCTGACTAGTATCCATGATGATGCAGGTTTGATCCCTGGCCTCACTGACTGGGTTAAGGATCCAGTGTCGCCATGAGCTGAGGTGTAGGTCACAGAGATGGCTCAGATTTGACATTGCTGTGGCTTTAGAGGGCTGGCAGCTGAAGCACTGATTCAACCTCCAGCCTGGAAACTTCCACATGCTTCAGGTACAGTCCTAAAATGCAAAAAAAAAAAAAAAAAGGAAAAAACCCAAAAAACTAACCAACGAAACAAAAAAAACAGCCAACAAACAAACAAACACACTGTTTAGAGTTTCCTGCTACAATTCAGAAAAAACTCACACAACTTTATTATGCTCTATGTTGTTCCATGACTCCAAGGTTACGTCTCCAATCTCAGGCCACTTTGCTCTAATCACACTGCTTTGACAGCAAACTATAAGAGACTTTCTCTCAGTCTGGCAAATACCTTGCAGTCGTCATTGGCTAGGGTCTTGGCAGGTACTAACCTGTGGTCTGGCAACACGCCTACTTCCTCACTCCCCATGTCCTCTCTGCTCTCTACGTGACTATTTCCTACTATTCTCTTGTTCTCAGAATAAATGTCACTCCAAGAGATATTCTCTGACTATCCTACATAAAGTTCATGTCTCCCTCCCAGTATTTACTTTCCTGGCTCCCTTTGCATTTCTTTTATCTTGATTTATGATTATTTGTTTCCTTTCATTTTTGTCTGATTCTCCTAGGATAATGTATGGTCTGAAGTCATTTCCCAATATCTAGTACTGTGCCTGACACATAGTAGGTGCTAAGCAGATATTTGGTTATTGAATGAATGAGCAGATGAATGAATGAAAATAATTTTACCAGTAAGGTGGGTGTAAGATGTGGCATGAAAGGTCATACCTCTGTACTGATAAGGTGAGTTTGCATGGATATTTATCCTGAATGATAAAAGAACTGGGTGTGGGAAAAGAGTGGCTGGTGATGACATTGTGTGTAATTGCTGAAAATTGTCCTACATGCCAGATGGCTCAGGCTATTAGTGATTCAGGTTCCGGATAAGCATTCTGGACACAAGAAGAGTGTCTTCTCCAACATGCAACTACTTGTTTGTGCCAATGGAAATGTTCAAATGTGGGTTATACTGGCATTTTCCAGTGGTTAAAAGACATCACTGATAGTAACAGCAAATGAAGAATTCTACAAGCTGGAGCAGGGTTCTGTCTAGCTTTCGAGCTTCCTAGAAAGAACGTGTAAAATAATATTTGTGCAGTTTCTACTAAGGTTGCTTCCTTCCTTCCTTCCTTCCTTCCTTCCTTCCTTCCTTCCTTCCTTCCTTCCTCCCTCTTTTGTTCCCCCAAGTAAAGCTAGCACTGACAAAGGGAACTTCCAGGTGACACACAGCAGGAGTAATCTGAGAATAATAATAATAATAATAAAAACCAACTCACCTATTGCTTTACATTTATTAAACATTTCTATTTTCCCTATTTCCCTAGTCTTCCCATAATATTTAAATTGTATACAATGATCTCCGATTTTATACACATGAAAACTAAGAGAGTGGTTATAAGTTTTTTAGGTTATAGTGGAAAGAAAAAACACGAATCTTTGGGTGAGGTAGTTGGCTTAAAATTTTAGAACTCTTTTCAATAGACATAGTGCTTTTTAGGCTTGCCATGTGAAAGCGAGAAGAGGAAATGGGACAAGGGGTAAGCTGAATGACACAGGTGAGAGGGGAGAGAGACCCTGGGAGCACTGAAAATGAGCCATCCTGAGAGAGATCCAGATTAGGGGACCAGAAATCAAGAATTCACATGAATGTGTGGGGGAGAGTGTTTGTAGAATGAGGAAGCAGAGAGAGGAGGCCATTTGGTCTAGGTAACAAGTGCCAAGTATTTTTTCTTTTTTTTAACTAAATGTACAAGCTCCTCAAGTCTTTTAATAGATGCTAGCCTTAAACATTGCTTCTTTCTAGTCCCTAAAATTGACTCTTACACTGGGTTTGTGACCCCAAAGGTAGAATCCATGGAAGACAAATCCATTTCCCCTATTCTAGCACAGTGGCTGACCTGTTTTTGTGATGTTGGTGTGCCCCAGTCAAGCATCACTGGTTTCAATTGCTGCATGCAGTGTTCCCAGTGGCCCAAAGTAGGAGAGTTTGCAGATTATATGCAATGGCTTGAGAACCAGCTCTACCTCTGTTGTTTTATTCCTGCCACCAGAGGAAGCACATGAGGATGCAAATCCATGAGAATAACGTCATTTTTGGCTGGATTTGCAAACTGGTGTCTCAGAGAAAAAAATCTTCAGTTATGTTTTAAAATAAGAGCTCAATAAGTTATAAACATGTACAATTTGGAGATTTCATATAAGCCTCTGGGTTTTCTTTAAAAAGAACCAGAAGAACTGGGCCATATTAGTTCTCTAATACTACATGGATGGCAACAAGAAGCTGGGCCCAAACTTTAGTTGCTGGATCTGCCATGTCCTGATCTTCATCACTATGTTCTTGGACACTAACAGGTGACCTTGACTAACTACTTAGTGTTACTTGGCTGGGTCCTGTACCTACATGTCTTGTAGGTCCTGGGTAATAACTACCTGTGAACCAATTATAATTTCTTTAAAAATGTATTTGCAGACTATGTGATTAATAAAAAGCTACTTCTAATCCACTCTATGGTGAATGGTCACATATCCAGGTGCCATGGCCTAATGGTTGAGAAGCATTGTCTTAAGGAAAGTCTGGCCTCAGGTTTTCCTCATGATATGCATAGGAATCTACTCTTAGGTTGCAGCCTCTCTGAGTACTCTAAGCAGGTGGGGAACTAGGGCTGGATGAATATTCCCTGATCAATACATATAGTCAGTTAGGGTTGGGTTCCTGGCTTTTGTGTTTGGTGACTGGTTATTATCATATTTTATTTTATTTTATTTTTTATAGCTGCACCTGTGGTATATGGAAGTTCCCAGGAAAGGGGTCAAATCAGAGCGGCCACTACCAACCTACACCACAGCCACAGCAACATAGGATCCGAGCCGCATCTGCAACCTATGCTGCACCTTGTGGCAGTGCTGGATCCTTAATCCACTGAGTGAGGCCAGGGATCAAACGCACATCCTCACAGAGACAACATCAGGTCTTTAACTAACTGAGAGACAACGGGAACTCCTATTATTACTTTTAAATTAATGTAAATAGCTGCCAAAATCAATAAATCAGAGCTTAACATTTTTTGAAAGTGAAACAAACTACCTAAGTAAATAAAATAAATAAATGAGAGCCATATATGGACCAGAGATGTCAGCATAATGAAACATCTACTGGGTTGTTCCTGAGATCTTTTACAAGGAAAAAAAAAATCCTATCCTTGTCAACCTACAATCTTTATTAGCTGTGTGTGTGTGTGTGTGTGTGTGTGTGCGCAAGAGAGAGAGTGATAGACAGAGACAGAGACACAGAGGGATTGATTAGTGGTCTTCTTTTTAATTTTCTTTGAAGTGGGAACATGATTCTATTTTACCACTTTTGAATAATGCCCAGAGGATCTAGGAAACTAAACTTTGCCACTGCTGCATGGATCCTGAGTCCCCACATTCCTCAGGATGCGTTTTATTTTGTTTTCTGATATTCATAAACTAGATGGAAGTGGCTTGAGCCCTAGAATTTGCTAGACACTAAATCTTTTGTTTAGAAGGTAGATAGCTTATGAAAATAAACATGACATACTTCTTTGTCAAGCAAACCCGGATAGAATTTGAAATGGGACCGTCAAGTTTAATTAAAAGAGAACCTCATATTATGACACAATACTTAACCTTTTAGGAAGAAGTACAGATGCCCTGCAGGTGAGATAGGTGTGGCTCTCCTCATAGAAACAGTTTTTATACCCTCCGTAACTTATTTTACCAGTGACAATGGCAGGGTGGCATAATATACTAAACTATAAAGTCACAATATTGCTTGGTGAAAGTTACGCTGGATTTGTTCAGTAAAAGATTTGAACTGTGGGTTGATGAAACCATTCTTCATCATTCTATAATGGAAAAAAGATAGTAAAACTTGGCAAAGTGCTTTCCAAGTCCATTACTGGATACATGCAATTACATACAAAAAGTCAACAAATAAGTTTTCCCTTACAAAAAAATATTTGTCTTATGAAACAAGCCATATTTCTCTTTTTATCCAAGAGAAAGGCTCTGGATGAAACCCTTGGCATTTGCTGCAATTATGTTATAATATTATTCACCGTGCTTGATGCGAAAGCTTGAAATCAGTATTAGTCATACCACACTGAGTTCTTTATTAACCAGAAATACGTAATACAAGTTTTTAAATCATAAATGTTCAGATTCAATAGGCAGATGGTAGCTACTGAAAATTCCCTAAACTGGTGCACATTCAATTTAAACACAAGTTGATGGTTCACACATTTGTGTTAAGTGACTCGGATAAATCGAAACTGAATTTGATGACATTTACAAATATTTGTACTGTTTTACTGGATGGTTGCTTGATTCTCGTGTGGGCTTTTTTCCTTTTCTCTCTTCTGGGTCTTTTTAGGAAAGCTATTGCATCATGTGACCAACAGGAAATGAACCAACAGACCTGGATCTCTAGACTAGCTCCTTCATTGACTTACAGGTTTTGGTTGTAGAAAAGAAAAATCTGTAAGCCCCACATATGGTAAATTATGAGAATAGTCTATATGTGTGAGGCCATAGAAAAGAGAATATTCTTTTTTCTTGTCATCGGATCTTTATTCAGGATCAACATTTTTAAAGGGTATTCTGGAAAACACTCATCTCATAGAAAAGACCATAACAGGACATCTTGGACAATAATAATGCTTGCAGAGGGTTTTTTTAATGGAAATAGTCTCATTTTGGTTAATCTTAAGCAAGTTAGGATGCTTTATGTAAAAATCGAGATTTCTGATTCTCTTGAAAAAGTCAAGGCATGACGATGCAGTGAGTAGATCCCCATACAGAAATAATGTCTTTTTCTTTTGGCTAGTCCTGTGGCATCTAGAAGTTCTTGGGCCAGGGATCCCCAAGCCACAGCAATAATCCAAGCCACAGCAGTGACAATGCTGAGTCCTTAATTGTTATGCCACCAGGAAACTCCCAGAAATAATTTCCTGCAGCTTCCCATTAGGCAGGCAATGAATTTCTGTTAGTCAAGAAACCACCCAACATGCCTGGATTCTGGAAGTTTTTTTTACTAGGCTTCCCCTGATTTAGTCTTTGTCGAAGACACACAGGATATTTTGATGTATTAAAGGCTTTGAGAATCCCTCAGTAATTATTCTTATTTTGCCTTCTAATATATTTGATTGTAAAATCTTTTCCTCCACATTTTGAGATGTACTGTTTTAGATAAGACTTTGGGTTTAAATCTTTGGTTTTGGAGTTCCTGCTGTGGCACAATGGGATCAGCAGTGTCTCTGCCACCAGGATACATGTTCGATCCCTGGGCTGCACAGTGCATTAAAGGATCCTGTGTTGCTGCAACCACAGCATAGGTCAAAACTGCAGCTTGGATCTGATCCCTGGCCCAGGGAACTCCATATTCCACAGGGAGGCCAAAAAAAGAAAAAAAAATGATTTGAATTTTCATTCTCAAATTTACAGATTTGAGATGAAAAATCAATATTTAATGTATTACTTGATACATGGATAAGGACCATAATAGTCAAGGAATTCTGGTTTGTTGATGTGAATTTTATGCTACCTTTTGGCAAATATTTGTAGAAGTATTTGTGAAGCTCAGATTTTGCAATGAGGATTCCATTTCCATTTTTGGTTGCTTTTATAGGCATTCAAGATGCAGAATAAATCTACCTAGTTAGAATGTTTATATATTCAAACAGACTTCAAGGTATATGGTTAGAGATGAAAGAGCTTCTGGATTTGCCCCAAAGTTTAACTTAAAAAATCCACCCTAGGGGACCCACTGAGCTGCTTGATCTAATAACAGCCCCTAATAACATGTATTAGGAGAAAAAGTTTTGGAGAACAAATCACATACACTTGCAATACGATAGGGTAAATAACAGGAATGTTCAGTAATATTATACTCTACCAGGTAAACTAGAACACTTTTCAGTAGATAGTTCCTTCTTATAAGCATCAGCTGAGTAGTGCTCATAAAAAGGAGATGCACATGTTTATTTTTTTGAAGGTGAGCCTAATGTATATCATCTAAACGATCACTGCAGAAGCCTAGTAATAGGATTTGACATTTCATCTTGCTGGCTGGAGACAATGAACTTACAGTAATGCATTTCTAGTTTTCAGGTTCTTAGAGCTGGAAATACTGCTTGTAATGGTAGCAATGACTTCATGCAAAACATTATGGCAGATGTCGTGTTCCTAAGTGGGTGTTCTCTGGATCTGGGTAAAGTTGATTCAGGAGAAACAAATGGCAAATGAAGAGGACAAGGAGATTTAGAAAGAAGTTATTTACCACTTTAATAGGGCTGTCCAACATTTGGTCACAGAGATCATTCTGAAACCTAATTGCTTTAATGGTCTTCCCATCTTACCAGAAGAGGTCTGAAATACTCTTAGAAAAAGCGAATCAAACATAGAAAGAGGTGCCATGAAAAGACTTGTTGCTACAGCACTATGTACTTAATGATGCCAGACTTTGGATTTAATCAGAGGACGTTTCTGCAGTCTAGGACAGCTATACAAAGCCTTAAGACATTGTATTTACAGAACTTAATACAGGGATCCATATTCTACCATAACTCTGCCAGAGTCTCTATAGCATCGAGCGGCTCCCTCAAGAATTCTCATTCTTTTCTTATATGTGGAAAAACTAGTAGTTCTAAAAATATTTTCCTGGAAGAGGTTAGAATGGTTATTATATATCAATTGAATATAAAGGATGGTTATGTAAGCCAAGCTTGCATGCAGATATTGCACAGGGTAGAAAGCAATAAAACAGGACGATGTGCTTCCTTGAGCCATCTGGTAGAGACAGAAGGAAGCTCTTGATTCAGTATTGTTATGACGCCTCAGATTCCAGGAATTCACCTGTAGCTGGCCTTCCTGTGTGAGTGCCAAGTTGATCTCTCAGAAGGGCACATGTTTTCCTTGCCAATAGAAAAAGAAATGACAAGAAAACAAAACAAAACAAAACACCCCAAACTCAAAGAGGTACACCAGCCGCCTCAAACTGTGGTACTGTTCATTTTCTGAAGAGAATATATAATATTTCAAAATATTATATATATATATATTTCAAATGGTATAAAGTAACTATAGATCCAAATTAGAGGAGAGTTGATCATTCTTCACAATCCCAAAAATTTGCATTGAGAAAATCCCTTTTTTTTTAAGTCCACTTTCCATGGTGTTGCCCCAAACTCCGGGTCTTCTTACTATAGGATATTTCGTGACACACAGTAAAAGCACTGTGATTATCTGGTAATCAGTCAAAGTGCAAATAAGAAATCCATTTGGCTTCTAATGTATAAGATGTTTTAAATTCTTAAAATGTATTTTCCGCAGAGTTGGTTTTCCTTTATGACTATAACAAGTGCTTCTGTTAGGTTCTTGGGTGAATCTGAAACCAAAGAAAGAGAGAAATTTCAGGGAGAAAAGAACAAAATGAAGGCAGAGAGAAAGATGATTAGGCAGAAAATGAGGACACCTTGAATTTTTAGGAGGTTGCTTCTTTTAAGTGAACTGAAGTAAAAAATGTTTAAGTCTAGAGCAGGAGTTCTCAAATGGTAATCAAAGCACATGGACAGGCCGCTATATATTTTTATCAATTCATTAAATCAATTTTTACACAATTGAGAAGACAGACTCTTGGAGCAATGTCTAATCAGGTTGAGGTCATGGGCATGTGACCTAGTTGCAGGGAACCCTGTGCTAAAAAGTGTCCCATGTTTAGAAAAAGCGAATGATCTGCGGTTGTCATCTTGAAATTATTAGTAATTTTTGAACCAGGGGCCCTGTGTTTTCATTTTTCACTGGGCTCTCCCTGTAAGTTATATAGTCATTCCTATTTCGTCTGATGAGAATTTCATGAGTAGGAAATCCCATGGCCTTTGTCATGTTGCTCTCTTGTAAGACGTAGAGGGTGGCATAAGGTGAAGTCAATGTCAAGGTTAGACCACATTTCTTGAGGAACATAAGAGACATTTTCAAAGTGAGAAACTCTTCCACTCAATGTCACAGTGTTGAAGGGCAATCAAGGATATATTCCTACAACTATTGATGCCATTTAACCCATTAAAATTTGGTGCCAAAGAGTCATATTCAGAAGGATGCATGCACAATCACTGGTTTAGAGCATGGACGATGGTTCTACAGAGTTGAAGGTTCTACTTTAGAGTTCTAGGACATAAAGGCATTTTTCTTCATCATCTCTTAATTCATCATAATCTTAGAAATTGAGTGTTCTGAGTCCAGCAGTGAAGTCCATTTTATAGCTTTCAGGGTTAGGTAGGAACAGTAATAACATTCAAATTTTGCATTGAAAATTTGGTTGGGCCAACGGCAGAATGTATGAGAAATCTTCACACATTTATTTTTTCATTCTTTCTGTATAAATAACAGATCTTTCCAAATCTTGGTTTCCTACATTCTGATGGTGTTTACTGCATTTTGTTTTCATTGCCTTCTTTTTCACCAAAAGGAGAAAAAAGTGACATTTCTAAAACTGAACTGTAATTTCTCTTCTTTTATTTGTACAGACCCTCCACTTCCCCGTCCCACCAACCTTGGACCCTATCCTCCAAGAAAGACCAGGGGCTATGTCCAGTCCACCATCACATTCCCAAGACTTTAGCTATAATAAAGGTTTAATATTATTTATTAACTAAAGAAATGAAAGAGCACACTTAGATCTAGGGGAAACTGTGAGAGCATAGTTTATTCTTTAAGATAGTTTACTTTTCCTTCCTGCGATCTCAATCTCTAAATAACCCCTAGACCTCTCTCTCTCACTCTTAAAGGCATTGTGTATAAAATGAATGATCAAAATTGTAAGGGCTCTCAGACCTGATGGAATTTTGAGTGAAGAAGCTGGAATATGTCAAAGCTAGTACTTTACCCTTTAGAAACATAAAATATAAAAAGCATCATGGTGATTAGAATGGGCAGAGATATACAACATCAGAGTTGCCATTAGGAAGATGGTCCAGGGAGCTGCGGACAAATGACTGTGGTGAATTGTGTTAGGCTAACCACATGGAACACCAAATTTCACAAAATGGGTATTACAGTTAGGCATGTAATCTGAGGTCTGTAATTTACTCTTTTAGAGAATGAAACTTGACTCTGCACTAACTGTTGATTTCCTCACTAGTCTGAAAGATATTAACATATTGGGTTGAAAGAAATCCCAAATTGCTTGATGCTTCCCCAGGTACTGGACTAGATTATGTTTTGATATCTTAATCTGCTAATTTTTCTTCCCAAGTGACTTTGGTTTTCTCCTCATTTTATTTCCCAAACAACCCATGTTCACTTTTTACATATAAATTATTACAGCATTGTCAAATAACTTACTTCCTCTACTGTGAAGTCTATGTTTCTAAATTAAGTCATTTTTCCTACCTACACAGGGTATAGATTTGTTCCTGAACACATGGAATATAGCCTCCCCATGTTTCAAACTTATATTTTTGATATTTAAGTTTAAAGAAAAACAGATAAATCAATGGGTAATTAAAACTATAGGAAAAAAAATCTCTAGTCAATATTTAGGTTGGTTAGTCTTGCTACAAACTACCAACAAAGCAATTTAATGAAATAATTAAAGCCATGGTCAAGTAGGACAGGGTTAAAATGTAGCCAAGAAACTTCACCCAAATGTACCAAGCTTCTCCCTGGAATGTATCCGTAACCAGCTTAATTATAACTCAGACTGGGTTTTTGGAAAACCTTTCAAGCCTGTCTATTTTCTCTTTGAAGGGTTGCATTCAGGAAGATTCCCTTTTCTCTATGATTTATTCTTCCGTATCTCCCGAAAGGGAAGCCCTTGCTTAATTCTGCTTATCTCTTCTCCTTCCTCCTGAGTTATACTGTCACTCAGATCCAATTTCTCCAAAGCTTGCTTTCAGATTGTAGCCTGTTACCCTGGCCAGTCCACCTAGTGGAGTGTCTGGTTATTTAAATGAAACGCTGAATTTCTTCTTTCCGCCTTACTTAAAAACAAATGGGCATCTTAACAATTTAAATTGGACCACACTTTGAACCATCTTTGGTTTATCTACATTTCAAAGACTGCTGAGAATTTCGGCTTAGGGTGATTAGTTGGGAAGTAACCCAGGTAATAGGAAGATTTTAGAAAAAAACTACCTAGGGAGAAAGAATGATGTCTTAGGAAATTTTCTAGCACATTTCTTGACATTGGAGTTATTTTTAAAAAAATAACAGTGTGAAGGAAACTCCTAGCTGACATTAGCAATCTAGGTGTGTTTCTTCAGTTTCTGTTTTTGCTCCTGTTTTTTTTTTTTTCCCTTGAGAAAACTCTTTGACTCAGTCTTACTCATAAGAAGAAAAAGAGGTGATTTTCTTTATTCTTCCTTTTACTTTAATAAGATCTTGAATTTTTACCCTAAAATCCACCTCTTAAAGAATAATGAAAACATACGATTTATAATTAAAATACTCTGTTAATTAAACTGCTTTAAAAGTTTAATTGCTAGAGTCCATATCTGAAGTGTGTGGGCATATTTTTACTCTGAAAGGAAAAATACACAGGGCATACTAGAAACATTCATATAAAACCTATTTTTAGAGCATATGACCTAAAGGCTGGTGTTAGCCACTTACACAGAATGGACCTCCTGAGTGTGTCATGGGGACTCAATTAGTGCCTTTTTTATTTAAAAGTGTTTATTTCATTGTGAATTTCTTTGTAAGGAGGTGCAGAGAGAATGTGAGTCATTAATAGCATTTGGGTTTTTCTCAAGGTTTAAAAAAGTACAGCTTTCCTAGTGTCTTTTTTTTCCTTCTCTAAAGACAAGACTTGAGAATCCTTAGTTGACTGATGTGCCACTCACATGACTGTAGAGTCTTCTCTTATTTCCTTGCCTGAAATATATGCACATGTCAGAACAGGTGCATCCTCGGCTTTTAAACTGGCTGCAAGATTTACTTTCGCTCACTTAACTGTCTGGATTGTGTTCAGCCCACCCAGGGCTGTAGCAAACAGAATATGTACCAGCCTCTGTTACCATGATCAGATTCCTCACCATACTTCTATGATGCTAGAGAATGTCCAGGATATATTTACAACACACCTGATGGTTTGAAAACATACTCAAGGAAGGCCAAATAAAAGTGACATGGGTCACAAAAAAGGAGCATTGACAATTTCTATGTTTTGTGTACTTACTTTCTATCTACCAAAGAGTCTTTGGAATTTCCCATACATAAATCCTGAAATTTTTGACTTGCATTATTGCTCTTTATGGAGTTTCAATTCTGGAGGAACCATTCTGGCAGGGCTGACCATCTATAAAAGGTGATCAGTTATCATTTGGAATAGAGAACATGCAGAGGATATGTCAGCAATGTCTTTAAAACAATGGTGACTGGATTCAATCACAGTGGCCAAAATTCAGAGTATCTTAAAACTAATTGTGAGGGTATCTTCCAATTATTTGGTAAAATCATCTTCAAGGCAAAATGTAACCAAAGCGAAACCTGAACTCCATATTCTACCAGCTAATTAAGGTGATTTCTGGGGGTAAAGGGCTCAGACTGGGTACTTTTTGAATACTCTCTTCTGTAGGTGTTTCATTGCAATGAAATACAATAATCCAGGTTGAGCCACTAGGCGCATACAATTTACATGTTAACAAACTAGAATGGTTCAAGCTCCTCTTCTCTCTCTAAGCCAGAGGGGTATGGCCATTTAGTGGCTAATGTGATCAATCCAGGCAACTACATTTGACACATACAGGGTCTCCATTTATATGTGAAAATGTTTCATAAGATGTTATGTTTTCTGCATAACAAAGATGCAAGAAACAATTTTGTTTTTTGAAAAGACAATGGTGAGAAGAAAGATCAAGATTATTAAGACTCATAATACAGGGGCTGGAAACAGAGATGTTCTTTTAAATTTGCGTCACCCTTTTAGAAGCCTCTAGGTTCAACATATTGGAATTTTAACTAGTGGAACTTGCTTTAAAAAATACTCAATACTTAAAACACATAGACATAACAGGGCTGATATTCACATGGTACATGTACATATCATCATACTAGTTGTTTAAATATTGACATACTTTTGTATTAGTGAATAAAGAGTTCTCTCTACAACGCCCTGAGTAACCCCCCTTCATGTCCCCATTAGAGCTTCCAGGTTTTCCTATGGCCCAGTATCCACAGGGTCAATGGCTAGCCTAGCTGGGCTTCTCCAACCTGTTCTAGCATCATGACACCAATTCTAATAGGTTGGGTAGCCTCCTACAGGTTGTTATATATTTTGAAGCCAACTCCCAGTTTAACCACAGAAAGCAAGGGATGACTATTCACTTGAGAAAAATCTTTCGCTTTGCTAAAAGAACATCAAAGTATTACTTTAAAGAATCTTTAAAAAAATAAGAAAAAAAAAACTTTAGAAGATGACTGTATTTAAATGCAGAACTTTTCAGCATACCATCTGGATGAATAGGCAAGACCCTTATTTAATATCTATTCTGAACACCGTAGACGTTGGATGAATTATCCAAACAACTCCTCACTGCTCCTCTTTCCTTTGGCTTTGGCAACCTAGCTTATTCAAGAGTCAGTAACAGAAACACTAAACTGTTCAGTGTAGAAAAGTCAAGTTCAATCTTTTACTTCTCTTTGAAGGATGGACGCTATTCTAAATGATTAACAATTGTTTCTGTTGGGGTAAAGGCTTCTTTCTCTCCTGTTTCTGGTGCTGTTTGTACAACACAAAGGCAAACAGTACAGTTTGTAACATGCATGAGACATTTGAAAAAAATGGACTTACTCTTGTGGTCTTAATTTTATTGCCTGTAGCGCACATCCATCCAGAATTATCAGGGAGCGTTTTGCATTCTTCTCCTTCTAGACAAGGCTCCATCTCACACCACCATTTCCCAATCACTATGGAAGCTGTGTCAAAACAGGAAACAACTGTGTTTGCAATTTATACAAAACACTTGGGCACAAGGCTCTTTCCTTCTGGAGATGTTCATGTTCTTTGAAATACTTCAGGTCCTTTTTAACCTTTTATGATTGGCTAATAACACTCTATTAAGAAGAATAAGATTTTTAACTTACATATCCACAGTGCAAATCTAATTATGCTGTCTGATTTCATCACACTATATTTTATCCAAAGTCTCTTTGTCTGACAAAAACATACTGAATGGGGACACTTAATTTTTAGAGAAACCTCTGTGCTAGTTTTATAGATTAAGGACCTGGTACTTTCTTTTCAGTGAAAGGGACACAAGTGCTAAATGTTCTTCAGAATGACTGACTGAGCTATTCTTTTCAGAAAGGCCAGTTTATCCACCCAGCATTAGGGTTTATCTCCTAGTTTAGGGCCTTTGAGAATTACAAAGGCCTACCAAAAGAAAAAATGAGTTGACCACAAGGACAAAAGAAAGTCTGCAAAAACAAAGCAAACAGAACAACCTGATATTCACAATAAATGAAACTATTTGTTTATAGTCAAAAGCATATTTGATATGAGCTGTAATTTCCTTTTAATATGTTTGATGTGATATGAATGGAACTTTCAAAACTTGACCCTCTGATAAAATAGCCCTGCTTTTTTAGGGTGATATTAAGGGCGACCCCATTAGGAAGCTGGCAATGAATTTAGTGGATGTATTTATAGCACACTGTTTTTGATATTGAGATTTTATAAAACTAGTGACTGGATTCACTCAGTACAGATAAAGGAGCTCCACTTCTTCCTTAATGCCTTGAGTGGACATTATTTCTACACAAGCACTGGTCACTTCTGAAGCTCCTTGTGGCATTCGTTTTTCATAAATCCACCATTGCTTTTTCTGGCAAAATCTTCAACATGTCTGCGAGTGTTTTTCTCTGTGATACCTTCCAAATGGCTGTCTTTGCATGGGACTGGAACCCTAGTTCTTAAGATTGTCACCTCCCAAGCCCTCACATCTTAAAGATGAGTCTCTACCATGATGTTTAATTCTCACAACAAAGGACTCAAATGACCTCTCTTAACATCACTGAGGATTGATATTAAAATGAAATGGAGTACACATTGAGGCAAAGCAGGAATGCAAAAAAAATTCTCTATCTACTTGGCATTCACTAGAGGGATTAGACTGCTACCTTAAAAGCAAGATGGTTTAAACATCCAGATATCTGTCTGCATTCAGGTTTCCTCTTTTGCACTTTTCTTATTTGTCTTCCCCTATTTTATTTATCGTCATCATTATTATTATATTATTGTTATTATTATTTTTTAATGGCTGCACCCAGAGCATATGGAAGTTCCCAATCCAGGGATTGTATCCGAGCTATGGCACAGCTACAGCAATGCTATATCCTTTAACTTGCTGCACTGGGCCAGGGATAGAACCCACATCTTTGCAGTGACTCAAGCCACTGAAGTAGATTCTTAACCCACTGTGCCATGGCAGGAACTCCTCTTTAGAATCCAGTCTTCCTTATTTCTTTTGAATAAAAATTACTCTGCAGGATTATATATGCAAAACCATGTCCACTCTATTACCTGGTCAATTTAAGGAAAATTTCAAGGATAACTTTGCCTGTATTTGATGTCCATCTTTTATGTGGACCATACCAAATCACATAAAATACAACTCCTTTGGATAGGGCAAACACAGGATGTAAAATCTTACAAAAAATCCTATCCATATGCAAGACAATGTGATATTTTGGTAAAACACAAACTAATAACAAAAAACACAAATCCTCCACAGGCCATGAGTATGAACTTTTTTTTTAACTGTTGCACTCACTCATATGGAAGTTCCTGGGCCAGGGACCGAATCTGAGCTGCAGCTATGACCTAGGACCTACACCACACCAGATCCTTTAACCCACTGCACCACAGTGGGAACCCTGAGTAGGAATGTTTTGAATGATTTTCTTTTTAATAGCAGGGCTCAGGATCAGGATATGGAGTAGAGGAAGATTCTAGTCTGGAGTAAAGAGTCCTTATTTGTGTAAGTGAAAAGGTGACGATACTAAACAGAGAAGCATATATTTGGGCAGCAAGAAAAACATATGTAACATCAAAGGGGAACAAGGATAAATGGCAAAGCTTCCAGTAACATCAGGTACAGTCAGTGTTTGTCAGTGTTTACTGAGACCTCCAGTTTGAAGTTCCCTTTGGGCTAGAGCTCAGTTGCATTTGCCCATCGCCTTTGCCACGCTTGTCCCCTTAAAGCCCACCTGATATTTCAATATTGCTGCCCTGAATTTAGACCATCCATAATGGAAACCCTCTGATCTTAGCTCTGAGGGGAAACTGCCTTTCTCGAGGTCTTGCATCTAGCATTTGGCCCTCTCTTTTTTTTTTTCAGAGAGACACACAAGCAGTGAACAACTGCTGGTAAGGTCAGGTGTTACTATCTCTTTCTAAAGGACTCCCTTCTATCTTCTTTAGGCTTCTTTCTGCCTCTCACAGCTAACCGGCTTTGTTGCAAGCCAAAAAAGCAGGTCCTTCTCTTTCTCTCCAGCATTAATGTCTCCTAAATGAAAACATAGACAGTGGGGGAATTTCCCATTGTGGCTCAGCGGTAATAAGCCCGACTAGTATCCATGATGATGTGGGTTCGATCCCTAGCCTTGCTCAGTGAGTTAAGGATCCAGCATTGCCATAAGCTGTGGTGTAGTTCGCAGATGTGGCTCGGAGCTGGCATTGCTGTAGCTGTGGCACGGACTGGTGGCTGTGGCATGGATGGGCAGCTGCAGCTCCAATTGGACCCCTAGCCTGGGAATTTCCATATGCCTCAGGTGCAGCCCTGTAAAGCAAACAAAACAAAACAAAAAAATCTCAAAGCCCACCTATCACCTTTAATTCATGTTTATAAAAGACGCACAGGTTTAAGGGAGAAAGAGAAAAGGCCTTCTAAGAATTAAAAGTGTCCCAGACCTGCCTTGAGTCTCTAAAAATTCACATCACAGTTGCCTTTCCTAAACAGAGTTTAAGGACTTGGCATTGCCCTCTGACTTATTCGACTCTAGTTCATTTTTCCAATGTTGATTTTTTAAAGATGCTATTAAACCTACTTTGTTTCTGATTCAGGTAACACACAGCCATCTTCATATATATTATTTTATGACCTGTAAAATTAGAGTCTCATATTCTATTTTTTTTCTTGTACTCCTATTTGCTGCAATATCTTTTCAAAAAATTCACAGAAAGAGAATTTAAAAATTGTTTCCTATTTTCCCAAATTGGAAGCTACTGAAAACCTTCCAATTATTGGACAAGGATTGATCAAATGGATTTAACAAAAATTATAATATTAATGCTATTTAGTTGTTTTGTAAAATAAGAAAACTATAAATGCAAATAATTCTAAAATAATTTGAATTATAATGGTCAGTTCAATCCTGAAGATAGTCACTGACACTTCTGAAAATGCTTCTCATGTGTTTTTGTGTTAGGTATTTTTAAATGTATTATCTCAGTCTTCAAAGCAACCCTATAAAGTTGATATTATGAGCCTTTATTTTAGATGAAAAAAACCTAAAGGCCAGAGAAGTTAAATAACTTTCCTAAGCTTACACAGGTAGGAAGCTTGGCAATTAACACAAAAACCCAGGACTGTTTAACCAAAAATATCCACATTTTCCATCATGGTAGTACTAACTCATTCTAGCTTTGTATTCAAAATTCACAGGTCTCTTTTAAATAATTATTTACTGCTGAGTGAATGGATGAATTCTCTCTGCTCTATTTATTGAAAATAAATTTCATGTTGACACAAACACTCAGGGAAAATAAAAACATTTAGTTTTTTGTAAAATTTATTTTAAAAAATAATTTGGGCAAGAGACAATGGATCACACCTGTTTCTTTCTAGTCTGAGTATTCGTTACAGAATTTAAAAATTCCCACTAGTGAACACTTTCTGAATCCATGAAACATTTTTGAGGTAAAAGTATAACAGCTCAAAGAATTTTATACCTTAGAAAAAAACTGAGTTAATGAACTGTCAGCTGCAAAACTCAATTCTCTCTTATCTGTAGTGATTATGAAAGAGGTCTTAAAAGTTCCTTTTAACCCTGGGGTTCTGGGATTCACTCTATAAATGTACCATGTTCAGGAAAATATCTGATCTTCATCTTTCACAAGAATGTTCATCTTTCCTTGAGAGATTCTTAAAATCATAAGGACCACTTTAATCATGAGTCTTGATTTCACCCTTATACCAGGTCACTGCTGTCAAGCAGAAGAGAGACTGTGAAAGAAGAGTCAATCCATCTTCCAGTGATAAACCCTAAATTGAGCAGAAATCCTTTTTTGGGGGGGGGGCTGTTATTCACTTTGAAGAATTTTTCCATGGAAAGAGAAGAATATATAATAAGAGGTGGGCTTAATAAACACAGAAATAAACATTATATCGTCTAAGAAATTGCAGTCCTTTTTTTAAATCATTTTAGTAGATAATGTCTGAGATGCTGTTCAGCAAGTGGTTATTGAGTGCTTTGCACAGTCAAAGCACAATTTGATTACTGAGAGAAAAAAAATAATGACCATGACATTAGTTCCTGCACTCAGAGCTTACAGTTTAGCTCAGGGTTTCTCAATATGCACTGTTGGCATTGTAGCATGAATTACATTAAAGAGATCTCAATGAACAAAAAGAGCTCATCTAGTAGTAAGTACATTACTGTGCTAGAAGAGTAGGCTAACAACTGGGATTAAGAAGAGAAAGCTTTAATAAGACTGCAGAAATTCCTAAAAGCAAGGAACTTGAGTTTTAGAAAGTTATCATTAATTAATGTTTTAAAAAGGCAAAGGAAGTTATTGAAGATTCTGATTTTGGGAGCAAAGGGAGGATATGATGACAGAGGTGGTTGGGAAAGATGAATTTGGCAGTGATGTACCAAATGGAAGAAGGAAGAAGCAAGCACGTGCAATGCCACATAAGTACCACTGCATTCAAACAGACAAGGGGTAGGTCTTGAATTTTGGATGCCTGTTCTAGAATCGTGGAGAAAGGCAGAGCTGAAAGTGATATGAGAAACCATTGAGGAAACATTGTTGCCAGCATCTCAACCATATTCACTGTAACTCTAACCATACTGAACTCTAATTGTTAGCTTATTAGTTTACCTGCCTGCCTACTTACTAGGTAGTGACCTCCTCCAGGGCATAGATCATATTGCATTCATCTTTAAATGACATACAGTAGCTCAAGACAAGTTTGTTCTTGGTAAATGAATGAATAGTAAAAAGAAACAAGGAGTTTCCAGGTGGCTCCATGGGTTACGGATCAGATCCAGCATTGTCATTGCAGTGGCTGGTTTGGATTGCGGCTATGGCAAGGATTCTATCCCTGGCCCTGAAACTCTTGTATGATGTGGGCACAGCCAAAAAAAAAAAAAAAAAGCAAAAAAAAAAAACAAGAAATAAAGAAAAAAATAGTGCCTCTATCAAAGGATTGTGAGGATCACGTGAGAAAATCCATCCCAGCACTTAACAGAGTGTCTGGAATTCAGCAAATGTTTAATAGCTATTATTATCATCAGCAGCATCATCACTTTTATTACTCTAAAGGATAAAGTCATTCCCAAAGAGAAAAGGCCATTCTTCACAAAGTTAGCGAGTACACCATTGTTCTTTGATATTATGACAAACTCTCAGCTCACTTCTATGACTTAAGAGAGTTTGAGCATAAATTAAATGATTGAACATATGATTGCATTCATATTCCCAGAAGGAGATTATAAGTACATCAATCAAGACAAATTTCCAGGCTCATTTTTGTGCAACTTGTCATGCAATTTAAGGCAATGGCTAGATCTCCATAGAGGAATGGGACAGCTTTCCAGCCTCTCTTTTTGCACGGGTTTTTGGAGCAGCTGTTTCCATGTTCTTCTTCAAAGACCTGCAGCGACTCCTCGTGTGTGATTGTCTTTATCAAAGCAAACAGAAAATTAAAGGCATCAAATAACATTGCTTGTGAACATTCCAAACTCCTCCATTCCTGTGAACTCATTTAAGGATAGGATCAGTTTGGAGGCATTAGGAAACAGTTAGGACTCTGAGCTCTTGGGGATGTGATAGAGGGAGCTAGATTTGACTCTTAACTCTACCTCTCATTGGTAGAATGGCTTCAGAAAGTTATTTGGTTCAAGTCTTGGGCTCCTGAATTATAAATGGAGTAACCACAAATGGTTATTGCAAATTTGAGATGAAATAAGGGCACTAGCATAATACCCAATAAACTTTATACTCAACACATGACAATTATTCCTATTACTTATCCATGAGTCCTCTATCCAGCTATGTATGAATCCATGCAATTACCTTCAGAGGGAGTAAGTGCCTTATTTTTACGAGAAGTTTATCCTAGTTCTGGGATGCATAAATTTATTTTTTAAATGATTAGACTGTAATTCTTTGCAGTGTTTAGAATATATTTCAGTATATATATATATATATATATATATATATATATATACAATATATTAATTTCAGGAATCAATAGATGAGGATAGGATTGATTAGCATTGATTGCCTTCTACAAATCTATTCTATTGCTTTTCAAACTGAGGCAATTTTATCTTAGTGAGGGTGGAGGTGAATATGTGGCTTGTGAAATGGGCAGTACTTAAAGCCCCAAGATAAGTGTGGTATGATTTTCTTGAGTGATAGTTTCCCTTGAAGATATTTAAAACATCAGTTCCCTTTTATTCATTAAAAAGCTATTAATTAACTACTGTGCTCGACATAAAAGAGGCACAGTTCCTACCTTAAAGTAGCATACAATCTTTGGTGGGAGATAAACATTATATGTAATGATGGGTTAATGTGTATTGACTAACTGATTTATAAAAAGATAGGACATGCTTTAAGGGAAAGTAACTGGATCTGATTTAGAGCATCAGGATGATGGCAGTAAAGAAATCCTCAGTGAGGAAGTAATTTACTCACCAAGTAATCATCCAAATTACTTTCATATTAAAACAAATAAGGATATATATATATAGTAAGGTAAAGGTTAACTTCACATGAATTTTAAGATACAACACAAAACATAAAGACATTTTTCTCTTGTCCTGGGTTGTCTTAATAGAAGACAGGAGTACAGTTCCTACTGCTTTGATAAAAGCTGTGTGCTGGGTAAGGCAGAATTTCCAGACTTTTTGCCAACTTAAGGGAGCACTCAATTCCTGCCAACAACAAAATTCCTTTTTGTGTGCTGGACACTAGGGCTGGAGTCCATGGCTTAATTTGCATGTTCAGTACTTGATAATTCTATTCATGTGTCCACTTATAATTCAAACACTGGATGTTGGTCTTGCTTTCACTAAATTGATGGTTTTATTTTAGAGTTAAATTCAGTTGTATTTTCTTTTTTTTTTTTGCATTTGTGTCCATGCCTAATTAAAATGTCTGTTTAAGAGGGGACACAAAGAATTACAGCTATTAGACAAATTTCCTACTGTCCATCCCTTGTATTCTCAAATTTAACATTCCATGTTAAAGAGTAATCCTAAAGTTTACAGTAGAAAGTAAGTGTAATTTTGTTGAGACAAAAATATTTTGATGTTCTTATTTTTGCCAACCATAGAAAATTTAACATTTTTCCTTCCATTTAAAAGTAATATTATTCTTTTCCAAAATTCAAAGTATATGGATAATTAGTAAAATAAAAATAAGCATAATTGCATTAGATAGAGGTAAACTGCTATATTTGGGTATGTTTTTCCCAGACTTTCTCTCTGATTATTCCTGATACATCTTCCAGAATGATCTTTAAAAATGTAAATAATTTCATAGCACTCATCAGCTTAAAACTCTCCAACCATTTCCATCTTTCTAATTTCTCAATTTTATTCCATAGAATAAATTCTGTTTTTCTTTTTTTTTCTTTCTTTTTTTTTTGAGCCAATGGAACTTCCCAGGCTAGGGATTGAACCCATACCACAGCAGTTACAATGCTGCATTCTTAACTGCTAGGCCACCAAGGAACCCCAGAATTCTTAACGATTTTAGTGATATATGAATTTGGTTTGTCTTTTGGGGGTGCAGAAACACGGTGCTTGGCTAGTGAGACAAGCTAAATTTGACTATCAAAAGAGAGAGACTTAACACAGTAAAAAGGCCTCAGATTCTTTGTGAATAATCCCTCCTCAAAGAAATCCAACTGAGAGAGCTGTCACAGAATAAAGAGAGAATAAAGAGGGCAGGTGCAGTGAATGCTCTAAGACAAAACCACACCAAAATACTACATTGTATTCCTTAGTTGCATTGATATTTCTTGCAGGTCCCTAATGAATGGGATGTACCTGCTATATACATGGATCTCTCAGGTTTAGCCAACACAGTGTGGAGAATCTCGCTATTTCAGAATATATAAATTCATATGTGCTTCTGGAATTCTGTATCCCTGTGGATATAATTTTCTTTCGTCCATTTGCATTCATGGCAATAAAATGGGGAGGGGGGTTAGCCTTGATGTGGGTATAAAGAAGAACTGTAAAATGATTGTATATATTATATTATATTATTAGTTCAGTTGATTTACAACATTGTGCCAATTTCTATAGTACAGAGAAGTGACCCAGTCATCCATTCCCTGATATTCTCTTCCATCATGTTCTATCCCAAGAGACTGGATATAGTTCCCTGTGCTACACAGTAGTACCTCAATGCTTGTCCATTCTAAATGTTACAGTTTGCGTCTACCAACTGCAAACTGCCAGTCCATTCCACTCCCTTCCCCCCTTTGCTTCGGCAACCACTTGTCTGTTCTCTATGTCTAGGAGTCCGTTTTTGTTTGTAGAAAGTTTCATTTGTGCCGTAATTTGGATT
Organism: Catagonus wagneri; assembly: GCA_004024745.2. NCBI lineage: Eukaryota > Metazoa > Chordata > Mammalia > Artiodactyla > Tayassuidae > Catagonus > Catagonus wagneri. The sequence goes on along the minus strand of PVHT021183699.1, from coordinate 51,231,640 downwards.
CCACATATGAGTGATATCATATGGTATTTGTCTTTCTTTTTATGACTTACTTCACTTAGTATGAGAATCTTTACTTGCATCCTAACTGTACAATTTAAATCAAAGGGAAATCAAATTTTGAGATGATATTTACAAGCAACTTTTAAGCCACGTATCCATCCATCTATATACATTTTGGGTGCTAGCTCTCCATGGTCTTACAACTTCAGAAATGGCTCCCTGGAGGAATATATTTATATATAAGTATTTTCTTAATTTGAAAAAGCAATTTATAAGGTTATTATTAGATTCTATATTATACCTTTTTTTGTCCTATAATGGCTATAGATTTACCAGAATCAAATAATGTTAGTTAAGTACCTGTTTTTCTTTTCATATAACAGGTAATCACTTTTACAGTTATTTATATATAATATCACTTGTGGTTGATTCCATTTTGCAACCAAACCAAAATATTAAATTATTCCCAGGAAGTTCTTGGTATCAAGTTCCTTTGTGAAACCAATGTTCGCAATCTTGCCAGTAATGGGAAAGTTGTACACCGATTCTAAGGTCTTTCATTTTAATCCTGCTCCCACTAGAGAAGATTGATATAAACAAAATTTAAATAGAAAACACATTTCAGATGCCAGCAGTGAAAAAGACTTTGTCAGCCTAATGAAAAGTTATAATTTCTCTTGATTTCATTCCATAAATTGTGAGTCATTTTCTAAATGGATTAGATTAATGGAAAGTTCAAACTCCCAGTGAGATGATCTTGGCACTGATAAAAAGTAGACAAGGCAGAGAAAACAGGGCACATGGAACCACTTGGGCCTCTTATGATCTATTAAAATGGATTGATGGCAAGTAGGAGAGAAGCGTTTCCTACCCTGAACTCACCTACTGCCTTAGAAGCCAAATCCTGGGGAACTGAACAGAAACACTGTTCTTTTATTAGTATGTCACATGTGGTTGATCAAATTACAACTGAGAACATGGAAAATTTGGAAGGAGTGAGGCTTAGATGAAAATCCTATGGTCCTCAGTGCCTTATATGCCTGTCACACAGATGCCTGATAAAATAAGACAAAAAGATGCTACCATGCTACTATGATCACAAAATCTTCAGAGAGGACTTTGATACCTTCTGGTTAATTACAACTAATTTAACTTTAGAAAACATAACCCAATTCCATATGAGGAGGAAAAGAGTGAACCTTGATCACAAAGCACCCTTGAATCTAATTTTATTTGGGTGTATGTGTTTGAAATGTCAAAATAATTAGATAATTTGTTACTTTCATAATTTTGCAAGAACTGTCCAGTATCTTTTTGACTTATGCTTCACTCACTAATCCCTTGAGAAATGGAAAATAACAATTAAGTGTTTCCTTTATTTTCTTTTATACAATGCCATACAACTAGCATGGTTATTTTGGTGAAACTGTCCAGATGGTTTAGAAGAGTTCGGCTTTACTTATTAGAAAATATTTATAGAATGTCTGCTCCAGGCTTAGCACCACTTAATACAGGCAGTCTAAGTGACATAAAAGCATGTCAAAGCTTTCACATGAGTTTTAAAGTAGATGGGCAAATGAGAGATGATATAAAGTCCTTAAGTTTCAATACTTAATTTCTATATCAGACAACTTTACTTAAACAACCAGAATGAGTCTTGAGAAGCTGCCAATATACATGGGAAAATTCACATTATTGGCATTCTGCAACTTATCTTGTGCATATCCATGATGGAATCAGGAAAGCATGAAAATCAAAAAAACCCAGGAACATAAACATAGCAACGTTTTCAATGCATCCAGTTTTAAAAAGTTCAGAGTCACAGTTCTACTGCCTCAAGCCACATATTCCCTACTCTTCATGCAATTTAGCAAGAAATTTAGCTTCTTTCAATTTAGAAAAACTCTAAGCTTAGCTAAATCAGAAGCAGGGTGTAATGCATTCCCAAAGTTCAACAGCAAAACTTAGAAACTAGAACTTTAATGATCTCTGAAGAAGGAGGGGAGGATTATGGTTTCCATGGTGGTTTTAAAAGCTTAAATGACAATAGTGACTTTGTGATTCTGATTCAGTTTTATTTTTTACCTTCTCTTTATGTCAAGTGATAATAAATTTTCATTCTCCAGTTACGGAAATGGTCATACATTCATCCTCTCCCTCTCTGTCCACACCTTTGTAGAGTCACTTTGTCTTCATCAGGAAGTGGAGTCTATTTCCCCAATCCTTCTACCTGGGATCGGCCATATGCTTTTTTGGCTAATTAGAAGTCAGCAGACATGACACAAGAAGAGGTTAGACAGTATGTTTGCTTGGGCTTGTTGCCCCTTGGAACCCTGAGCTGATCATGATGAACAGTCACGTGGAATAGAGAGCAGCTAGCCCATCTGATGCCCTCCTGGACTAATTAGTCTGCCAACCATCACACACATAGCTGAGGCCATCCTAGACTCCAGCTCTGCAAAGTTCACTGCTAGCCTGCTCAATACTCCCGCTTCCTGTTTTGAATATTTATATGACAGCTGCAACGTGAGTGATTATCATGAAAGAAAGTTCAGGAAAATGCCTGCAATCCTGTACTTATGTCGTTAAACCAATGTAAACAACCCATACCTATGGACTTCCTGTTATCCAAGAAAAATCAATTTCTATTACTTCAGCTATTATACTTGGGCATTCTATTACTTGCCACCTAATACAATCCAAAGTAAGACTGAAGATACTCGATAATTTTTTGTGGACTAAATGAATGAAGGAATGAATCTACTTGTTCATACTAAGGCCAGATTACTCCATTTCTATCCAATTAATACTAAATATTACAAAGGTTAAAGAGGAAATTTTTTTTTTTTTTGGTATTCAAGTTCAGAAATTCAATTGACCTATAGACAATCCTGAGAGTGGCTTTCTGTCTTCATTATGTGTCTCTCCAATTAGCATGCATAATCACACCACACCAGATGTGGAAGATACAGAACTGGCATAGCTGTATGTAAATTAGGAATTTTCCCAGAGCATTTCAGTGTCAGTGGTAATGCTGAGTTTTCTTAATTACAATCCGGATATGCTCACAATGGAGTAATACTAACTGTTATGGTCTAGAAAGCTAAATTCAATTTTACTAAACTATTAAGATTCATTTGGATGTACTATTTGGGCAAGAAGAGGAGAGCATATAGAAATTGCTCTCATGGTGAAGCATTTTCTGAGGCTTGCTGTAGCAATGAAAGAAATTGGGAGAGGCCTGAAAATCAGCCATCAAAAGAGAAAGGGAAACAGAGCAAAGAAAACAAAGGCTTCTCATATTTATTTATTGTTGATTTAAAATCATTACTGTTCTACCTGCAGCAGCCTGAAATATATCTCTACCTGAGTCTGAGCCATTGGGTCAGAGTCTGAAAATCTTTTTGAATTGATATGATTTGGGGAGAAGACAGGCCTTAAGAAAATTTTTTTTCTTAACGCTCTGAGTTTTTACGTTAGTTCTAGCCCAAGTCCCAAGCTCAAAAACCATTTTTGTTTCACTCTCTGAGATGACAACTTTTCTAAAAGAAAAAATAATCACCAGAACAACATGGCTTTACATGAAATTTTGAGTAAAGGCATATTGCTTTGTATTACAGGATTTTGTTGGGTCATAAGAGCCCTTTTCTACAGGAAGGAATATACCAAAATTATCTCCTTTCAATTATGAATCTTATTATGCAGCCTTTCTTGAATAATATCTCCCTTCAATTTAGAAAAGTAAAGCAAGCTAACATCAACTCATTTTTCAAATGCATCAGGCTATGCAAAGCAACGATACAAGATGGTGAGGCAGTCACTGATCTTCTAATTAGCCTTTTCCCATTTTGTAATTTAGACCAAGAAGCTCAGCATCTTGAAACATATAGACGTGTATTAACTATTATTTGGGAGTTGAGAATAATTATTGATATTCAGAAATTAAATTTAGTCTAAGCATTTACACATATTACTAAAGTTGTTACCAGGTAAAGATCCAAGAAGCAGGCTTTTTGGAAAAACAGAAATTCATCTGAAACCAGTGTTGTTTCTCTTTTTGGCCCCCTCAGCAATAATTCAACTCCCCCCCCCATAATGATGCTTGGGTTTACCTTAGGGGAAACAATGTTCTCTAGCTTTCTCAATTCATGTGGTCATGTGACCTAGTTGCAACCTCTTTGGATATTCCCTCCTTTATTGCCTCAGCAGCTGGTTCAGATGTGAATGAAGTTAGCCAAGGAATTGGTTCTGGGACTTTGACTGGCCCTTTTGGGAAAAAGAAGCTCACTTTCCCATAAGGTTGCTAAGCCGATAAGTCATAAATCCAAAGTGTCCAGGACCCCTACTTAGAATGCTGTTACTTGAGAATAAAAACATACAGGAAATCACAGCCAAGAAATGGAGACCATGAAACCAAGTATCAAGCTCTGCTTGATGGCCTGAGTCCAAAGATACCTGAAGATATCTTGATATTTGGGCTTTTTAGTAGGAAGGCACTGAATTTCCTGTTTTGCTTAAGACTGTCTGGTATCTCTGTAACCGACAAATGGAAAGAATCTAGACGAATATAATTAGGACATGGTTTTGATGCAAACAGTTGTATCACTGTGAGCCTCATTTAAAAGTTTATCATCTGAAAAGTTGACAACAATCTGTTACATATACTCACATAGACATCTACGCATTATTTGAATTTCCTGAGTAGTAAATCATTAAAGCCTAGTTGTTTAGAGTGAAATCCTGGAGTTAGATTCTCTTGCTTCAGATCCTGCCTCTACTGTGTAATCTTGAGAAAAGCATTAACTTCTTTCTGTCTCAGGTTTTAAGTCTCTAGGATGGGGATAATAATAGAATCCAGCTTAAAGGGTTATACAATTGAAGGGTTTAATAAGGTGTCTCTCAGCATACTTGGAAGACTTGTTCTAGGAATTCCTGGAGATAACAAATTTTTAGATGCTCAAGTCTCTTATATAAAATGTATATTCATGTAACTTACACACATCCTCCTGTATACTTTAAATCCTATCTAGATTACTTATCCCAATATAGTTTAAATGCCATGTAAATAGTTGTATATACAATGTAAATACTATATAAATTCAATTTTTTGCATCCTTGAAATTTCCTGGAATTATTTTGCTAGAATATTTTTCATCTGTGGTTGGTTGAATCCATGGATATGGAACCCATGGATATGAAGGGCTGAGAGTGCACATAAAGGCACAGATCAGTGGCTGATAAAAAAGTAAGTGCTCAAAAAACTTAACTCTTACTATTGTTATTACACTAGTATCAGCTGACCTCATCTAGAGGCAATTCAATTAAACATAAATATTTTGTGTTCCTGGTAATATATAGGGGCCGAGGACAAAATGAATAAATCTGTTTATGCCATTAAGGAACTCTCAGTTTAATAAAATATAACTTAATTGCATTCAGTGGAGTCAGTACAGTGATAAAATACATATTTTGAAATCACAGCATTTATGGAGTACTTTCTGTGGGCCAGGCACTGTGCTCATTGAATCGTTTGGATTCTCTAATTTAATCTATATAATGGTTCCTGGGATGTGACAATGTTATTATCCCATTCTAAAGAGGAGGAAATTGAATAAAGGAAAATAGACATAATCCGCCTATGCTCACACAGCTAGTAAGGGGTGGAATTCTGAATCAAGTGAAACAACTTTCTCCAGATCTGATTAAAGATTTGGGAAAGTGATGTCTGAGATAGATACTGAAGGGTGAACACTAATTTTCAAAGTAAGCAAAGGAAAGATGGGTTATCTCAGTGGAGGTAAAGTTCTGTGCAACCCAGAAGTGTGAGCTAGAATACTGCACTCCAGGGAGTATTGGTGATTATGCATTTCTGGGGCAAAAGTTCGTGTGTGTTTGTGAGTGAGGGAAGGTGAGGCTGTATTTGTTTTATTTTTTTATTTTTTTTTTTAATTTTATTTTTGCATTATAGCTGGTTTACAGATTTCTGTCAGATTTTCCAACTGCACCATGTGGTGACCCGATTACATGTACATATATGGATTTGTCACATGTAATTAGATATAGTTCCCCGTGCATTACAGTTGGAGCTCCTTGCTATTCCATCATTAAAGCAGTAGGTATCCCCACTC
>PVHT021183699.1:51200797-51224512 GCA_004024745.2 Catagonus wagneri | reverse complement strand
TCTCTAACTCCAATTTTCCTGTCTCAATCCAGCTGCTGCGTTTTTCTCAGGCTTTGATGTCCCTCTAGTTCCGATGGTCGTTGATCCGCTGATTGTTGTTTAGGTTTCTTCCCAGGAAACTTTTCTTTTTCACAGCTCCCTCCCTGGAGTGCTGGTTACGGTCCTAATTGCCTTTCTCTCTCACCTTTTTTTTTCTTCAGTTGTTCTACCCAGTTATTTCAGGGGTTTCTTGCAGTTTTTGGAGGTTTAAATTGATCAGCATTCAGATGATGATTTGTCCAACTTGTTTTATATTTAGATGCGTTTTTTGATGTATTTGTGGGAGAGGGTGAGCGCGACCTCTTACTCCTCTGCCATCTTGCCGCCTCTCTCTGTATTTGTTTTAGATAGTGTGGGATTTGATCAAGGTCTTCTTAAGTTGGCTTTGCAAAAATGCAACTGTTCTGGCAAATCAAGGATGCCATGAGGATAACAGAAAGGATCACTTTTGATCCAGAGCAAGCTCTCTCTCATCCTAGGTGATATTGTTTCTCTGTCAGATGAATTTCTTCTCCTGAGTCATGGTTCTGCATTTGGAAAGTACATTTAGTAGATGGCCCTGGGGATGAATTAATTCATTTGGCTGAAACAAGCAGTCTGCCCCCACCAAATATTTCCTTCAGTTCATATCTCCATCAGGAGTAGCCTGGAGGATGTCTACTGAGCATCTGCATCATGCCTCCCATTTGAAGTCACCTGACCCCAGGTTTCCATAGCTTCCCCTATACCCAGGCTGCAAAACGAACTGGATATCCTTTGATTATAGACAAGGAACCAGGAAAAAAATGCAGGAGGCCATGACCCAAGTAAAGAGCTCTACCTGCGTTTTAAACCATAGGGTGTCACTTTCAGGAATTACTCCTTTTACTTGAATCTTTATAAAAAGGGAAGTTTATTTACTTTCTATAAGTGGTAAACCAGTATCATTTCTTTTAAGGTCCCAATATAGACCCCCCCTGCCGCCAAAGTTGGTTACTGCATCTAGTTAGATGCTACTGCTGACCTACATGTCATGTTTCAAGCATACAGGTTGGAAAAAGAATTTTGCAGCATGACTGGATGAAGAGAAAGAAGAGTTTATTGAGTTAGAGATGCTGCTAGTGCAGTCTTATGACTTCCTTACAATCAGGGAGAGCCTGATTATAAGGGGCTCCTGGTTGTGTGATTTTATAGCCCTGGGAGAGAGGAGAGGTCTTGCAATATACCAGCTGACTTTCTCCATTTGTGGGGAAGATGGGGTCTTCTGATACACTTGTTGGTTGGTTGGGGTGTATAAAGCCTCAATAGGGGCGGGGTCAGGGGTGGGCCACTTGTCTTTCCTAGTAGGGGTCAGGAAGGAGTAGGCCAAATTGCTCAAGGTGAGTGAGATGGCATTACAAAGAGATGGGTGGGGCGATGACAAAGGTATGGTAATCCTTGCCTTATCCAGGGGCTTTGAGTTCCACCTCCTTGAAAGGGCCTTGAAGTCCCACATTAAACTGAAGATTTCAGTCTGCTTTTGAAAAATTGGTGATGAGTCAATTTCAGAGAGATGTTAAAGGCACAATACTACCAAGCTGAGCTCCTCTCCTTCAAGATATCAGAGCAACAGAAAGAAACTAAAAAAGGAGTATTAATTACACTTTCTTTGTTGCTATTTTGTGTTGAGTCTGTTATTACCTAAAATGATATCATTTAACATCAGTGATGTGACCCTTGCATACCAAACACAATGAAATAATCCCTGTCTCCCTATTTTGGTCTCTCTTCTTTTATTGCCTCTTCCAGTAGTAGGAGGGAGAAAGAACTCTTGCTATTCTTAGATAACTTACAATATCCTGCTTGATTGCAGTACAAGACCACTTTAATTTAGATTACATTCAAGAACTAGACACATTAATTAGAGAAAGAAATAAATGAAATTGTAAACCATGAAAGAGCTGCAACATGAATAGTTTAAGTTTTTTGGCTGGCATTCACATTAAAAAAATGGATTAACCAAGGCTAACATTTCTTGAAGGACAGCTCAGTTTCAGCCTTGTCTCCATGATGAAAAACACCAGACTGAGAAGTCATCAGACTGGTACTTTAAAACACATTTAATAGCCATATTTGGAAGACAGCTTCTAGTACCTGAATGTCTAGGAAAAAATATTAATCAAGTTTTATTAGTGATGACCAATAAAAGAGAAAAGCTAAATCCAGCCTTAAAATTTCATTATTATGATAGATTGAGTGGCCTCCAATATTCCTTAAAAGACTGATGACTTTGGATTCTGAGAGAAATAAATTTTGAGGATGAAATAGGAAATAGTATGTCACTGCAAAGATGCATAGAGGCATTCTCTCACATGAACAGAGACCAACCTGTATCTGCTTTTATTGATCAAAGTGAACAATGTGAATTAAATTTTGGAAAGTAATGGCTGGTGTAGCCTGTAAACAATGCTTGGTTTCTACACATTTGAAACTCCCTAGGCTACTATATTCCATGCTACTCTCAAAGGGGGTACAAATTTCAATAGAAGCTCATGTCTGCAGTTGAAAAGGTTTCATCAGGAAAGAAAAAGAAGGGATAACATTTGTTGAGCAAATATTAAGTAATTTTTATACATTTCATCTAATGCTAGTAGCAGCTATAGGAAAGTTGTTATCCACATTTTACAGATGAACAAGGTAAGATTCAGATTTTAGGCAATTATCCCAAGCTAATGACTGGCCAAGTCATGATACAAATTCAGTCTTTTATGTGTCCTAACAGTTGATGTATTTTTTAAATTCTAGAATACCTATTGGAATCACAAGTTTGGCGATTTCAACATCAATATGTGATAGAGCTTGTGTATATATACACAAGAGCTTGTGTTTCTCTGTCTTCTGGCAACAAGAGCCTGATTTTCCTTAGGGAACTAGTTTCCTCACAATGTTAGTCTTCTGTTTCAGATGGAGCTAGCCCCACCCTTTGGAAAAAGGGATGGCATATGACCAGGTTTGTCCAATCATATCATTCCACCTCACTGTAGGTTAAAATTGCTGCAAAAAATTACCTACTTCTCTTATTGGGAAGTAAAGTATCATTTCCTGCTGAACCTAGGATGCTCCTAGTAACTTGCTAGACTAACCGAAAGCAGCGGAAGTGACATTCTAGGATCTTATAAGGTGGTCATAAAAGGCCTTTTACATTCTACCTATACTTCTTAAATCTTGTGTCTTGAGTCCTGAGCCATCCTGTTAGAAGTTTGCCTACCCTAAGAATACATGCTGGAAAGGGTGTAGACATCATGTTGATAATACCAGCTGAACTATCCTTCCAGCCATCCACGTCAAGCCAAGGTAAATGAGCCACTTTGGAGCAGACCAGTCTAGTTTAGTTACCAGCTAAATATCACAGAATGACCTCTGTCATGTCATGTGAAACAGAAGAATCTACCTGCTGGCACATCCAAATTGTAGATTATTGAAATCATAAGAGGTAATACAACTTTGATTGTCTTAAGCCTCTAATTTTGGGGATTATGATGCACCATTAGAAACTGAAACAGTCTCGGAGTTCCCATCATGGCTCACTGGAAACGAATCCGACCAGGAACCATGAGGTTGTGGGTTCAAACCCTGGTCTCGCTCAGTGGGTTAAGGATCCAGTGTTGCCACGAGCTGTGGTATAGGTCGCAGACGTGGCTGGGATCCCGCGTTGCTACAGCTGTGGTGCAGGCTGCAGCTGTAGCTCCAATTAGACCCCTAGCCTGGGAACCTCCACAAGCCACAGGTATGGCCCTAAAATGACAAAAGGCCACAAAAAAAAATGAAAAGAAAAGAAACTGAAACAGTCTCTTTGGCCACAATGACTGGTTTGGAGATGAGCTGTGACCTAAGTCAACCAATGACATTAATTCCAGGAGTTTTGTTAATTCTGTTGGGTATAAAGATATCCTCTTTTCATTGTGAGGTGGTGATCTGGTAAGATATGAAACTGAGGCTTCTGGCAACAATTTTTTTACTACTGGAGCACAACTTATTTGAGACTGAGGCCAATATAGAAGAAAATGGTATGGAGAGAGACTGATATCTAAAGATCGTCACAGTCTGGGCCTTTAATTTCATAGCAAAATAAACTTTTGGTGTAACTCAGCTGAATTTCATTTCTTGCCACTGAAGAAGTTTCAACCAAGAAAAGCTGTATTAATGGGATACAGGTGAATGAAAAGGAAAGGCTGCCAACAAAGAAATGAAGGACCTCTGTGTATGCATATTGGTACACATGTTTTAAAATTTATAGGAAGGGGGCATTCCCATTGTGGTTCAGCAGAAACAAACCTGATTAGTATCCATGAGGATGCGGGTTTGATCCCTGGCCTTCCTCAATGCGTAAAAAATCCAGCATTGCTGTGAGCTGTGGTATAGGTCTCAGACATGGCTTGGATCCAGTGTTGCCATGGCTGTGGTGTAAGCCAGCAGCCACAGCTCTGATTCCACCCCTAGCCTGGGAACCTCCATGTGCCATGGGTGTGGCCCTAAAAAAGTGAATATGAAGTCATGGCATCAGAGGGGGAGTCATTTTGCCAGGCCTACATAGGAGGGCTCCCCATTCAGAGGTCATTTTGATCTTTCCAATTTGTACTTGTAAAACAGAAAAGTATAGATGCAATGTTTGATCAGAAGTTACTGGAGAAAAAATAAACAAGTGCAAAAGTAGGATGGTGAAAGCCATTAGCCTATGTCTCAGTAGGCAAGTTACTTGGATGGCCTACACAGGCAAGTTGGTTAAAGGATGTATCTGGATTTCTGATGATAGGTAAAGAAAATTGCAGACAGCTAATGATATGAGTAGCTACTTTTTTAAGAAGTACATTTTCTTAAGCTCCTTTGCTCATTATGTTTCACACTGATAAAATATTTCTACTTTTAGAAGTTAATGATTGATGTTTTTAAAGAGCAGGTTTTTTGGAAGTGCCTCAGTTCTATGCTCTAAGAAGTCCACTATATAATGAAAAAATCAGGATGAACTTTTAAAACAAATTGATATAGGTCACGCGCTCTGTGGCAGCATGTGAAGTGATCGAAACTTTAACTGTGGTGTCAGTGAGGTCTAGGTTTACATAACCTAAGTTAACCTGAGTTCTATAAACCTTGGTGTCCCCTTTCATCAAATGGAGATAATCTCAGTGTTCCCACCTCACAGAACTGTTCGAATGATTACATATTAAAAAGTAAATATAAAAGAATTCAGAAGGATCCCTGTCATATATAAGTGTAATATATGTTGTTAATGATAATGATCACATCAAGATTTAAATTTCCCAGAAACATTCCTGGTGTATAACATGTGCCCAATTAAATATTGGAAATCACTTCCAATTATCTATTATAATTTTACAATAATATATTTGATTTTAATTTGAATGAACTGTATTGAGAGCTATAATAAACATAGACAATTTCAGCAAGTTAAGTTTATCTATGGTAACTAAGATGACCAGGAAAAATTTAAAAGATTGTATATCTGGGTTAATATTAACCTATGTCTAATTAATAATGTTCTTTTAAAATTTGAAACTATGCATTTTTTTACCATAAAATTCTTAATATCTATTTTCTTAGAGTAATTAAGAGAGTTCTTAGAACCATTCTGCAGGATGAAAATGCATATTTACCCAGGCCACACACCACTGCTTCTGATAAATTGATTTAGAATTTTTTGTTCTGATAAAAGAAAAATGGTTACCTTTTTTAGAGTATTTTTAACCAAGTTCTAGAAGAAATAAGTAATTTCAACTTGTTTACTAGTAGAAACATATAATTAGAAATCTAGTGCAGCTATGAAGATAATTATGCTAATAACATTTATGGCAGCTGCATTTGCTAATAGTATTATTTTTGCATTTGTTTTCATACCTATTACTTCATGTTTAAATTCATCATAGCAAGAAGCTGAGCCTTATTTCCATATTTTTGGCACCCAGATATTGATACTATACGTTTATTTAAAAAACAGCAATGGGTGTAATCTTGAATGTGCAAAGCAAATGAGACATGATTGCAAAAGATCTAATGAGGTTTTTCCCCTTTCAGGGGGCAAGGAAATAGCTAGCAGGGTGAAGAGATGATTTTGCATTTGAATCTTCTTAATATATGCTCTGGAAAATCAATATGATAGATACCTGACCTTCCTCTTGTTCTTCTGAGTAAACAAGAACACAGTGATATCAAAAGGTAAAACATCTTAAGAATTGCAATGAGCTTATTTACATCAGAGAGCAAATTTCTAATATATATTTACCTGATAGCCAAAGAAAAATAATAACTTGCCTATTTCTTCCCTTTACTCTCCTGTAGAGCTCAATAAATCTATCACTTCTCTACATTTTTAGTTTTGTTTTATTCATGTTTTCTCTTTACTATGCAAAATGATACAGTGTAAAGAACATTGACTTGGGAGTCAAAATTCCCCAGTGTAAGTCTATACTCTGTTGTTAATTAACTCTGTCACCTTGTTTGACTTACTCAACTTTGTTAAGTCCCCATTTTTTTATCTTAAGAAGTGGGTGAATGTGAAATTTTAGATGCAGTATAAAATTCTATAGCATCATATGGATAGTTAGGCACACAGATGCTCTGAGACACATAAGTTGGACATGCAATAGTGCAGAAAGTCAACCATGTGTGGCTCTCTGGGTTAAGAAGGAAGCAAGCTACTTTTTGAGACAGGAGGACTGAATCATGCTCCCTATAGCTCAAGGTGGTATGGCTTGGACAGAATTTTCTCTTAAAAATTCTCTACTTTCTGAATGGAAGGAAAAATATCAAAAAGGGCTATGTACATGTGTGTCTGTGTATCAGTACGTGTGGTCACTTGATCACCTGAAAGCCTACTGGTACCAGGCAAATTATTAAGCACTGGGGATACAGGGATGGTCAAAACACTGTCTGTTTTCTCCTTTTGAGTTCCTCAAAGTCTAATGGGGGACAGTCACATTAATGGACAATTGACGTTTAGTGTAATAAGTTCTACAGTAGAGTAATAAGGACACGTGAAGAGCATCCTTGGAGGGTGATTTTGGAAGATTTCCATTAGGAGATGGCTATGCATAGGAGAAAAGGATGGAGCACTAGAGGCAGAGGGATCACTTTTGCAACTGTCTGCATGTGAGAGCAAGCATGGAGCAAGGAGATGAATACAGATCATTAAGGATATGAAAAGGCAGGGTAATGACATTGGACTTTATCATAATATAATGTATGTCTTTCCCACTTTGAGTACAGAAAGGACATAAACTAATTGCAATAGCCCTCAGGAGATAGGTGCCTTTGCAAAATGGCTCAACTTCCTTTCAGTTTCATTTTATTCTCCCTTTAAAGATTCTGTTTCCTTGTGGTTTACCTCCCATTCTGGGGATCTTCCTTTGCTATTCTTTTTATAGTTTTCTGACACTTTCTGAAAGGGAATGAACCAAGAAAATACTCTCATGTGATAATGGGACATAAATGTATCTGATATGTCTAGATACATTACCTTTCCAAGGGGCTTTGGGTTTTTAAAAGATACACGCACCCTGATATTACATTGCAGTACTATTTACAACAGCCAAAACATGGACGCAACCTAAATATCAATTGAGAGAGGAACGGATAAAGAAGAAGTGATATATACATATATGTAACAGAATATTACACAACCCTAAAAAGGAAGAAGAATGGGATAAAGAATATGCGATATATATGCAATGGAATATTACACAGTCCTAAAAAAGAAATGATGCCATTTGCAGCAACATGGATGGACCTAGAGATTACCATACTAATTGAAGTTAGACAGCAAAGGACAAACATCATATGATATCACCTATATGTGGAATCTAAAAAAAGATACAAATGAACTTATTTGCAGGACAGAAAGAGATTCACAGACTTTGAAAATAAACTTATGGTTACCAAAGGGGACAGGTAGGGTGGGCAGAGAGATGGACTGTTAGTTTGGAACTGATATATGCGGACTGTGGTATATGGTATGCCTTGCCAAGGGGGACCTGCTGTGTAACACAGCAAACTCTATCCAGTATTCTGCGATGATCTATATGTGAAAAGAACCTCAAGAAGAATGGATATGTGTACATGTATAATTGAATCACTGTGCTGTACAGCAGAACTTATCACAACATTATAAATCAACTATACTTCAAGACAACTTTAAAAACAATATGAGAATAAAGCAATGAGGATAATACCACTGATGAGTTTTTTAAAAAGTCTCTCCTGTTTTTCATGGTCTCTATTAGTCCTTGTCCTTAAGTGTATCTAATTTTCACATGACCTAAATTGAAATTGAGATAATTCCATGAATCTTTTCCTGTTCACCTAAAATTAGGAGTGTTCTAATATTGTCTCACTAATGGCTTAACATAGGGGAGAGTGAAATGGGGGATTTCAGGGAGGTATACCTGCGTAAGACCACGAGGGAAATCTGTCTAGTGGCCTTCAGTGAAGTCTGCAACTGCTTTTCCCTTTACCTTGGAAAAGGGTAGAATGGGCATGACATGAAATTTAGCAAGGCTACATATACTGATGACAGCTCACTAATCAACTTGTGTTTTTTCCTTTCCCCAGAGCTATATAACACACTTTCCTCCAGGCTCTCCTGGAGACTTGCTTGTGACAAATATGAGAGTGTATATAGAATTATATAGAATACCAGCACAATACCTGACACATATCAGGTGCTCAATAAATAAATCATGGTCATAGAATAGGGCCATGATATGATAGCCTAGGGTCCTTACAAGAACAGAGACCAGAGAGCTCACTCTCTCTCCCTCCCTGGGCATGCATGGAGGAAAGGCCATGTGTGGACATAACAAGAAGGTGGCCATCCACAAGACAAGGAGAGAGCCCTCGACAGAAATCAGAACCTTGAAATCAGTAGAGGCGTATCTCTGACTCCACCCCATATCATTGGTTTCCATCAGGCTATTTGCTTCAGAGGAAATTTATCTTATGTTTTAGATAAGAGTAGTTTAATTTAAGGGCCCAGAGGTGGCTGTATGGTAACAAGGGTTAGGTGGTTGTCTAGTCAACAGGTGGCAAAAAGGCTTAAACTCAAGTTTTAATCCAGTCATTGCTAGTGGATGCTGGGCACCATTTAAGAACCTGAAGGTGAGTCTTGAGGACAAAGAGTGCTGTGATTATCAGTGTCTGCCATGGGTGAGAAGGGCAGAAAGGCAGCAAATTCATAGCTATGGATTTGCCATGCATAACCTACAATGTCAAGTATCTGAGACCCTTTCTGGATCACAGGCCTTATGTGAGGCCTTAATAAACACCCCTCCAGCTCATAAAGACAAGGTAGAATATCTTACTGCCACAGGAATATATATTTCTAATTCATTTGCAGGACAGCTGCTTTTGGGAATGACTCAAATGAAAGGAACAAGTATATTTCAGTCACTTAGGACATTTTCAGGAAAATTTCATCTGGCAAATTCACAAAAATTGTCATCATCAGGCACTAAAAGCAACCTACAAAACTAACTTCTATGAACAATATTTGAAAATATACAACATTTTCTCAATGCAAGAGGAGTTATTTTACTCTGAATTACTGGGCATTACTGAATCAATCAGACCGTAACCAGATACAGAACAATGGACTTCAGTACTGCCCTGATTATGTCCACACAGGGTTTATACCATTTATCAGCTGGTAGAAGCTCTCATGGAGTGGAAACAGATACAGCATATTTGCTACATGTGTGGGGTGTGTGGGGCCCACCTTAAGGTGACTGCTAATGAGTCATGTCTTTGTGCAATGCCTTTTGCTTGAGTGTGGGCCTGAACTGAGACTTGGTTTTAAAAAATAGAATATGGTGGCAAAAAAGGATTTATATGTCACTTCCATGACTGTACTTAATTATATTGGACTCCATTTTGGCAAACTGGAAAGAGAAATTCAATTCTGGCCTGCCTTGAAACTGCCACATGGTAGGGCACTGCAAGTAACTCTTAATACCTAAGAGTCGCTTCTATGTGGTATCCATCAAGAAGCTAGGCAGGGCTCTCACAGACACAGCTGTAAGGAAATAAATTCTCTCAACAGTCTGGATAATCTTGGAAATGGATTCTTCCTTAGTTGAACCTTCTAATGAGCGCACAGTCTCGATTAGCACTTTGAGCCTGATTAGACACTGAGCAGAAGATCCAGCTAAGCCATGCCTGAACTCCTAACATAAAGAAATTCTGAGTTAATAAATGCATATTAAGTTGCTAGATTGTTAGGCAGAAATAGAAAATAGCACAAGGTGATGGAGGTAAATTTAAAATGCAAGCTGTTGGAGTTCCTGTTTGAGCACAGTGAAAATGAATCCAACTAGGAATCATGAGGTTGCAGATTCGATCCCTGGCCTTGCTCAGTGGGTTAAGGATCCAGAGTTGCTGTGAGCTGTGGTGTAGGTCACAGACATGGCTCGTATCTGGTATTGATGTGGCTGTGGCGTAGGCCGGCAGCTGTAGCTCTGAATGGACCCCTAGCCGGGGAACCTCCATATGCTGCAGGTGGGGTCCAAGAAAAGCAAAAATAAAATTAAAAAAAAATAAAATGCAGCTCTGGGAGTTTCTGCCGTGGTTCAGTGGAAATGAACCTGACTAGTATCCATGAGAATGCAGGTTCAATCCCTGGCCTCGCTCAGGAGGTTAAGGATCTGGCATTGCTGTAAGCTGTGGTGTAGGTCATAGATGTGGCTTGGATCGTGCATTGCTATGGCTGTGGCGTAGGCCAGCCGCTGCAGCTCCTAGCCTGGGAGCTTCCGTATGCAGCACATGCAGCCCTAAAGAGCAAATAAATAAATGAATAAATAAATAAATAAATAAATAAATAAATAATGAAATGCACTTCTTGAACTTGAAAAATGTGATTATAAGTTTATTATGAGGTTGTTAGTGTGATGATAAGTTTGTAACAAAATGTCAGGGAACATGAGAGAACCTTTTAAAAAGCAAAAGATGCTGGAAGAATATACTTGCATCATGTGTAACTAACTTCTGGGCACAGGTCTTTAACTTTTTGTGTTTGCTAAACACTTTTAAATACTGGACATTTTGGTTGAATACTTGAAAGGATTAAACTGACTCTGTCTCTGCAGTTTTCTCATTTTCTTCTTGGACATCCTCCAAAACCTGGTCAGTGTTTGGGTAGAGCCATTTGCTGTCCTAACTCCCCTCTATCACATTCAGAGGAGGCGACTCTCCCATGTTTCAGGAAACACACGCTGACCTTCGGTGTATGCCTAACAGAATGTCACAGATCTTATTTTCTTCTTGCAGCAAGATGCACTGTTCTTACCATTCCGTACAACCCACACATTACACAATATGACAGTCTTTCTCATTGTCATCTTTGTTTTTGTTTACTTGTCAATTTCTGGTCTTAAGATTTATTTATTTTATTATTGCTATTATTTTTGCTTTTTAGAGCCATGCCCATGGCATGTGAAAGTTCCCAGGCTAGGGGTTGAATTGGAGCTACAACTGCCAGCCTATATCACAGACACAGCAACACAGAATCTGAGCTGTGTCTTCATGTCATCTTTGTTTCTGAGTAGATATCCTCAGTTTTAGCAGGAATAACATTCATATCTTGATTGCACTTTGATCTTTGAAGGGCTTGTGAAACACCTGTGTACCACAGCACAGGGTTCAAACCATCATCCTTTGCCCTGCTACTTTTGGAGAGACTGACTTTTACTGGCCTTTCGTATTTTTGTTGATGAAGACAGGAGAAAATTTAAAGTTCATTAGCTTAAACATTAAGAGATTGGGTGATAAATATGTAATAAAAAAAAGAATTGGTAGCCACCAATCAGATTTGGTAGAGGATTTCCTTTTGCTTTTTTTCGGGGGGGAGGGTTTGAATCAATTTTTTTTTAATTAAAGTGTGATTGATTTACAAAGTTCTGTTGATTTACAATGTTCTGTCAACTTCTGCCTGACAGCAAAATGACACAGTCATACATAAACATACATTCTTTTCTTCATATTATCTTCCACCGTGTTTCCATTGTGTTCTATCACAAGACATTGGATATAGTTCCCTGTGCTTTACACTAGGAACTCATTTGCTTATCCATTCCAAATGCAACAGTTTGCATCTACCAACCCTAAACTCCCCATCACACTCCTTCCTCCATCCCACAACCACAAGTCTGTTCTCTATGTCTGGGAGTCTGTTTCTGTTTTGTAGATAGGTTCATTTGTGCTACATTTTAGATCCCGCATATAAGTGATATACGGTATTTGTCTTTTTCTGATTTTCTTCCCTTAATATGGGAATCTCTAGTTTCATCCTTTTGCCTTTAAAGAGATTGAGTCGATCTGAGGACACCAATACATGGTAACATGGCAGGGACAATGGTAGGTCTCTGGTGACTGTGCACTTGCACGATCGGATAAAACAAATCAAGTCAGCTCAAAGTCCCAGTGGCAGACACTGCAAGGCAATGTGGCGGCCATGCTTAGATCCTGGTTACAATCCTAGCTAAAATGTTCCAGGAACATAACCTGAGTCCAGAGAGGCCCTTCGCATTGTGGTGGCAGACAAATGCATATGGCCTGCTCTATGAATAATCTGTGCTTAGAGCAACACTGCTTGGGGGGGGGCAGCAAGGGAGCCCTGATGGTTTTCAGAATAAAGATGTAGTAACCATTTTCTCTTCAGCTCAGCCTAGTGAGCTGGGCAAAGAAACCTTGGATGTATCAGAAAAAAACCTTATGGAAAGATGTCTATGGCCAAATAAGAGGATATACAGACTCCATGGCTAGAAAGCTCTACCCTTTGCCTTTTAATTGGTTGTACATAAATGAGACCTAAAAATGGTTATTCATCTTTTCTTTGTCCCTTCACCACAAATTTACTTTTCAAATAGAAAACACTCAAAAGGAAAGGAGTCAATTAAGCATGCACTAAAATTTAGTTTGCTGTGCAGTGGATTACTTTTTTTCTGTGATTATCAAGTGTATCCAGGTTCTATGACGATGATGACAATGGTGTAATAATGATGATAATGAACTTGGCCATCACTGTCATGGTGGTCAACATCATCATCAACTGTTTGCTTCATCACTCTTTCTACATGGAGCATTTAGTTCAAACACAAAAACAAATCCATCAGGGCAGTTTTACTGGCTTCCTTTCCAAAATATTTATTATTAGAAAATGACATCTCTTTCTGGGAAAATGGACACATGTTAGTTTCTTGACAGGAAGACCTCCCTAGAATGAATGATTTTTTTAAAATTCTTAAAGTAAAATTCACTTCACTAAAATATACCATTTCACAGTGGATTTTAGTGCACTGACAATATACACTTATCACCACTGTCTAATCCAAGAACATTTTCAGGATCCCCAAAGGAAATCCTGTAACTAGCATTATTTCCTCTGCCCTTCTTACCACAGCCCAGAACAGCTTCTAGACTTTTTTTCTGTCACTAAAGATTGCCTAGTCTGGAAGATAAACAGAATAATGCAATATGTGGCCTTTTATGTATGGTTCTTTCAAAAAACTTTCAAAGTTCATCTATGCTCTCAAAGGTCATCCATGTTGTAGCATGAATCACTACCTTATTCCCTTTTATGGCTGAATTGTATTCTGCTCTATGCTATATCACATTTGTTTATCTATTCATCCATTAACGGACATTTGGGTTATTTCTACCTTCAGGCTATTATGAATAATTCTACTAGGAGCACTTGTATAAGGAATTTCATTTGAATATATATCTTCAGCTCTTTTGGTTCTTAGAATGATTTTATGGTTTGATTTTGAGTGTTTGGATATAGTTTTGGGAACACTGACATTTTTTGCATGCTATATTTCTTTTTTTATTCTTATTTTTAAAATTTATTTATTTTTTCTTTTTATGCTTGCACCTGAAGAAAATGGAAGTTCCCAGGCTAGGGGTTGAATATGAGCTGCAAATGCAGGCCTACAGCCATGGTAACAATGGATCTGAGCCCCATCTGTGACCTACACCACAGCTTGCAGCAATGCCAGATCCTTATCCCACCGAGGGATACCAGGGATCAAACCCACATCCTCACAGAGACTATGTCAAGTTCTTAACCCACTGGGCCACAATGGGAGCTCCATATGTTACATTTCTAATAGGATCAATAAGAGCTGTTTGAACATAGAGAACAGACTTGTGGTTGCTGGGGGCTGGGGGCAGGGGAGGGAAGGATTGGGAGTTTAGGACTAGTAGATAGAAACTATTATATACAGAGTGGATAAACAACAAGGTCCTATTGTATAGCACAGAGAAATATATTCCATATCCTGTAGTAAACCATAATGGAATTTTTTTTAAATAGGTAACAAAGAAAACAAAGGAGCTATTTGATTTGGCAGATTGAAGGTAGCAGGTGAAAGTGCATGCAGGGGAGTCAGGGAGGGAGAAGCATGCAGAAAAAGGAGTCTGGAACCTTTATGAATAAATATAATTTCTCATAATCCACCATATTTGTAGTATTTGAGGTAGTATCTACTTGTCTATGAGAATTAGTTTGACTGTCTATATTCAACTGTGTTTCTAGGAATATGTTTCAATTTTATCCAGTTACTCAATGTTTAGTAATCTACCAGCTGCCTGAGATAATTAGGATTAATAATCACAAATCAGGATATTTGGGCACTATAGCCTATGTTTCATTAACAATGATTTTCTGTTTGATGGCAGTCTTGGTTTTATGTATTCTAAAGTATAAGAAGACCTGTGTTGATTTTTCTTAACAGTCAATAAAAAGTGTAACTATAATACTTATCTGTAAATGGAGTTAATAATTGGGTTGGTATGAGCATTAAGTAACTTAATACTTTTCACTTAAGAGATATTGCCCTTAATGAATAAACCATTATTATCATTATTACTACTCATTCAATACACAGCAGTAAAAGTGATATTTTTAAAGTAAATCAAAGCATGTCATCCATTGGCCTAAAACCCTTCAACGCACTTCCAGTTTACTGACTCAGTAAAGAATTGGCATGTACTAAAACCCTGCATGAATGATTTGGCCTCTAACTTCTGAAATATTTTTGGAGTATTTTTTTTTTTCTTGCTTACTCTGCTGCAGCCACACTAGCTCTGTTTCCTAGAACAGATCAAGATTTCCTCACCATGGGGACTTGGCGCCTGATTCTTCCTCTGCTGGGAATATTTGTACTCTATTCATCTCTTGGCTAGCGGTTCCCTCTTCCTTGAAAATTTGTCTCAATGGCATTTTATCAAAGATGACTTTTGCTAAAAGAGATCCTCCGTTGTTAATACCCATTTATTCTCCCTTTTCCTATCATCAAATGATAGCCAAATTATAACCTGCAATTATTTGATTTAATTACCCACCGACTAGAGTTTTTGTTTGTCCTTCTAAGCCTTTTGAAAGAATCAATATCTAGCACAGTGTTTAGACATTCATGGTCTATATTTATTACATTTTTTCATTTTTTAAAGTTTTATTGAATTAGAGTTGATTTACAATGTTGTGATAATTTCTGCTGTACAACAAGCTGATTCAGTTATATATTTACACACATCCACTCTCATATATTTATTACATAATTTCTAAATAAATGAAATCTTCAAATAGTTTTTATTTCCATTTCTAGAAATTAGAGTTAAGTATTTTATAAATATAATTACTTTACATATTATCACAGTGGGTCTCATCAATTCTTTTATTATAATAACATTATTTATTTATTCCTTGGCATAATTTATTCCTTTTCAATCCTCAAAGGATTTGAGATGACAATTCCTTTCTCCCTTCCTTCTCCCTTCCTTTCCCTTCCCTTTCCCTTCCTTCCTTCCTTCCTTCCTTCCTTCCTTCCCCCCCCCACTTCCTTTCTCTCTCTTTCTTTCCATATCTGTGGGATTTGGAAATTCCTAGGCTAGGGGTTGAATACCAGCTACAGATGCGGTCTAAACCACAGCAATACTGGATCCAGACCACATCTGCAACCTATTCTGCAGCTTGCAGCAACTCCAGATCCTTAACCCACTGAGTGAGGCCAGCGATTGGACCTGCTTCCTCAGAGAGACTATGTCAGATCCATAACCCATTGGGTCACAGCAGGAACTCCAAGATGACAACTTAATTTACTTAAGGCATGTTTTGACTTTATAGTATTCACTTTTAAGTAGAATCAAGAAAAGAAGAAATTGAGTAAAAAGATCTGAATTTCTATAACAGATATTTGAAGGCACTTAGCATCCTAGAATAATATTCCCATTCCTTATTTTGGCTGTGTCCACGGCATACAAAAGTTTCCAGGCCAGGGATCAAACCTGCACCACAGCAGTGACCCAAGCTGTGGCAGTGATAACAGACCTTTAACCTATTGAGCCATAAAGGAACTCCAATTTTCCCTTTTTCCTGGGAGAATTTTCTTTGACGAATCATTCCATTGCTACTTTGCAGCCACATGCTTCAGGCATGGGCGTGTAACTTTCTTGGTTGGTCATAAGTCATGGTCTTCCAGTCACAGTGACTGTTTAAAGTATGAGTTGGCAAATTTTTTTTCTGTAAAAGGCCAGATGGTAAATATTTTGCCCTTGCAATCTATACAGTCTTTGTCCAATTTTCAACTCCGTCGCTGTATCATAAAAGCAACCTGGACAACATGTAAACAAATGGGCATGGCTGTATTCTAATAAAACTTTATTAACAACTGGTGGGGGACCAGACTTCGTCTATGGATTGCAGTTTGCTGGCCTCTGGCTGAGGGCACTGGTCCCCAAAGTGTGATAGTTTGTTACAAGACTATGAGAAAATAAGTACCACATTTGAAAGTAAATGTTTAGAAAATTTTATGTAACTCTGGCAGAGTAATTCTGTTTGTGAAATCTAATAATAATTTGGGCTTATGTTTTGTAAGTCTATTTCTTTTCCTTCCCTTTGCATGCTAATTAATTTTTAATTGTATTTTAGAAAATTACTGGTCCATGACATATTGGCTCTTATAAAAAACAATAAAAAGGTCCTCATGATGGAAAGTTTAAGAAGCACTGGCTTAGAACACAACACAGCTTAAGCCAAACTCATCAGCCTGAACCAAGCTCATCCCAATACTTACATGAAGAGACTAATTTTGCCCCTTGGCACTTAAACCCAGAAAATGTGAGCCTGGAGCTGTCCAGGGCCACTTCAAAGAGCTGAGGAAGGAAAGCAAGATATTGGAATACACAAACAACTTTCTATCCAGAAGCTGACCATGATGACATCATTTGAAACTTTGATAAATAGTGCAGTTTGTTACTGTTTACTTGTGCTTTGTCTGTGTCCCTAATAAGTTTTACCACTGAACATTGCTTGCGTATAAGACAGTAAATCCCTCCGCCTTCTTAAAAAAAGTAACAGTTTTCATAGGGGTTTTGATTACTTGCTATCAAGAGAATCCTGACAAATATAAATTTGCTTATCTTTCATTTCCATGAACTAACTATGAGCTATTCAGAGAGTCACCTCCCTTATTCATATATTCATTTTCCCAGCTATAAAAATAATGGAGTTTTACCAAGTTAGTTCTATGAGAACTCTAAGATGTATTATTACATTTATATTTTTATGGTTAAAATATTTATGGTCTAAATTTAAGATGTGAACTTAAGAATTTTAGTTTGTAGTGTGTATTCTAAGGAAGGACAAGGAAGGAGGGAAGTAAGGTAAGAAGGTAGGAAGAAAGGAACGAAGGAGGGAGGGAAGGGAAAAGGAATGAAGGATGGACCCCAAAACAGTAAATAAAACAAAAACTAAAAATAACTCCTTTATAGAGAATTTAAGTTTCAGTTATGTCATGTCATTTCCAAAATATATTAAAAATGATTTGAATGCTTCAGTAAACTATAGCTTTAAAAAATTAACATACAAAGAGTTTCCAGAGAAAATACTGCTCCAGATATTTGTTATTCCCCTCAGTTTAGCCATAACAAGTAAAACGATTTTCTTAGTATAAGTGAAGACTCTTCATGGATCTCAAAAAAATATTTTAATATCCAGGCTGCTTTATGAGAGTTGGGAGAAAAATGTATCTCCTGGATAATTTCTACAGTTCCATTTTAATGACATGAAGTTGACAATTTGGCTTCTACCTGGATAAAGGGGAAAGACTGTGGCAAAAGCAGGAGAGAGAAAATTTACTTCTAGGCTCCAGCTAAAACATGTCAAAAATCCTATTTGCTGGAGACAGGCTTTCAAGTCTCCAGTTCCCAGGAAGTGTTAAAAAAATATCTCCTGTACTCATGAAATTCCCTAAAGACCATTTCAAAGTCAATCACCCTGGCAGCTGACCTACCAGACTCAGGCTCGACTTCAAATGTTTCCATCTCCATGGTGGCCACTAAAATAATTTTCTCTTAAAAAAAAAAAAGCCTACCAAAAGATTTTGGAGGCATTTTTATGATCCAAAATAGCCTTAATAAATCCTCCTCTTGAATCAGCTTTTGAAAGAAAACCATCTTCATGTTTTCACATCATCTCACATTTCCAGTGACGTCTTGGGCTTTGACAAGTGTCCAACACTTGTAGACTGTATCTTTGAGAGTGAGCACATGAACTTACTCATCTTTGAATTCCAGTGCCTGGCTCAAGAGATATAAGTAGAACGAATGATCATAAAATATTAGTACTTGTTATCATTGAAGATTCTCTCCATTCTAGGTGCCATTACAAATATTTTCCACACTTCTGATCCTCACTGAAGCTCCATTAGGTAGACACTACTCTTATTCCTTTACAGATGAGGAAACAGGCAATGAAGTGATTTTTTCCAAGATCACATAACAACTGGTAATTGCTGAGCCAGGATTTAAATGCTGACTCAAATTCTCTCAAATGTTTCATAATTTGAAGGACTGAATTTCAAGACATCATTAGTGAAGAGTGTACTTAGAATCAGTTAAGGGACTAGTAATCAGAATTACTAATAGGTGATGTTCTCTAGAGTAACATCAGATCCAAGTGGATCCTTAGGAAAAATTCTGTTAGTCAGCTCCCACTTGGGGATAACTGTCCACCGGCAGAGGACTCCTAAGTATTTCTTTCTGTCCATGCCCACACCTCCTAGGCCAGTCTCTTATCCTCTTCCTCCTGGGCCACAGCTATTTCCTCTAGTATTTTCCCCTCCAGTCCTTTCTATATACAGCAACCAGAGCCATTGAAACACACAAACAACACACCATTCTAGGTCACTTTCCTACTCTAAAAATTTCATTGTAATGGACATACCCTTAGGAAAAAAGTCAAAATCTTCATTTGAGTGTAGAAAGTCCTCTGTCTAGTGACCCTGCTTACTTTTCCAGGTTCCTATCAGCTTCTTTCCCTGTATTCAGTCACATTCCACTTTCATTTCCTGGGGGAAACATTTGCTCCTTCCTAGCTCAGGATGTTAGTCAGGCTGCTTCTTCTGCCAGGCACACTACCACTCTATGCTTCCACATGCCCAACTCTGTCACCTTGACCTGCTCTCATATGTCTACTCATCCTTCCTTTTGGTCTCAGCTTGGCCAGAAAGGACCAATATCTTGATACATTCCAACCTCAGGTCATATTAGATTCCTCTAATTTATAAAAGCACAGATTTTTCTTACTTCTCTTTAAAAAAAAAAACTCTCGTCATACCCTTTTAATTACTTGTTGATTATATGCCCTCTTTGCTCCTATCTCCAGTATCTATCCTAAAGTCTACCATCTTGTTGATTCACCATAGTTGTTGAAAGAATTAATGGACATATATTAAATCATTAAACAGTGTCACTTCTAAGAATCTTTACCTTAGAGATGATAAAAGGTTTAAATATGTGTTTAAAATGTGAATAGTTGGTAAAGCACTGGACTGGTTTACCCAGGAACATTGACAATTAGAAAACAGTGGTATTATAATATTGGCTATATATACTAAGCATTTACTATGTAGAAGGTATTGTTCCAGTAATTGAATGAAGTTGCCATTTTTGTTTATGTTCTCACTGGCTTTTTCCTGCAGACCAAGTCAGAGTTCTCTCTTTTTCCTTCTACAAGTTGGTAAGAAATGACAGTATCAACAGTAGTGGTATGTTGATAATAATAAAGATGATGATGATGGTGATAATGATAGTGTTAATGTTGGCATCTTCCAATATGATATGTTATGTTTGTATATGCAAAATAATCATATGTCATCCTAAGGATCACGTAATGATATAGATAATATTATTACCCACAGCGTAGAGATGAGGAAACTGAGACACAGCAAGGTTAAGTAACTGACTATATTTATATAGATAATATGGGCAGAGTCAGGATTCACATCAACCCAAGAGTCCCATAAACCCAACGTTCATTTAGTAGCTGAAAACAATGATATGGTATTTCCATTTTGTGGGTTGACTGGGCCCAGCTGTATGGCTCTTGCTTAGTGTCTCTCATGAGACTAGAGTCGGTGGGGGGGTGTCTTCAGTCATCTAAAGTTTTGGTTGGATATACAGGATGGCTTACTGGGAGGACCAGCAGCTGATGCTACTGTTGGTTGAGAGTTGTTCTTGAGACAGTTGGCTGGAAGACCTTACCAAGGCCTCTTCATGTGGCTTCGGCTTCTCACAGCACTGAACCTGGACTCAGACAGGGATCATCCCAATAGGGTTATTCCATGACAGCCGGGGAAGTTGCAAGGTTTCTTATGACCTGGCCCTGGAGTTCAGAACATGACTGTTTTCACATTCCATTGGTCAAGCACACACCAAGGGAACCCCAGGTTGAAAGGGAGAAGAATTAAACTCAACCTCTGAACATGCGGAGCAGCATATGTGCCCAAAGGGGGAAGAAACTGATGAAGACCATCTTGGCAACTATCTACCTCAACATGCTATGGTTTTTCCTAATTTATTTAGACTTAGTGTTGATACTCTTTAATACTGATCCAGTTGGATAAGAATGTAGGCCTTGCTACCCTTCTTCCAGGTTTCCCAGGGGAACAACTTCAAGTATATCCTTTAGATGAACCATAGACACAGTGGTATTTGATTTGAGATGGTCTGTTGTATTTTTTTTTTTTTCTGCTTGAGGGAAAGAAGTTTCATGATCATTCTATTTCAAGAGGCAAGTGGGAAAATCCTGCAGAACAAACAGGAGCGCTTCAAAGGATGCCTCTTAAATCACTGTTCACGGAGATCACTTTTTCCTTTAAATCTGTGAAGAAAGTTTGGCTTTGCCTAACTTGCTTTGATGTAAATTTCTTTCTCAGTTTTCTTTCTTTCTTGATCCACAAGGGAGCTCAGGGAGCATGTGTCTTTCTGAACCTTCACAATCAACCCTGAGTTGCTTTAGATATCTGTCCTCGGGCAATGCCTGCAGCAGTGTGGACTCTGGATGGGACTGAAAAATGTGCCCCCAATCGAACATGATGGAGAATGGCAGTTAGTAAGTGAGATGAAAAATTCAGTGAAAGCTATAAATGGCAAGTTGTTACATACACCTCACATACATCTCTGTTTAACTTAACTAATTTTACACTTATTTACTAACTTTAAAATGTAAAGCCAAGAACTTTTCTGGGATTAAGAGTCCAAGTTTTGAGGTGCCAAGGAGTCATTCTTGCATAAATCAAATTTATTTTGCATTGTATTTGATGCCATTTTTGTTTTAACATGAGAGCTTGAGGTAGAACACAGGACACTTCCAAGTTTTTAAACTTTTCCCATGTGCAAAAGGATAATGTTTCTCTTCGATGTAGCTTTTCCAAAAATAGTTACGTATTTTATATAAAGTTCAATTATGTATTTCAGTAGCAAATGAAACAACCATGAACAGGTTTGGAAACACTGAATCTTGCTAACTAAATAACTCATTTGATGACAAAAGCAGTGCTCAGATGAACTAGAAAGGGACTTGCTAGTTAGAAGTCTCACTGTGTTGCTGGTCTCTGTTCAGATTTTCAGAGAGGGAATGGAGAGTCTCCATTCATTTGGTGTTTGGGTTAGAGATCAGTAAAGAGAGCTTCTGTGGTGTTTTTTTTTTGTTTGTTTTGTTTTTCACTGCGGCTATCACTTAACTTCATGGAAAATCACACTGTCCAAGGTCCAGAGGAGAATCAGCATGACCTTTTGGTCAAATTCTGTGGAATCAAGGCCTAGTTTAATAAAAATTTTTCAGTTTCTAAAACATGTCCTAGAAGTTCCCATTGTAGCTCAGTGGTAATAAATCTGACTAGCATCCATGAGGACTAGGGTATGATCCCTGGCCTTGCTCAGTGGGTTAAGGATCTGGCATTGCTGTGAGCTGTGTTGTAGGTCACAGATACGGCTTGGACCTGGCATTGCTGTGGCTGTGACTCCAATTTGATCCCCAGCCTGGGAATTTCCATATGCCATGGGCGCTGCCCAAAAATTACAAAAAAAAAAAAAAGCATGTCCTATGTGGCAGACAATTTTCTAAGTGTTTCACATGCTTTATCTAATTTTATTTTTACAAAAGCTGCCGTGAGGTAGTACATCAGTTCAAAACTGCATTAAACTCCTGGTGCAGGAATAACAGGGGCTTAAAAAGAAGTTTGGTTGTCTTGTAAGGAAAATAACTTAAAGGTAAACAACCCAGGGCTTGGAATTAGAAATTCATTCAAAATGGATGACTTCCATTTTTAAGATTATTGCATGAACCAAGATGACTATTGGTGTCTTAATATCTGCCTTCTGACAGCAATTGGTAGAAAGGAGGACAGTTCTCTGGAAGAACTATCTAAGATCTAGAACTTACACTGCCAAGGTCACATTTGTCTGTGATGGGAATTTGGGTACATTTTTAGCTGTGCTATTTGATACCCACTATTAAAACCTGAGTTCTCCTACAAAGGAGGAAAATAATGGATATTGGGTATTAACTAGCAGACCAAGACCCAGGCAGTTCTTGTTACTATCTCTGTTGTACAGAGAACGGAACTGAGGCTTATCAATTCAGAGCTTGATCACCAAGGCAGTAAGTGAAAGCCTGAGTTTATACCAGGTGTGGGATTATATTTAATCTTTACCACCAAACCTGTGAGGTTGATAGTATCACCTCTAATTTTCAGGAAACCCAGACTTAAAGAGGTTAAGTCCACAATTACATGGCAAATAAGATCAGAGAAGGAAATAGAATCCTGGAGGATCAGATCCCAAAGTGGGAACTCTAAACCATTACATTATACAAATACCATTGGGAGCTTTGGGGAAGAGTGAACACAAATACCTGGTACTATCTCATCTGTCTGTGCATGAAGCCCCCCACCACAGGCATGTTGCTCACTGCAGGAAAATATTGTGCATTTACAACATGCAATTAGCAATCTGGTTCATTATCTTTAAATCTGTTTTCAAACTTTCTAATCACTTAATGTGCAGATTTGTTTGATCATAAAAATCTCCTGAAGTATTTTTTCAAAAAATTAATTCCCAGTTCTTTTCCTTAGAGATTGTAGTCAGTAGATCTGGGATACAGCCAAGAAATCTATATTCAAAAACTGCCCCAGCTCATCCTTATGATCAGGCTAACATGGGAAATAGAACTTTTACATGTTTTAAATGAATGCTTTCTCTTTTAGTGCTAAGTTCTCAGGAGCTTGAGGGTGAAAATGTCTTCCAACAATGGATTTTTTAAGGCTTTCCTTCCAAAACAAAGAAAATAGCAACAAAAATTGTTTATTCTTG